>JAAOAL010000043.1:0-520950 GCA_013186775.1 Fusarium dlaminii | reverse complement strand
GGGGGGGGGGGGGGGGGGGGGTTTGAGAGTGTCGCCGTCCCGATGAGCTCTTGGGCAACATGTTGCCTACACGTCATGTTGCATCACTTCGTCGGCGACAAAGAAAGCAGGTGCATAAAGGATGATAGCCCTGTCTGTATTGCACAGGGAATTTATAGTAGGGATGCTTACCCCAGTTGCCGGGACTTTAGAGATGAAACCGAAACCGCGAGTCAATACCGGAGATGATAGAGAGGCCAACGAAGAGAATCAGACTACAGGTTCTCCGAACCCTCGCCCACGCCCAACATCGAAGACCAAATACCTTGCCAAAGAGTATCCGTGCATCCGGCAGGGCACTCGGGGGAAATGGGGTCTCATTGGTAAGGTACAGGGGATGATAACCATGACGTTGGTTATATAAACATCTGTGATGCTTTTGACATGGATGGAAAACTAAACTTGAAAGGAACTTCCATTGGGTAAGGCGCATGGCATTGTTTATGTCACTGCCATCCCGTAACACAAAGAGATTAATCAACACATCAAGCTCAGTGACAGCTTATTAACACAATATGTCGCGGCGGCATCAAATGGTTGGTTTGACTTGGCCATAGCTTAGTACCTAGCTACTAAGTGAGTTGAGCGGCTGGGGTTGACTTGAGCGCAGTGGTAATGCGAACCTGATGCAACCAGCTTGCTCTGACGGTACCACAGCTAAGGAGCCGAGCATGCATGGCGCACGTCCTTTTGTACATCTTTCCCTTCTCCTACGGATTGGTACGCTCCGAAGTGAAGACTACTTTATCTTGAAGTCGCGTAACAGTAGGTTCCTGCTGTCAACTATCAAGACACTAGGCCAGCTGACGATTGGCAATTATGCCTACATCTTGCTACCAACGACACAGCATAGATATATAATTGTACCCGACGCTGAACAGCAGGATTCTCCTCATGCCTTCTTCGTCAATTTCCTTTGTGGGGGTGGGGATACAATGGTGCATGAAAAGCAGGCACCAGCGATCTGATGTCGTACGATCAGCCAGATTGGCTATACGTACCCGCACCTAGATACGAGCTGTGCGAGTTGTCCTAGCAGCTACCCAACTCAATGTTTACCTTACCTACTCTGCCGGACAGAGCCAGGGGTCATGTCATCTAGACCGCCGGGTTTGCACGGGAAGAGAAACAGAAATGTAACATCGGACGATCAAACCCCTGGGGATGACTTCAGTCGGACATGACAACGGAGATGATACCGTTCCTTAGTGCGGGTTGGTTGTGGCGCCGTGGATAAGGTCGAGTCCAAGTATGTCCAAGCGACTGCAATCTGAGATTTCTGGAAATTAAAATGGATCGTCAAGATTTGCGAATTCTGCCAGCGCTATTTAGGCATAGTTCAGCCGACCATGGGAGAGTCTAAAAGATACGAAAATGGGCCTATGTGGCGTTGATCTGCCGAAGCGTCGCTAGAATACTACCGTACTCACCTCACCAGCTAGTCCAACAACGGTATTCATTCGAGATGGACCAGGGGTCGCGGATTCATGGGCTTAAGTTTGAGGTCTTGATACCCTAGGTAGTTGTTCGGATGACCAGACAGTCCACAACGGCGTGCTTAGACCTTATGACTGGCTGACGCCATTTCTTCCCCTTTTTATGGTCGGTTCTGCCCAATTGTCAGAAGGGCATGGGAATCGTACGCTGCACAGCTCCGGAACTGTACCCTTCTACCGGGTCCACCCTGGCTTAGCCTCTCCTTGTCTAAAAGGAGTGACTCATGTACTGTACACAGTTAACCTTTAGAAGTGCCGGAGCTTTGACGGGATCATGGTTATCTTCAATCCCCTAACTTTACAAGTTTTGTTTGTATAAAGTAGAGCCCAGTTAGGCCTTGACGACAATAAGGATTAAGACCCGTGACAGAAACAAGCAAAGATCCAACCGCTTAACAAAAGCCTCCGATATTCCATGTCACAGCTTTGGACCTGCAGACCTGTCCGGGGTATCGTTCTAGACTGACATGGGTTAGGCAGATAGAGTTGGCCGTGATCTTAGGGCTTCATTTCCGCGAAGCCAGCTGCCGAGAGACTCAACAGAAGGTCGGCAGAAGACGAAACTAAGGCGAGGAGAGGAGAGATCAGATGATTGTGATTTTACAATAACAGCATCCTGCTGGCCTCAAATCTCATCGAAGGTAATTATTGTGTCAGCTAAGGACCTGTGTTACGAGTCGCGGGGGAAGCTTAAGAGAAAAGTTCTAGAATAATTCCAGAGTATTTCTAGAAGCCTCATTAACTGTCATGTCACTCGAGGAATTCCGCTGCAGATGCTCCGTAATACCATACCATTCGGACTCGTCATACATCTTCTTTGTGTCAGCAGAACATCTATTGACAGAAGTTCGTTAGCGTACCCAAACGTAATACTCGAATAACATGCAAGAAGATGGAGATAGTCATTTAATTGGCCTTATACAGAGAGCTATCGGGGTACTCATAAACGAAGTGTATGTTCTGCTCTTACCACCACGCACAACCCCCCTAGATACACGATGATACCTTCATTCCTTGCTACTTCTTGCCCCGGATGGGTTAATATCATTTCCGTGGGAATAATATAAAAGGCTAACCGTGCGACGCGCTCCCGTTTTCGTTCTATCGCCCCGGGAATTGAGTTCCAGCTTGGTCATGTGTCGACTGCCGTAGACGAGTTGTGTGTACAGTCGATGAGAATGATATGATCTGATCCCGACGACATGATATTAGCATTTGCAAGTCTCAGTGGTAAAGAGTACAGCAGTACCTCTACCAGAATGTGTTCTAGTATAGAACTATTTCCCACTGCCTTGGGTGGCAGGGATATCAGATGGCGCGACGTTGGCCTTAGAGTTGTCTTGCGTGTTAGATGCAACAATTGAATCAATGTTATTCCACGATATGTCCTTATGATCCTCTCGCAACCAAGCATTCATCTGCTCCGAGTATATAGGGCTCTGATATATAATATTGGGTGATGGGTTCCCCTGACGAGGGACTTGAATGTAGTGAGGGTTTGACATGATGATAGAAGGATGGATGAGATATGATGTACTTGGTTGGGATGTCTATGAAGCAGCTTCCAAAGGTGAAGAGACCCAGGTGGTTTTATAAGAAACTTGACTGGACTCGTGATTGCTGGCCTCGAATTTCAGCACAGATCAAGGAATACTGTCATCAACAACTTCTTTTGTTTGCCCTATATCAAAATGCATCTTGCACAAGCCCCCACGCTCTTGTCTCTTTGCACTGCGCAAGTACCGAGCAGCAGGGCAATATGACTGGTCAAATGCGAACTGTCATCCTCTCTGTTCATTTCACACACCCGGCCTCGGGAGACTGAGTGGGGTGTGAATCTAAGATTCGATGGTGGCAGTACAGCATTTCCTATCCCCAAAGTCTATACAGCGCAAGACCTTCCTTTGATGTCCATGGAGACTCTCCAAGGGTTATTAGGAGTAAGCATAGCACCAAGCCGCAATGTAGTTCTAGCTGGTACCCAATTCGAGGGACTCTCACACATAAAGACACGCTCTATTTTTTGGATTCGCATCTGATGCTCTTAAAAGTTCCGAGTTGTGATGCAAGGCGTCATGCAATACATATAAATTGTTGCTGGTCTATTCTCAACCAGTGTCGAATGCCTCAGGCGTAGAAAAGAAGTACTGACTGTGAAATCAAAAACAAGCGACGTATTTCAATATCTGACCGACTGTGACCGACTGGAACCGATGTCATCGCATATCCACGGTTGATCAACCAATGAAGGAACATCAATTCGACAAGGCAAAGGGGTCTCGCGTGAGCTTTGAGAGCGGGCACAACGAACATGGGTGGCCTGAACGGCGGCTTGGGGTGTGTGATGCATCATACTCTCGGCACAGAGGTACGAGTTAGGTATGCACAAAGCAGGCTCTGTTGTTGGGGTTGCTTTTGGAGCAGGCAATTGGCTGGCATGAGGCCAGAGGCGTCAGTGTAATAATGTGTAATAACACCCATGCGAGACGGGCCACATCCACCCCGCGTTAAAGATTTCGGGTCCAGTCAGCTTGAGAAGAAGACGCTCGCATTTTGACGTTCCTCTTATACGGTATCATGTAGCTTCTATTACCGAGTACCTATGAGGTATCTTAGTAGTATGCAGTTGTGAACCAAGCTTCGTCTAGGCATCGGGAAAGACTCTCGGAGTTCGTCATTCTCGTGGAAGAGTGTCTGTCCTATTATTATGTCGATATTTGACAAATTCAGCGCGCATTTTTGTGCTGGTGGCTGTAATACCTCCATTTCTTGGATCAGGCCTCCGCTTAAAGATGATGCTGCAACGTCACCAGTGAGAAAGAGCTTTGTGCTACACCTAGTCTGGCACACCAAAGCGGTAAGGTACCAAACAAAGCCCGTCTGCAGACGTCAAGGCTGCTCGGCCGGGAATTAAGGTGGGGGGTTACACTGTGAAACAAGGGAAACGTTTTTTTGCTTACGGCACCGTTCTCTCTTCACCGATTTTTTAGAGTTTACAGATGTATTATATCCTTGGGACGCCAGATGGCTAATTGGGCAGTTAAAGGAAGAAACACATCCAATCCATGGGTTTACTGAAAAGCCATATCATGTCACCCAACAAGTGCCTATCAACTACAGTACATGATCCCTTAAGTGACAGCTATTGGCTCAATAACTGAGACCTACATGCCTACACGGGATGCGTTTATAGAATCGCTTTCTTGTTTGCTCTCTTGTTCAAGGAAGGAAATTGTCTGGAATCGTCATTGAGCCCTGCAGGGAATCCATTCTTGGCGCAGTCGAACTACAAAACTGATATGCATCCGTCTTATTCGCCTCAGCTCTCCCCAGACTGGTGCAACATGGCCTTACACTAGCGGGAGTCAATTTCATCTGCCCTACTGCTGATTAAGTTACCCCCACGCGCAACATGTTGGAGTCGCCCTCCGGTTTCCGGAAAATTTCTATGAAGACCCCCCTTGTCCCAGTGTCAATTATTTGGACACCCCCCCAACTCATCTAGAATTCCTATGGGTAGCTCCTAACCCAAGCCGCCCCTTTAGAACAGGAGTACGACTCGCTGCACCTCCCCCGACTGCCACATGATATCTGCATGTTTCGATTGCCCGTGAGACAAGGCGTATGCCACAAGCGGTCAATAACTGTCGGGGCGTGAGTTGTACATCGAAATGTAAGGAGTGCGGAGTAGTCTGCACAAGGTTGGAAGTTGTATGCTTGCTTCCTGGAATGACAGACCTTGGATGTCTATCAATCTCATTCGAGAAATTGAACCAATGGGCTCTTGATGTTTGATTCACCTCGCCGGCCCGGTCATGTAAAGTTCTATGCTGGAACGACGAGCTGATGTCGGTTGTCTTAGACCGTTCTGCTACCTAGTATCACAGGCCATCCACTCCAATTACCTGGCGTCATGCATGTGCATGTGCCACGGCCTTGGATTGAACCTTTCATGAAAGGGGGAAGTGCTCTACCATAAGAAAAATAAGGGCTTCTCCCTATCACGGCTTGTGAATCCTTGTCTTTTGGTCCGCGACATTTCGTGACTACGTCTCTGGATATTATCCTCCCCAAGTATTGAGCATAGCAGTGCCTTAGGAGCCTTCGGGGCAGATTCTTTTCGGGACGAGTGTACATCTTAGGCCCATCTCATATAAGTACTAAGGGGAGCAATTGCTACAAATTATTCGGCGCGACTGGATGTTCGATGCCGTTGGCATACATGGACACCATTATATTGTATGCAATTTTCTTGACATCTGGTGCGTCACGCACATTTGCGTGAGTGATGCTTCCATTCTGACAGAAACCGTGGGAGCTGGTTTACCTGGTAGTGACACATGGCGATTGTAAATGTAGCCGCGGCAAAACTAGGCTTCCCTATACGGCTATAAATGTGGCTAGAGACTGCGTAACATCGCGAAAGTAAAGGAATTGCTCATCTTGTTTGGAGTCTCTTCTCGATCTATCCACGTACACCATGACCCACTACACCCTTGCTTCCATCTATCACCTGTCGATCAAACCCATCATTTGCGGGTTCGGGACCTGGGGAAGGCCCCAGATCCCCAATGTTTTAGTCTACTTTCTCTCTTCGCTTGGTGGGTGCTTATCGCCCTGGCATCCCTGGGCAGTGCTAGCTTAAAAGCCCATCTTGGTCAAGCAAGGGAACACTCAGCCAGCAAAAGATTTTCGGGAAAACTTCAAGAAAGATTCTAGAAGCATATTAGAAAGAATATGGAATTCTCCATACTTATCTGAGACTCAAATCACTCAATTGCAGATGCTGCAATCCTATTGAACGCTGTCATAATCCATTTTTGTGTTAACTAATCATCCATGGACGAAAGTGAAGTGGAATGACGGTGGGAAATGGTTTGGGCCATACCCTGGCTGGCATGCCATATTTAGTTCTTTTTTTCCGCCGGGCGACATCACGTCCTCGACGTATCCCACATTTGTGGTGGACTGCGTCTGGTTTTCAGCCCATGTTGATATAATGTGACCGAGGTCATTAGTGTACCTAAAGCCGATATAATAGGAATTTGAAAACATGAAACGAGCCATTTCTATGGTCTTATAGAGAGTTATTGGGGTACTCGGGACCTGTTTATACATCTGCCATCATCACTACCTAAGCTCCCCCCGATACATGAGGGGTTCTGGACTTTTTGCTACCTTGCTTTGAGCCCCAGATGACCTTATTCGTTTCTGGGAATAGCACAGAAAGTCTAACCCTGCGACGCACTCCCGTCTTCGCGTATGTTATCGCCATGGGGATTGGGTCCAGGCTTGATCCTATGTCGAGTGCCGCAGATCATGCTTCCATGTCAACGTTGGGTATAAGGTCGACAAGAATAAGATTAGCTGACCATTAACAATGTTAGCTTGTACAAGTCTCTGCGGTGGGAAGTCTACCAACACTTCTACCCGTGCGCATTCCTAGCATTGAACTACTTGTTACTGCCTTGCGTGGCAGGGGTATCAGACGGCGCGACGTTGACGTTAGAGTTGTGTTGAGTATCAGATACAGCGACTGAATCAATGTTGTGCCACGGCATATCTTTGTGGCCCTCTCGTAGCCAGTTCTTCATCTGCTCTGAGAAGGAAGCAGGTTCCTGTTGAGTGTCAGGCGAGGGATCTTCTCCACGGGGAACTTTGATGTAGTGAGGGTTTGGCATGATGAAGGTGTAATTTATAATGATGTACTTGTGATGAGGTGCTTGGGATTGTCTATGAACTACAGACCAGGAATAAGAAGGGAAGACGAATTCTTTTATATACTCACGTTGTCTTGAGACTGCTGATGATGAATATCGCTGGCTTGCTCACTTCTTCGACCAACATTTTGATGAAAACCTGAGAATCGCAAGCCGTTCCTGCACTTTGGGTACCATGGAACCAGGGGTGGCGAATTACTGTGCTTTCCCCAGCTATAAGGCGAACCATTTGCTGACCATGGCGGACCAGCCGCCCTGGAACAAGGTAGTAAGATATAAATAGGCACCTTGCCTTTCTCTCACGCGATGCATTGCTATTCTATAAAACCCCGCTCCTCCATTACGTATCACCTTGTGAACGTGGCTTTAGAGCCTCAATGGGCGCCTTTATTTATTACTTTATTGCACTTTCGGTGACAAACCCTTCACCGAAACGACGAGCTTGAGATTGGGTTGCCTCAAGCTTGCATGAGTTTCTTACAAGCCAATGCAATCATCGAGCGATGTGGTGAACTAGACCTCCGTCCGATATGAACATCAAGATTCTGATCTGGGCTTATTCTAACCCCACGAGCGACTCTCATTGATTGCATTTTCCCGACCACATCGCGCGCCTTCATGTTAGAAACGGTTTGCGTCCATTACTCAGACCATGTTAGAAAGCCATAACATTGCCTTCCATATTACCTCCGTAATACAAGAAGAAATTTGCCTCACGGGGAGCATTAAAAGTAGCTAACCTTCGTTGAATCACGAGGAATGATCTGCCTAACAAAATTATGAAAAGTCGTTTGCCGTCCTGGAATTACGAAAAATAAATACCAAGTCAGTCTGCCTTATTCATATAATGTTTTGCCTTTGCTATGTCACCAGTTCTTAATATACAGTGTTGCCTTCAGCTTGATCTAGTGACTAACTCCTCAATGAGGCGAGAGGATCACAGAATTTAATCAAGGCAACCTTTTCTATTGTCTGACTCCCAGCGCAAGGCAACTCGAAATATAAAACGATAAAGCTGTTAGATATTCTACAGCTGCCTTAAAAATAAAGCCGTCGCCTTGTATACAATTTACTCACAAGGCCGTCATGCTCTCTTGAGCTTACTCCCCGCAGCACGCGGCCTCCAATCTAGCCCCTGAAGCACGAATCCGATTATTTCTGGGGCATACGCATCGACTGAGAGGAGAGCGACCTTTCTCTCGTATCATCTGACGCAATGCCGCATATTGTCGACCCTTGAGTTTCTGTTTCTCCAAATGGGGATGACATTGGGTTCCGAGCTTCCCGACGTTCGGGATTTTGGACCCACTTTAAATAATCCAACATTCACACACTCTTTTCGTCCTTCTCCTTCACAAGTTCCTAGTCTCCCTATACCGTGACCCAATCCGCTGCTGATCTTGATGGATATCCTATCTGGACAGGCGACCCTGGGTACCGACTGGTAGGCTTTTCAGGAGATCTTTGATGCCATCGCAGCGTTGTCCATAACCTGGAGCACCTCATGAGGTCAAGTGCAAACAGACCTGGATAATTTGGGGTTCGCTATCGCACACTCATACGACGCCGTGTCAGATGGACAGCTTCGACATGCAATTAATCTTATTAGTTGTATAGCTCGAGTGAATGCCGATAAAGAGATCGTCGATGTTAAGAGCCAGCTTGCAATGGAGAAAGACAGCCTTGGGCTCCTCCAGATCCCTATAGAGGCTCACAGGGCCAAACGTGGACTTTATTTGCTACTACCGAAGTAACATCCTGGAAGATAAGCAGCTCGACGGTGCCTCACTAAAAGCAGTGCGAAGCTATTGCGGATATAATAGCTGGATTATCCTAAGGACGGCTCTTCAAACGCTGGCGATATGCGACATGCACCATGCCAGATACTTACTGAGATATTAGCTCAACTTGCGCAGGTGCCCAAAGTCCTCTCATATAACACTACTGAGCACTTTAGATCGCCATGTTTGGTTACTATTGTGGAAGCGAGGCCCAGAACCAAGACCGACACCAAAGAAGCGTTCCGCGTTACGACCTTTGGTGAGTTTGATCTGCAGTGCTATTGGTTAGGCCACAACATTGCGAGATAGTTGGTGACTTGGCGGGAGAAACGTTATGAGTCCGGTGTACTCTAATACGGCCCTGCACCACGCGGATATCCGCCCGGGATGGAGAAATACAACGAGCCGTTTCGTAAACATGGGGGGTATGGGATGGTCCTACTTGTACGGGGTACAGAATGACACTACATCGTGTTATGCGATTGGCTGAAAATGCAGGTTGTCGGCCATGAATGGCTAGTGGGAGATGGTCAAATTTTAGATCCACTCCCCCAGGCCGTTGGTCAAAGACACTACCTAGAGGAATATGGGCATCAGGCAGGATCCCAGTTCTTGAGTGAGGACCTAGCAAGAATGCGAAGGTTTGGAACATCGGCATCAGCAGCCTTGGTATAGAAGGAAGTCAACCTCCTGCCTCCGTACTGGAGGTGGTTTAGATGACACTCGCTATGAGCCGAGAATCCTTCCGTACAGTCACAAACAGTAGGCGAGCATACTGCTTCTGGCAATAGAACCAAGCATAGTATTGTGCCTCTAATTTATCCCAGTGGCCCCAAGAATATTGCACAATGGATAACTCGCCGGGCGCTTCTCACACATAATCGACAAACACAACGCCACGACAACATTCAGACGCATAAAACTGGTTCTATTGACCCCATTCATAACATGTACCTTTTATCCATGGGCCTCCATATTCCTTGCATCCATTGGCATCCAGAGGGCCTTCATATGGTCCTCACTTATCCTCCTTTGGCGTCGCATCCTTATTATTCTTCTCCCCATGTCTACCATCCCCCCAGAACTTCCTATCAACCTTATCCCCCGGCGCCACATTCCCGCGATCATGCTTCTCATCGAAGTCCTTATTGTGCTCCTCGACCTCCTTCTTCTGCTCCTCCGTCAACTCATCAGTCTGGTTCCCTGGGATACTCTGGTTCGACACTTTAGGCTGGGGAGGTGCATTCTTAGAGGTAGCGTCGAGGGCTTCGCCACCACCTGTGCGACCCTTTGCATCGCCATCTGCTAGGCCGTCGATGAAACTCCCGTTGCTATCCCTGACTTTGTCTTGATACAGAATGCGGGCGGCGTGGAAGGGACGGATGGGGATGCGCGGGGCGAGACGGGTTGTTGGGCGGAGAGTGGTTAGGAAGCGCATTTTGACAATTGATGAATTTGTTATTTTATTGTAAGGGGGAGTTTTGTTTGATGTGTTGATGGTTTGTTTATTGCAAGTTGAGCTTGAGAGCTTGGAGGGAGCTCAAGTTAAGCTCTTCTACGATATGGTGACGTCAAGAAGAATGACATCACAACGCATACTTGAGAAACGAAAATCACAAGCCGCATTGAGCCGAGAACAAAGAGGATGGCGACATATCAATGTGATACAAGATGAATTGGTGGCGTATCATCCGAAGAGGTACGAGTGTATTGTTTGACGTCGCATCAACGCCGTGGTTCATTGAATCTCCACAAGCCCACATTCCCGGATTTTCGTATTGCGACCTTGAGACGATGAGAGAGTGATCCCGGCCATGACAATCCGCAGCACAGAAGGCGATAAATAAATACCAAATGATTATTTTCTTTTGCGATTCATGAAATGACTAGAAAGTAGCACAATTATCTGAACTTGAAAGAGGCGATGTCGGGATGAAGAGATTCCTGAGGGTGACCGAATTTATGTGTTATGAGTATTACCCTGAAGCTGTCCCAATACTCAAGCTTTTTTTAATCTACTACACCAACTACTTTTAGAAGGCATAATCATAGAAAACTACACATAGTTGTTTGGCAACAAGGCTCTTAAACAATTTTTTTAAGAGAGTAACGGAATAAGGTATTTGTAGGATCTACTATACTACACAAAAACTGACACAGGACCAAAATGTTACATGTCATCCCAAACTCCCAGGTTACCTAACCTCCCAAATAAATCACTCAGATCAAATACTCCCAGAACTCCCTCTCTATCTTACAACCAATCCAAAGTCAACCTATCCATAGCGCGGGGGCTCAGTATCATAATGCCCAGCCTCTCTAGTCGGCTCATACCGGGTATTCAACTCAACATCACTGTCGCTGGGATCGTCCAACAACTTCTTTCCCTTTCGTCCCCTAATCTTATTCTTGATAAACAAGAACAACCCAGGCATATCGGAATTGGGACCTGTCATGATCCTTCCCGGATGAACAGCATTAAACGCCAACAGCGCCAAAAACATAGGTGCTGCTTCAAGAATGTAAAAGTACACCTCGTGGGTCACAAGAGCATTGTCTTGGCCCATCCCGCCGGAGAACTCAATGAGTCGGTAAATAATGCGGACGGAGATCATGGCTAGTGAGAAGTATAGCGTGCAGAGAAGCATGCACCAGTCAGAGGTAACAAAGACTTTGATGCCCTTGTGTTGGCGCTCGATGGTGTGCATCTTCTTTTGGAAGAGGAAGCAGAGGACGACAAAGATGACAATGAAGAATTCTTGGAGACCAATGCCGCCCATGTAGATATGCACGGCCTTCATCTGCTCGTCAGGTGGTGAATCAGGTCCAGACATACTACCACCAATAAGCTGAACGATGAATGAGAGGATATCGAGACCGACAAAGATAGCAGCGAGAGTAGCAGCCGGCATGCGAAGGAGGGACTGAGAGGGTATGAAGTAGTAGACCATTCGGCCGAGAGTCATGTATGCGTAAGCATTAACCCCTGCTATTATTAGTGATGCAATTCAAGGGGAGTGTGTGGGTATGACATACAAATTGGCGCAAGAAGAATAAAAATATTAAACGTCAAGAGTACACCTGTGCTCTGTTGATGCTTTGTGCTTATCGCTCGGAAGGTGAACGCCATTGTCTCCCAGATCCCAGCCATGATAATAACCCAACACCATGTCTGCACCAGTCAGCTTTATCCTAACACAGCACGTAACAAAAGTAAAACATATGGACCTTCTTATACCGAGCGGCTTGCCAGATGTGCACGCCTGTAAGGGCTGCAAAGAGTAAAGCGAATACCACTGCTGCTGCAAAGCTGGGATAGTAGTTCCAGTGGGCGTTGCATGTTCCTGGGGGAAGATATCCGTTCTCATCGGGCTCGAGAGTTTGGACACATGTTGGGACGACGATTGAGATTGTTTTGGCGGGGATGGTAACGTATTTATCTGTTGTACCGCCAATAGTAGCGATGTTTTTCGTAGTGGTGAACCATCCCTCTGGCGCAGCTGTCTCTGTCGCAGTAGCACGAGCTACAAGGGTAACATCGTGGGATTGTGTTTGTGCAGGGATAGCGGATGCCAAAGCAGATCCCGAAAGGAGATAAAGAATAAGAGCTCCAAGATTAGAATGCATATTGAATGTTGATACTGAGATTGATACAGCTCCATGGTGAGATGGGATTTGGGGGCCTTATAAGTAATATTTTCTGTTTCTATAATTGAGGTTGTTTGCAATGCCTCATTGAGTCCGACATGTTCAAATGCGAGTTGGATGGCATGCTCGCCAAAGAGTGCGCAGTCAAATGCGAGCTGGCCAATCGCGTGATTAGATCGGAAACGAGGATCAGTTGCTCAGCCTTAAGAAGATGCTAACTAGACTGGATTTGGCTAGCTCACAGGGGCTGTCTTGCAGAGTGGTTTCAATAGAAGGCTAAACCTAATTCGAGAGGTCAAAATGGCTAAAGGAGGATCTGGGATTCAGAATAATGCTACGGAGTATCATTGCAAAGTATTAACTACCTTGGATCTACGATGATTGTTCTAGGCTAAGAGTGAGGGTGCTGAAAGAACCTCTTAATGGAAGGCCTGGAAGGCCTGGGGAGAATCTCAAGAAACACCGGCTTAAAATGTATGTATTCCGAGGTCGTGACTTCGGCGTATATATTATCCGGCGGGGCATGTCATGGTGGGGTGGTTCTTCTTCCTGCATGCCATCTCCGTGATTTTCTCCAACAGCGATAACAACGCACCCACGAAGAACCGTCGTTCTGATCTTCAACATGGCCATCACGATCATTCTTGGCTCCCAATGGGGTATGTACGCGATGTTACAGCTTTCGCTTGTCTTGCGGACTCTGCCGGTTCAAGATTCCGCAGGCAATGGCATTGATGCTCCTTGATGCGCTAATACTTCGTGTTCAACAGGAGATGAGGGCGTACGTCTTTTCAGACAATTGGGGGATAATTGGGAGTTAAAATGTTGACATTGTTATGGTATAGAAAGGAAAGCTGACCGATATCCTTGCCCCGGAGGCCAAACTCTGCGCGCGCGCTGCTGTGAGTCATAGCACAATCGACCGAGGCGAACATTTATTAAAAGAATACTAGGGAGGCCATAACGCAGGGCACTCTATTGTGTGAGTTGGACATGTCTTTGGGCGATAAACCGTCTTGTATCAATGGATAATTAACTCCAGCAGTGCCAATGGAGTTTCGTACAGGTAACAAACAGACGCTCGAGCCACGAGTTCTTCGACAACTGATCGACAACTAGCTTCCACTTGCTTCCTTCCGGACTCATCAACCCGAAATGGTACTATCAACCCATTATCTGAAACGCAACCAGCGATCGAGTCAATTGACATATAATAGCATGAACTTCATCGGCTCCGGAGTTGTCTTCAACGTGCCGCAATTCTTTAAGGAGCTACAAGATCTTTCTGACAAGGGACTTGAGGCGGTTCACGATAGAATTCGCGTATCTGACCGAGTGCACATCGACCTACAGCTTCACATCGCCGCTGATGGACTCGAAGAACAGGAGCTCGGAGGTTGGTTACGGGTCTTGTGGCACATACAACTGAACATGGCTAACAATGTCTAGAGGGCAAGATTGGAACAACTGGACGCGGTTTGTTTGAGCAAATGTCTCATAGATGACCTCATATTGACCTTTTTAGGTATCGGACCCTCTTATAGCTGCAAAGCTGCGGTACGACGAGACCTAAAACTACATTGTAGAATGCTGGCTAAACCCCAATAGCGAAGTGGCATTAGACTGGCCGACGTCTTCAACCCCAAGCTATTCGAGCAGAAACTTCGACGATTGGCCGACGGCTACCGAAAGCGCTACGGAGATCTCTTCAAGTACGACGTCGAGGAGGAGCTTGCCCAATTCGAAGAGTACCGAGAGAAGCTGCGCAAATATTCTGTTGATGGAGTATCCTTTATGAAGACAGCGCAGAAGAGCAACACTCCCATTCTGATCGAGGGAGCGAATGTAAGAACTTCGGCCTGAATCTGGTGATGCAGTGCTGATTCCGTTTATCCAGGCCCTCATGCTCGACCTTGACTATGGTTCATATCCTGTGAGTTTTCGTAACCCAAACTCCCATGCCGACCACAGCTGATGAAGTAGTACGTAACATCGTCCAACACTTCGCTCGCCGGTATTATCGGCGGACTTACCTTGGATCCCACCAAGATCACCGATATCATCGGAGTCGTCAAGGCTTACACGACAAGAGTGGGCTCGGGAGCTTTCAAGACCGAAGACTTGGGAGAGTGAGTAACTCGTTGTTGAGGATTGCGAATATGAGGCTGATTTAATGCAGGGTCGGAACCAAGCTCCAAGAGATTGGAAGAGAATGGGTGAGACACTATTGATACTTTGTTGAATCACTTAGTCTAACGTGCCAAGGGAACATCCACTGGTCGCAGACGCCGATGCGGATGGTAAGCAGGGCCACGTTCATTTAGAGGCTCGCTAACACTATGCAGGCTCGATTTGGTGGTTCTGCGTTACTCCAATGACATTAACAACTACACCGCTCTCAACCTGACCAAGGTAAGCACTTGCTGTTTACCAGCTGTCCCGTCACGATACTAACCGACCTCTCTTAGCTCGATGTTCTGGACACCTTTGAGACAATCCGCGTCGCAACAGCCTACAAGATCGATGGCAAGGTAAGCATTCTACACTTTCCTCCTCATGGCGAGACACTAATGTTATTGCAGGAAATCGATTCATACCCAGCTGATCTGGATATCTTGGATCAATGCGAGGTTGTGTACAAGGATTTCCCGGGATGGCAAACACCTACGACGAATGCGAAGTCCTTCGAGGAACTACCGAAAGAAGCGCGTGCATACGTTGAGGTACGGTCACCACTGTTTAAAAAACTAAGGATAACTTATACTGACGAACTGTGTAGTTCATTGAGGAATATGTCGGTGTCAAGGTATGTCGCCTCTACATGGGATAGGATAATTTACTAACGTCCATCTTCTAGATCAAGTACATCGGTACCGGCCCCGACCGCGAGGCAATGATCAAGCGCGCTTAGAGATCTATCCAGTGTTAGAATGAAAAGGGCCACTTTTGGCAGCAATGCATTATTCTATCTAAAATTAGGGATCTATAATAATAGCCCTACCAAATTCAACGCAGATTCGCTCACATCCAAAAAGTCTGCCCGCAATCCGAGACCAAGTCCTTGTTCCTAACGTAGTCCTTCCTGAACACTATGCCGCCCTCTGGATGCCCTATGAGGAAATACACCGTCTCGGCATTCTTATCCCACATGACCGACTCTGCCTCTGGTCCCTCTCTAAAGAAGAATCCTTTTATTCTGTTCGCATCGGGCGGTAATCTGTCATCATAAAGATCATAATCGCCAGATAGATCAATGCCGTGCTCAACCTCGATGATCCGCCGTGACACGTTGTACATCAGTGTCGCGTCCCACAGAGACTCTTGCTGACTTGACAGGCGGCGCATGAGGGATAGTGCTTCAACCCGAAGGGAGAGGTAACGACATTTCCATATTGTGAAATGAAGCATGGGATTGAACCCAATGTTGAACATGAATTTCCCCGGCGTTGTATGTTGCGCTTCGAGGTTCTCTGCTGCTTTTCGAGCGCAGTCCACAATCGTGATGAATTCCTCCTTCGACACGTCATATCCCATCTCTCCTCTCCTGAAACAATTCTCAATCCAGACCCTCATAAGTCTATGTCTCGTAATAACCGCCAACGTCGCTGTATCTTCCCTCTCCCCAAAAGGCCGCGCATCTCGAAATCTCTCAAACGCAACACCCCACGCTTCAAGGTCCTGCCTCGCCTCTTCCTGCTCATCGAGCATCCACTCCTGCGGCGCCTCGTCAACCATATCCAACCGATACGAATTCCCATCGCGGACAAGCGTTATGATCCTTATGCTTAGATGCTCCAGAGCGTGCTGTGCTTCGCTTATGGTGTGGAACACGGGGTTCTTCAGATCGGCGCCCTCGTCGCCCTGGAGGAGGGGGAACTCTGTGCCGACGTCCATGAAGAATAGCGGGAATACACTCATTTGGGCAAAGATGTTTGAGAGGCGGGATTCATGGCCTGCGGAGTTGAGAAGCTGTACACCGTGACTCGCATGTGTAATCGCCGCTTCGTGGTTCCCCCGTAGAAACTCAATGCATATGAACAATGTGCATACCAGCAAGACGGTATCAACACACGGTTTCGTATCGCGTGTGAGGATACTGATAGCTTTGTTATAATTCATGATTGCAAACTCATCAGCTACACTCTCCTTTGCTTGTTCAAAGCTTTCGAATAATGAGCTTATCGCTAGTACTGCATGACGCGCTGCTGGTTCGGACTGCGCCATCTGAACGACGAAATAAGTCCAGAATGATCCATCGAATGGACCAGAGAGCACGGGAGCGACTACGTGATGAAAGAATGATAAGCTGCGGACTTCTTTTGTGTTGGTTATAGGTAGAATTTGAGGTTTGGTGCGTAGAAGAGAAGTCCATGAGAATGACCCCGGCGGTGGCGCGATATAACCTGTGCATGTGCGCCCTGTTGTGAGGCATCGTTTGCAGCGCGGCCAAGTCTCATCGCATTTCACTTTGCGGGCTCTAAGATGAGAGTTAACTTATAGAACATGTTTGGTGAGAGAGTTACGGACTTGCATGTTTTACAGCCCGTTCTGACTTTTTGTATTCCTGTGCGAGCCATTTAT
The DNA here is from genome assembly GCA_013186775.1 of Fusarium dlaminii. Taxonomy (NCBI): domain Eukaryota; kingdom Fungi; phylum Ascomycota; class Sordariomycetes; order Hypocreales; family Nectriaceae; genus Fusarium; species Fusarium dlaminii. The sequence continues at coordinate 503,685 of JAAOAL010000043.1, read as the reverse complement.
TTCTTATCTTGGATGAGGGAGGGTGAGTTGAAGGGGGATGCGATGATAAATATGCAGAGGATAAGGTGAGTGTTGGTGTTGAAGGATTGAGGCGTAGTTCATTACGGTAACTAACGGTGCGGGGATAATGCAGGGGTACTCCTTTCAGCACACTTGAACCAATAACAACCCCCATCTCACTACAGTATCAGGGATTAAATCCTACCATGACTTCATCTACTCACAAGCTAAAGAACTATACATATTCCCATGCCCAGATAAATACCCCTTCCTATAATCCTCCCCCTCATCTTCCCCAAGCCTCGCAACCCTATCCTCAATAGCCCACGCGATCCTCTCCGCACCGACCTGCGCGCCGCCTAGATTCGGCGCCGCAGGGCCAAGACGCAGTGCAGCGAGTCTTCCCATCATGAACAGCGGGACATCATCGTTCCACATTAGATCGTTGTTGATGCAGGGAAAGCCACCGCGTCCTTCGATGGGATGTTTCTCTAGAATTGTTTGGAGGTAGGGAAGTGAGGAGAAGTCTGTTTGGATGCCGGTTGCGAAGTACATGTAGTCCATGGCTGGCATGTCGATGGGTGGATTGGTCTGAACGCTCCATGTACCTTTCTCGGCGTCGAATTGAGCATCGGTGAGGCTTGTCTCGTTGAAGAGTTCGAGTTTCTTTGTGAGGAGATGTTTCTTGAGTCGTTTGTGGAAAACAGGCGTGATACTTCCTCCACCTCTCGCCTCCTTGATCATCTCGATCCTCTCATCGTCTGAATCAGCGTAGTAGAACTGCGCTTGCTTCGCATTCTTAAACTTTCCCATCCATTCCAGTCCAACGTCGAAATGCTTGATGCGCAGTGGTCCGCGCATGACATGCCAGACTTTCGTGACGCCCTTTCGAATAGCAAGATCTGTTAATTGCGCAGACGTAAGACCACCGCCGACGACAAGAATATTCGTTGTTTTCTTCGCGGCGATTCTAGCTTTGACGATAGGGTCTGGGAACTCGGTGATGTGCATGCTGTGACATGTCTGAGGGAGCTTTTCATCGGGCATAGAAGGGATGTGAGGAATTTTGGCAACGTTTGCTGGACCGACTGCTAACACTACTGTGCGAGCATATCGACGGGTTTTGTTGGATGTCACGGTGAAGAGTTTCTCGCCGTCGATGGAAATACCCTTTACTTCATCGTAGTCCAGATGCTGAAGGCTTTCTTTCCGGATCATGTTTGAGCTGAGATTATACCGCGCTGCTACCTTTTCGCAGTGGTCGCAGAAGAGAGATGTTGAGGGGTTGTAGTAGTCATTGCGCTCTCTGACGTTGATATCAACACGAGCTTCTTGTCTGCACTTCGTCAGTTCAACATATTTAGACAATGGGTAAGGGGAGGGAGGTTACCTTCGACCACAAGCTCGCTGTCCACTCTTCTTCCTCCCATGTTTACTAACCTCCTTACCCACACAATTCCTAATCTCAACAAGTTCATCCGCTCTATCATTAGCATACGCATGCGCCAGCAGCGCATCCCGATCAAGCGGATCAACATGCCAGAGCATCGGACTCCTCAGATGCGAGATATCATACATCTTGAACAACCTGTTCCAGCGGCCCATCCAGGTATCGCTATCTGCATCAAGAACCAACATTTTATACTGCGGTTTTGCAGCGTGCTTGGGAGGAGAGATTTTACCGCTGCGGACGTGCTTGAGGGGCATCTTGTTGCCGTACTTGGAGATCCAGTGGAAGCGACGGTGTTCTTCGTCGGTGAAGAGCGCGGCGGGGGTGTGTTCGTGTAGACGGGCTGAGATGGCGAGACCGCAGGGGCCCGCGCCTATGACGAGGACGTCGTAGATTTCTTCTTCTACTTGAATTGAAGACATGGTGATGGCGATAGAGGTGTAAGTCGGATCAGGGGTCTGGGGAATATGCTGGTTTATATGGTGGCAGGTTCAGCCCTCGACTGCGAGCCCTCATGGAGTATCTCATGAGGATTGAGAACCCTTGTGGTCGTTTTGGAGTTCATATTGTGTATAGCTTCAGTAATTCGTGGTGTTGAGGACGTACCCTGATGGACATTGCATCATGAGGACATCAAGGTCCCTGGTGTAAGTCAGGGTCCACTAGCTCATCATGACAACCCCAGAGCCTAAATACGATACTCATGATGATTCATGTAGACGCCAATAATGAAACCATGTTGAGGGGCTCACGAAGCCAAAGACAGGAGAATGCTCACACGACTTGGCGCCATGGCAGACTTGGCATCAAATGACAATGATGGAGCGTGATATTCTCACCATTTTGTACTGAGTTTAAAAACGTGTGATCACGAGTATGTCTATTGCTTCTATGTACATCAATTTATCGTTTCAAATCGCTTATGCCTATGCTCAGCCTCATCCTATCCCATCATAAATGTGAAGGCATCTCGATCCATCTCACCTGCCAAGTCCACAACCAAGACAATTCGCAATCTATGCCATAAGCCAAGCGCAGCCCAACACCACATATCTTACACCTACAACATACAAATTCCCCTTCTCCCCCCCTCCATCCTAACTCACCTCCTAATGATTCCACTCCGAATCCAGCGCATGGCCCAAAGGTCCACTCGCCGCATAATCCGTCGTCACAAACGCCCTATCCACAGCCCCCAGCCCCTCCGCACAATACTGCAGCGTCTCCGCGATATCATGCGATCTATTCAGCGGCGTCTTCTCATCCAGCAACACGTCAAACTCAACCCAGACTCCATCTCCCGCATGATACGCCGTTACGTTCTTGAAACCCGCTACTACCGGCGCGAAGCGATAGGCGAGGTATATTAGCTTCTTGAGCGTGTGGTCGTCTGCTGCTTCGCCCGAGAGCCGGACAACGTTCTCGAAACATGTGTGCCCCCAGTCGTAGATGATGAAGAGAGACAAAAGTCCAGCGCCGACGGGGTCGAGCCACCATACGTTGGCGCGGTAGCCGATCAGTGGAAAGAGAAGCGAGAGCGTGTTGAAGATGACATCCGTTTTACAATCCTGCACAAGAGCTTGTACCTGACTTGACTTGATAGGTCGACATCCCAGCCCAATAGCTCCCTTGAGGATGATCGTCGCAAGCAGAGATGCAATAGCAGCCCAGCTCAGAATCTCCGCTTCAGAGTGCTTCAGCAATCTCGAGAACGACTCCTGCAGAATCTGCAGAAACGAAATGACCATGATGATGGAAAACACCAGAATGCCCAGTGGTTCCAAACGTCTTCGTCCAACTGGAAATCGTCGCTGCATCGCCTGCAACCGCCACAGAACAAGCCTACTCGTCGACCACACGATGAGCGTACACAGTAGATCCAGCGCTGAATCTACAAGCGACGCAACGAGCGATAGTGACCCCGTCGTAAACACCGCAAAAGCCTTTCCCGCCAAAAGAAGAATATTAGCTATCACGTTGATATTGATAGCCAGATTCGCCTTTCTCGCAGCTTTCCTCCTCTTCTCCTTCTCCTCCTCGGGCAACAACTCTCCAATCCTGCCCTCCACGCGCTGAATCCCTCCACATCTCTCCTGGTCGCCATCATGGTCCGGGTCAGGATTCATGCTCTCCAGCACATCATCCGCTATCGCCATCACCACAGCATCTACCTCGAGCCAATCATTAAGTCGCTCGTTCTGCTGCTCGTAAAATGCGCGGACTTTTTTATTCTTCATCGCCTTGAGCTCCTCTTCTGATTTTCTATACTTCTCCAGCCCTTGACGATCGATGCCGTGGAGTAGTGCACGTTTAATCTCCCCGCGGCGCGCATCTTCGAGAGCTGTGCGCGCTGCATCTTGGAATTGCATTATTCGTGGTTTAGGACGGGATTTCTTGTTGGGGTCGTAGTATGAGTATCGACCTGTTTCGAGATCGCGAGGGTGTTCATCGTGGTTTGCTTCCTCGCCGATGTGACGGCCTCGATGGCGAGCGCCTTCATTATGCCACTGGCGTTTTCCCACCATTTCGAATCTCACTGAAAGAAACTAAGGTACGAAAAGATGATATAAAGGTACAGAAGGTGGTAGAGAGAGACGAGAGCTGCTTTCTGTTTATTCCCGGGTTGAGAGCTACACCCTTGTCCAACGTGTAACACGGTATGACGTAAGTGACGTAGAAATCCGGGGTTTCAAGATCACGCGACGGGGACAGGTTCAGGAACGAGAGAGAGCTCCACTGAATCGGAGAAATAACAAGGAAATAGCTGCGTTTCTTTTTCTATTTTTACGTTCCGTCCAACTTGTTCTTGTTTGCGACGGTTTTTTATTGTGGAAACCGTGTATGCTTCTGTGCCGTTTGTCCCGATGTCTTGGTATCTCGTCGTCATGGGTAAGCCTGTTACGCCATGATAGTTAGGTTTGATCTCGATTTACGGATATACGGCCTCTTTTAACCCAGAGAAAAGACGGATTGGACCCCGTTTATATGCGCCTCAGCTGAAGGCCACGTCGACATCATCAAACTTCTCTTCAGGTCTTCACGTCTTGATACATCTGAAAGAGAGAATTTCGGTCGTACAGCTCTTTGCTTGACTTCTCGCGATGGGCGGCTGCCTGCGGTGCAGTATCTGCTTTTTCCAAAACGTTTTAATCTTAACGCCTGAAACTATTACGGCGCTGTCAGATGCAATAGCTAATGGGCACTGCAAAGTCGGAGAACTTCTCATTGCTGCCAGTACTGGTACTCAAGAGCAATTCCATTTAGGCCGCAGTCTATGGTGGTGGCTATTCCGTGCTGGTAAACCTCAGATGTCCAACTAGGCGCACGTGTCTCGAATGCGTGCTTCATGATAACCTAGTAGGCTATGACAATGCCTTGGGTGTCTGTCGTCAATTGATCCCAAACGGACCACATTTACACCTAATCAACCGAATGCTGGAAGCTGCTGACCTAGTTCCATCGTGCCTTGTTCTCTCGGAATAACTCTCGTTCCTCGTACCTGGAGCCCCTCTCATTTCCCCTTTCTACGGTCTATTATAGCTACAAGTACATCATCATCCAGCGTTAAGTTTGACCTACCCCATATTGGGTCCTGGGGTAATAGACCACGCCTGTCCTTTGAAGAGTAGACGCCCATCTTGCCTGAGTTTCTCAGGATCAGTATAAACACACAGGCCAATCCCGTCGCTATCGAGCTGGAACACGCGGAAGACCATATAGATCTCCGAATGGTCTTCGGTGTGGTGAATTTGTTGCATCTGTATAAAGTCAGCACATGATTAGAACAATTGTCCTCCAACGCTTACCAGCTGGTATTGCTTGCCACTCATGTAGAATGCGGTACTACATGGCCCAGTCGTAGTCTTGACTTCTATATAATATTTGGGCCGCGCCCCATGCCACTCATCGTGGCCAAGATAGCCACAACCGATCAGCGTATTTGTCAAGTGCCCTTCAGCATCGACGTAGACTAGATCGGCGGTTTCCCTCCCTCTCCAAGCCTGTAGATTCGTGTAGTCTGGGTGGATAGTCACGTACGATCTGATCGTACTTTGCCAATTCGTACGGTTCCAATTTGGCAAGTTAAGACATGACAGAAGCTCGAATACCTATACGAATATATCAGTTAGCCACGAAAACCTGCGATGTACAAGTGCGGTTGCTCACATATAACTCGCCTGCAGCCCCAACCTTCTTGTCGCGCTCTAGCTGATTAGTTGACCGAAATTGACCCATGACGTCCAGCCCATCGAAACTCTGGTAAGCGTCCGTATCACCTCCAGGTAGAGCATTCCGCATATGGGTCATATCAAATGACCCTCTGGATGGGAATGCCGCATTCCGGGCTTTTTCAATGGCCCTGTCCAGGATTGAGCGATATCTAGCGTCTTCGGAAGATTGCTGTTCAGACGGGGAGGTCATAGCCGAAAGCGGGTTTGAAGGAGCTTGGCCGGTTGGATGGTGTAATGGCTGTGGTGAGCTAGGAAACAAATCCGATTGAGAAGAGCGATGAACCCTTCCTGAATGAGGCTGATATGACATCTGGCTTCGCTGGGAGGTGGTCTCGACGAATGTTTCAGGAAGGCTTCCCTCTGGCGAAATTCCAGAGGGTCCAGCATATGGTGGCGTACCAGCATTTATAGAAGAACGGTCGGGTGTTAATTGTTCTGGAGAGGTATCATCAGTTTCGAGGCGACTGTCTGATAGTCGTTGTTCTTGGCCTTCTTCCTCTTGATCTTCTGCCTGGTGTTCTTCTGCCTCGTCACTGTTGTCTTCTTCATCCCGGTTGTCGAACGACACTGTTAAGATTCCCTGGTCGTCGAGAACGTCATCGAGGACGAATCTATCACTTGCAAAGACTGCAGTCAAGACCTTAACTATATCCGTTTCGATTGGTCCATCGGTGAGGCTCTTCGGCGAGCGCATTAGCCATGCCGCGAATTTCCTAGGAAGGACTGAACTGAAGCAGAGCTCTTGCGCTCTGCGCTCTTTTGGGACATAAATCGTGAGGTTTCCTGTCGAATCTTCGATATGCTCGTTGGCGGTTGCTACTTGAATCTCGAATGATTGTTTGTTTTGAAAGATTTTCAACACAGATGATATTCTTTCGACCTCCACGACTCTCATTGTGCGAAGCTGCTCATAGAGACCGAGCGGGTTGTCCTCAAATCGAGGGCTATTGAAAGTAGAAGCGACACTACAGGATAAGCCGTTATTAGTATCTCGAAACCAATAAATAATAGAAAGAAATGCATCTCCTTTCAGGACGTACCGAACAGTATGGTAAGCCTTGCGTTTGAGGTCTCGGTTAGGTGTAGAAATCGGACGTTCCGAATCACTGACGATGAAAGTACTTTCTTCAACGGAGTTAGACAAGTATCGATCTTGGAGTCTCAGCCATTCGATCAACGGTCTGAGGCGACGGACTTCATCCATCTCAAAGTCCAAAAGAGCAACCTTGTCACGAAACATCATCTTCAACTTGTCCCGATCTCCAATGGCAAAGTCAACGCTCACAGAGCTCAAAACGACAGTGCCTGTTGGGTATCTGACCGGAAAGACTTTGGCCTGTCTGATCGGCTCCGGATCCAGTCGTGTCGTTTCTGTTTGTAGGAGACCATTGAGTGACAGAATAGCCACTTTGGTCTCTTCCGTATTGTTCCCTGATGATTGTCGCAGTTCATCGTAGACCATCTGCAAGGTGAGCAGCTTCACACCAAGTTTGCCAACAAAGAAGTTCTCATAAGCTTCCCAACATTCATCCAGGATGGCTTTACCACGGATAATTGTTTCACTAGACCATAGACAATCTGAGGTCTTATACCAACCAGACTCCCCATGTCGCGTTTCACAATAGATGAGGGGGGATGCCTCAAATGCAGCTCTGTTCTCATATTAGCCTCATGTAGGAAACGATCTTTCCCAACTTGAAACTAGCTGTTAACGTACTTTAAACTCGTCAAAGGTACTTTTTCCTTATGCAAGTAATCATAGATTGCCCGCATGCGAGGTATTTCCTCGCAACCTTCCTCCCGGAGTTTGGTCAGCTCGGTCACTAGGTTATCCAACGACGCATCCGTAATTTGAAGTGTTCCCTTGAATAGGTTCTCGATGTTCCTAAATTTCTCATTATCCATCCTTTCCATGTAGGAAACCCTGAGAGAGTGAAACGTGACCATATCTGGTGGTGCGGTCCATAAACAGAGCGAAGATGTCGTCCACATAGGATCATTCTGATTAGGGTCGAGGACACCTCCTTTGTCAAAGAATTGCCTGATAATAGATCAATTATGAGTTCACATTTGCACACAAAATGATACTGACGTAATCTTGCGTCTCGCACCTGGCCCATCACTAGTAACCGTAAGTTTGGCGTATATGGCGATGTACAAGTCAAACACCTTTCGTGTTTGACTGTCGGAAGGCCGTTCGGGGCATGATATCTGAATGTAACGAAGTATTTGGAGTAGGAAATCCAAGCTGTCGTCTTTACCGACTGAGAAGTAGTCACTCAGAAAATGCCATTTTGATCCAATCGGTTCGATTGTGTCTGATTCCTCGAGTTTGAGAAAGGGAAATTGCTTAGGATATTCCATGTAGCGGTCGACAAGGTGTCTCAAATATTTGAGGGGAAGCCAGGCTTCCTTCAGCCTGAGTGAATAGTCAACTCCGCAGAGTTTCTTAGCAGGCAGATCCTCAATCTTTGATCGGAGAGCCCGATTTGTCACCAAATCTGATTTCTCGTGTAACCAGAGATGCTCAAATAACCCCAAGAACTTTTTTGGGCGGTGCTCAAAGATATACAGAAAGACATCCGATAAATCACGTTTATCTCGTGACATGAGTCTCAACCGCTCACGTACACCGATAGAATCGCAGAGCCACGTCTCCCAGCTTGGGTGGTATAAGCTCGGCTTGTCTGGGGCGTATTTCATATGTCCCGAGTGTAAGAAATCCACGGATAAACCGGGATAGGCCTCTTCGACGGCTAAAAGGCTTGCAGGACTGTACGCATGCTGTTTTCCGGGGAGATATATATCCGTCTCATGCGGGTTCTTTTGCACCAAAGCACTAGTGATGACATGAACTTTCGTGTATTCTTCCGGCCCGTGTTTCCCGATCTCGTGTGTCAGATAAAGAAAGTTCAAATACGTACTATACGTAATTATAATTCCGAATAAGGGCTTCGCCGAGTTGAACGAGCTGAGGATCGATGCTCTCACGTCGTCATATGTGGCCTGACAGACTCCTAGGTGTTGGAATAAGGTGCTTCTATCCGAATTACTGGATGCATGAACAGGGATAACTTTGAGGTCTAAGAAGCTAGGGATATGGATATCCCCCGTCTTTGGGAAATACACTGGCCCAGATGTAGTCGATGTCCACGCTCCGTATCCTAGAGGGAGCAAAGGCAACGACTTCAATCTCTGTTGTATAGATAGAGAATTCTTGAGCGATTTGGAAAGCAGGCGTGCTACAGCTGAGTGCCATTCATTGGTCGTGTTTTTTCCGTGAAACCTGGAGTTGGGACTGCGGAGATCGGTTTCCAGTAAGTTGACAAATGTTTGGATGCTCAGTAGCCCTAGCCCGTAGCCTTTGAGAATGTCTACTGTCTTTTGGGAATAGTTAGGCGAAAGATAAAGATCTTTAGTCGGGTCGTCAAACAAAGGATGCCCTTCCGCATCCTGGGCATCGTTGGCAAGAATGACAACATCGCCTACTAGGCGTAGATCGATTCGATTGCGGGATTTCAGAACTGGGGTTTTCTTCATCAAGCTTTGTATCTCGTGATTAAGGCCTGACCAGAATGCATCGGAACTGGTATCTGAGGACGGGAGGAACATAGGCCAGCTGTAGCAGAGTGTAGGATGCTCGCAGAACTGCAGAATCGCCTGAAAGAACACAGACGCAATCCAACCGCGAAGGTCGAGATTCCTCCGTGATGTGGTGATAATATCCTGTCGATTGGCGTTCGTATCAAAATCGGAATGAATTAAAAACTAGAGAAGAGTCAGTCATGGTTTTTGTGTGATGATGGATGGAGCTAACCTTGTAATCGGATCTTCTGAGAGGTAAAAATGCGAACAGGTCTTGGTTCTTCTGAGTGATAAGTGGTTCAGAGTTGTCGGTCATCGGGAAAGCCAAAACGACTTCGGCTTTAGAGGAATCATTCTTAGCCTCTTCGGTATCAAGAACCTCGCGATTGTCGCTCCGGGCCAAGTTGGTCGCCATTTGTCTTGTGATGTGATAAATTTGACTTTGAGTAGTCTCATGTCCACGAGTACCAGATGTAGTCTCCAGAGACACACGATACTCGTCGATCTTATGCTTGCGGAAGTACTTTGATCGTTCCAGTTGACCGTTCTCATCGTAGAACTCCAAGCTGATTTGCTCAAGCTTGCGCAGGAAGAGCAAACAAGTTTCCTGTAGATCATCAAATTGCATAGAGATGATCCTCTTCAGATGTTGAAGTTCATCCGGGTCTCCTTGGTCATGGATGTATAGTGTCGTGCGGGTTAGAGGGCTGGGGATGGCCTCAACTGGACTTACCCAGATAGGTCTAACCATGCCTATACCTGGGTCCGTCTTGTTATGCCGAAACTCAAATGAGAAATTCCCAGACTGAATATGAACTCTAGATGCTGCGATAAATACGGACTTAAAACCAATACCTTTGGCGCCGATATATCCGTGGGAAGCTGACTTGGTGCTTTGTCCAACAGCGCAAATAGCTTGTAAATCTGGCTCTGTAAAGCCGTCTTCGTTGCATTCGACGATGATCTTATTCGGATATATCTTAAAAGAGACGAAAGGCAGCGCTTCTGCTTCGCGAGCCTTTTTGAAGATATTATCCTCTGCATTCTGAAGAAGTTCAAAGACAAACCGAGCACCACTGCCATAGATCTGCTTTGCCAATCTAGCGGATAGTTTCAGTAAGTGCAATCAGGAACTTGGCCTAGACACTTACATCTTGACGGAGTGTGACGCCACGCTTTCAATCGCCAGCCAATTTTCATCAATCTCCCGACGAAATTCATGATTAAGTTGTTCGATTTCGTCCATCATTTGTTCGCGCAGAAACCCATACTTCTTAGTCAAACGTCGCACGATTTGCTCCGCCTCTTGTATGCTAGCCATGGTTGGCAAGTAAGGCTTATTGCGTTCGTTTTCTGTATGGGGACGGGTCGATAGCTAAGTACGCAATGACTGGGTAGCAGATAGGTATTTGAGAATCTTTTGGGGAAGAGGGGACAAAAGGGACCAGAAGTCTTTAAAGAAAAGCCAGTGTTGTGAGAAAGCCGGCTGAGGCATCTCTTGACTCCCTCGCCTAGTGCGACGACTGTTCTGCATGTTGGTCACAGCATCCTGGCTTGCTAATTTCAGCTCATACTTCAGGTGTGTTTCTCCTGATGCAGGTCAGCGGCACATCGTGGTCGGTGCGTGAATATGGAATCAGCAACTTGGACAGTACGTATGTTAGGTAGGCCTGTTTAGCAATCAGACGGGGGCAGCAAAACCTACTCTCAAAACACTATTGTCTTTTCTGTATGTTTATCCAGACAACGTTCCTGTTTGAGCCATTCATATTGAGAGAGCTAGAATAGGAAATGTGGTGTCTACCGTGACATCTTTTGGCCCTGGCTCCCGCGGGGTGAAATGGCAGTAGAGATTGGCCATAGAGCGACCTCATCCTTGCATGTTGAGGGAGTCCTGAAACCGTGGAACGAACACATCGGGCAAGAGGGTTGTTGTTTTCATAACTGACTCTCGTGCTTTTATCAATGCGTTCTGATGGTTGTAGTATGGCTAGATGTGACTTGGACATCGCATGCCCTCCGCGGGGTGGTGGGGGAATACACGAACGACCCTTCACGGGTGTGGCTTACGCCAAAATTCGCTGGCGATCCACCGATTTAGGGGTCGTTTTTTATTTCCCCCCTTAGCGTGTTTTAAGGATAATCTTGCGCCATGACTCCCTGCCCAGCGATGGGGTGACAATCCCTGGCATCTGCCTTTGTACCATCTATGTATGTATCCTTCGCCTAGGCAGTGCAATAGATTAGATTGACCCTGGCCGGGTCTCTCAGGAGCCTGGCCGTATTTATGTTGCTCATGGGGTCCGAACAAGCCCCTCTAGTTCAATCTACACGACATGGATGTCGTTCATTGACTTTCATAACGATGGAGGGCACGACAACTAAGTAATAGGAACATCGACTTACATGATGAACAGCAAGGCTGCAAGGCCAAAAGTGAGCGGCACTCTAACGATCAGACTGACGAATAAGATACGAAGATACGCAGGGTACAAGCAATGCCTGGCTTACACGGCTCCGCCAGATCGCGTGATTGGCTGCGCGACGAGCAAAATCCTCATCTTCACCTCTATTTTTTGGCTGCATTCACATTGTATAGAGCAAGGCACATGGAGTCAAGAAAACTTAGAAGCTCTTTTCTAAATCACAAATATCTAGATAAGTTTAGTATAATAGGAAATATTTATATAACTTATGTTGAACGTAAGTTTAGGGTCATGGAACTTAGGGTATAAAGGAATCATTCTTGGTATTCTAGCTATCGAAACCCGACAATAACCCAACCATAAACGCATCGTTACACAAGGATATCAAAAATCCCTTCCCAACGCCGCGCATCATCTATCTCATCTCTTCTAGTAATAAAACTCTTTAATTTCCCATTCGCATAGCGTTCACAAGTCTATGCCTTGCGCCCTCTCGGCGACCGTCGCCTCGTCCGGGACTCTCAGTGTAGGAGTCCTGGCGACGGGCATTGTCATAGTAAGACTCGGTCTCTCCAAGGTCTACCTTTGAGGGACGAGGAGGAGGCGGCGGGGGAGCGTGGCCTGGTGCGGATGCCTGTTGCTGAGGATGGTAAACTGGCTCCCAGTCACGGTTGGCCTGGTAGGGACCGTTCTGGTAGGAGTCCTGGGTCGGGACGGGAGGTCGGCTTGCTCGCTGTTCCTCGCGTTCAGTACGCTCGTCCCGACTATCGCGGTTTCGCCTGGTGGAGTCGCTACGGCTTGATTGAGGGGCCGGTTGTGCCTGGAGAAGACCGCCTTGAGGTGCACCGTTCTGGGGTACGCCATTCTGAGGCGCTCCAACCTGACGACGGCTTACCTCTCGGGGTGTCTGCTCTTCGTCATCCGTTTCTACATCGTCATCGTCATCTTCGTAGGCTCGTAATTCGCTTCGCATAGCAAGGCTGGCGCAGATGTTTCTAGCTTCCTCAATAGCCTTCTTCTGCAGTTGGAGAGCCTTGCGGCGCTCACGGGTCTCCTTGTTCTCGGCAGCAATAGCCTCAATGGTGGTATCCGGCATGCGAAGAATCTCAATAGGATTAAACAGTCGCAGCATGCCAAGCAGAAGGTGCCGCTCGACGACCTGAGTAATGACGTTACGTGTAAAGATGCGTGCAGTAAGGTCGTAGTAAATAAGCATCTTCTCCAAGACCTCTTCGGCCTCTGTGTAGGTTCCGCCGTTCTCAGTAGCTTCGGCACGCCACTTTCGAAGACGCTCCTCGTACTCGGGATCAAAAGGCTGGATCTCGAGTTCCATATCGTCGGTGAGACGTCCAAGCTCGGTGTCGGCGCTTTCGACAAGGTCCTTCATTCTGAGCTCGAGGAAGTGCATGCGAAGAGGATCACGCATGCGCATGGGCCAGACGTGATCAATAACATCTGCAAGGAACTCGTTGCAGATGACACCGACGTTGTCCTTGTATTCTTGTGCAAGAACAGGCCAGTTTCTGGAGTAGTCCTGGAAGAGGATATAAGGGGCTCGAGGGTTCGAGTCGAGGGGAAGTTCGTTGCCCCGGATCTGTCGAAGAAGGGGCTCAACTTCAAACTCGGCAAAGTCTTTCTTTGAGCGGTCTCCAAATGTGCCCGGAGTGGGAAGGCCATTGACTTCGGCAGCACCGTTCGTACCGTTGACACCATTTGCGACAGGAGGCTGGCTCTTCTGGAACGTAACCTTACGACCGTGCTGTCGGAACCTTCGAGCGAAGCGCTCACTCTCGTCACGAATGCGAGCTCGGAGCTTCTGTGATGGGGTACCCTTGGGGCTTGACTGTCTAGCAAAGAATCGCTCACCGAAAGGGTTCTTGTAGTTACCGTTCACCGCAGGAGTGACGAGGTTGTTGGATGCTGTGAAGAGCTCGCCCATCTGGAAACGCATCTCCTCTGGGGTATCTTTGCCGACACCCATGGCCTTCAGCTGGCTCTCGCAGCCTTCCAAAGCTTGCTGGATCTGGCGGCGAAGAGTCTTGACATGCTTGCCGATATGACGCTGAAGCTGAGTACTTAGTTTGGCGCGAAGAGCACCAATACCCCACATCTCTGGTGGGAGAGTTGCCCATTTTCCGCGAGAGAAGAACTCGGCTTCTCGGTTGGCGCGGTCCTCGGGAGTCTGCCATTGCTCGCCTGGTCCAGGGTTGAGCAAGACATACCAGCCGAGCTTGAAGTTGTTCTCTTGGTCCTTGTTGGTGACAAGTTCGATGAACTTTTCTTCGAGGCCGATACGCTCGGTCATATCGGGCTTTGTTAGGACACCGATTGTGCGTGATCCCTTGGGATCGAAGTGGCGGGCCTTCTTGAGAATAGGAGCCTGAACATAATCGTTGTTTCCGCCGATAACAGCAAGGATAATAGTTCGAGAGCTCTTCATGTATCGATCGGACAGGGCTTCGATGGTTTGGATGTCAGACTCGGATTGATCGCGGTTGGCGACACGGACAAGACCGGGAAGATCGACCAGAGTCAAAAGTGGCATGTCGGGGCCCTCCTTCTCGACGACGAGGATATCGCGAGCGGCGAAGCGCCCAGGAATGCTCTTGGGAGCGATCAACTCTGTAGCATCACGCATCATCGCATCAAAGGGTGTGTCACCGGTGACATCACCGCCCCATTGCAGCAGGCGAGCTTGATCATTGTAAGGTCGTGTCTTGTCGGGGATGATGGAAACCTTTAATTTTGTCTCCTTCGCTCGTCGCATGCGAATCTCTGTTGCAAACCGTGTGCAGGCGCCGGCATCGCGAGGAAATGGTGTGCCGGTGAGAGCCTCGAGGACTGAGCTCTTACCAGCGGACTGATCGCCGACGACGACGATTTGGGGTAGTTTGACATCATCGAGCTGTGCGAATTGGAGCTTGTCGATAAGGTCTAGCAGGCTTCGTTGCTCAGTTGCAAGGCCCTGATCGCCCAGCGACGATTCAATCGAAGGGCGCATTTCTTATGTTTTTTTCGTATAACAGAAGCAGAATAAGAGGGGGTTGAAAAGGGAAGATTTGCAGCCAAGGGCTTCGTCATTTATAAGTTACGGCGCTCGGGCTTTGGTTCGCTCTTTCTTGGCTGCCTCTGTGTTAAGTTGCGCGGCTGCCAAGCGTCTTTCAGGCCTGGAGGAGGCGACCAAATGATGCCCAGCGTGCGCTAGCGTCATACTTACTGCGCCACTCTCAACAGACAAATCCCTACAAAATAACTTAGGTTCTTAGTGTAACTAGCTCATGTTGTTAATTAAGTCTTGAGTCGTATCGTATAGAGAAAGCTTCTAACCTTAAGGCGGCTTGCTGTAAATACCTATTTTGAGTTCTACTTAACCATTACGAAGTCTAGGTAAAGTACCTGAATATTAATTCTACCAAAGTCTTTCATTTAGTATGTACTTAAGATCCAGTAGATTTTTTTGGTTTATTGCCTCCTCGAGAATTGACACGTGTGGCGTGCGGCGAATCTATCTGTGGCTGTGCATGTGAAAGTCTTGGCACATACGACGCCTCGATTCCGCCACATATGAAATGTGTTCGTCTTTTCCCCTCTCCATTTATTAACAGACTGCTGAGCTAAGTTTTATTTTCTATTATTCTATGGCTTTTTCCCTGCTGCCTAGATATTGCGAAGATTCCTATTGACTTTGGATTGGACTGACAGTCATACTGGCGATGGGTGACGTAGCCAACCGCGTGTATAACACGTCTACTCACCCTAGACTCATGTTGGCTAGAAATGCTGATAGGCAAAACTTGAGACAAGTTACAATTGCAGGCATTTCTGTCTAATTCTCTTTATATAAAGCTTGTCTGATAAATATAACTATATAGAAGCCTTTCCCTCGGTAGTTTAAGAGGATTTGTAAAAGGTACACAGAAAGGTGAAGTGGATGATGTATGGCCTGTACAACCTAGTCCCATGGCTCATCCGACCACACCTCAAAATCCACTGGTTTCGGAAGATAAAAGTGAACGTCGTGGTCAACGATCGGGTCATCTTCCTCACAATAAAGACGTAGGTGTTCGCAAGTGCCCCACTGCGGAATCTCACTGCCAAGTTTAGAACTCGCGACAAAAACGTCCAAATTCCAGCCATAGGGTGTCGCCTCCGCCTTATCCCCAGGATCATCGTACCAGTCATCCCAAAAGTCCAGCGGCTCGTTACCATAAGCATGCTCTCCGTTGTGCTCGAAGCGCCACAACTCGGTCGCGTGGCCAGCTGTGCCACTTACTTGCCAGTACCAAACCTGGCCCTTGGCATCTCGTCCCCAGTCCCACCGTGGAGAGTTTTCGATTCTGAGAAGATATTCGTCTTCTTCTCTATCGTAGAAAGGCTGCATATCGGTGTTGAAATCGGAGTCTCGGTCTTCGGCGGGGACTTTTGGTCTTTCTGGAAGTTCTTTTTCGGTAGCGAACTTCTTAAGCTTTCCTTGTCCATCTCTCCAGAGGCCCGTTCCTGAGTCCCATGTATGTTGACCTCGGACAGCCCAGGAGTCATCTTTGGGCTTTCCTCGTTCTTCAAAAGGATTATCAACCTCTTCATCAGTGACAGGGTCGTAGAAAACTCCGTCCGAGTCAACCCATAACCCCGTCCCGAATTGGTATATCCTTCGGGGCCCAAGACTATGGGCGATCCCATGTTGGTCTCTTCGTTCAAATGTAGCAGAATCCAAAGCTTTGATATCCCCCAAATCGTATCCCCTCTTCTTCCAGAGATTGTCCCGCGTAGCATGGAAGGCTGAAAGCTCGCAGGTAGTTGTGTCGAAGACCAGGGAATGCGTAGATATCTGCGTGTCTCCGCCTATATAAGGTGGTAGTGGTTTCCTCTGATCAGGGTCATCCGTGCGGTTGACATAAGCAAGAACCGTCTGTTCATTTATATGCTCATGCGTTTCTCCATCGGACCTCGAGGAGTTGTCGGTGATGCGGCTGCCGTAGTTATCATCGTCGTTGTCCGTGTCGTCTGCTGAAGCTATAACGAGCCTATCTAATTGCAACAAATTCAACTTCGCAAGCTCCGTAAGCAAGGAACCCTTGACTTCCGAGGAGGTGAAGTACAACCTTCTTAGTGTCTTCGCATGGCGCCTGATGAAAGAGACAGTCCCTGCGATCAAGGCATCCTTGGGGAGTCCGATATCGTTCATTTCCACATATTCCACACTGCGAAGTTTAGGCAATGTGGGAATAATACTAGGAATGTACCAAAGGGGAGCCTTCTCGTTACATATTTTCAAGCTCGTCAAGTTTCTCGCTTTCGCAAGACAAGCCGTAAACCCTCCGGAAGCATGGCTCTGGATATTTTTACTACAGAGACAGAGATCCAAGTGAACTAGATGCTCGAAAATATTAAGCTTCACAGGATTCTCCATTCGTTTGAGAGCTGAAGGGGTATGGATGCCCTCATCTGCGTAGAACAGATGGGTAATCTTTATTGGCGTTTCGTCATTGGTCTGACTTGCAAGCGATTCGAGTAGCGGAATGAAGTAATCCGTAAAGCCAATGTTGTAGCTTATATTTGCCTTGCGGTCCTGTAAAAGAGGCCTGAGACTGCTGATGGTTATGGAGAAATCCAAGGAGGGAACTTGAAGGCACCGCTGGCCATCCATGGGCCTTGAAACCAGGGTATGTAGATTTGGCATGTTGTTGCGGACAGCAGATACAAACTCATCCAAAGAACTTAATTTCGTAATCGGATGTCCGTTATCATGTATCATATGCGCGGTGAAGGGTTCCGGGTGACGAGGGAAACCCGAGATATGATGGAAGCCAACCAGAAAGCTGAAATACACGAGCCTGGTGAGCTCTTTGAAGAAACGTTTGTTATCATCCCCGTTATCATCATAAGCCACCGGGGGCTTCAAGCAAGGATATTTGAAGATGGTAGAGTCAAACGCAAGCTCTTCCCAGACGAGAACTCGAACTAGGGAGGCAAGAGGAGACTTTGAAAATTCGAAGAAGTGCTGAACATCTTCAAGAAGAGGGGAAACTCGAACTTGGTAGAAAAGAGTGCGCGAGGCTTCCCCGGCTAGTAGGCGGCAGGTGAGTCTAAGTGACTTGAGATCTCGCCACGACAAGCCAAAATCAAGCGAGCAGACCTCGGCGAGAAGCTCGTGGGGCAGGGTAATAAGACTCATGATGATTTGTAGATCACCGATGTCGTGAGAAGCTGTCTGGGGGAGGAAAGAAAACTTCCAAGTTCTATCTTGAGGGACAAACAGACTTTGGTGAATTTGGTATTCTCTAGCAAGACGAGATGGATGATGAGCCGTGAACTTTGAAGGCTCTTAGGTTTTGCGGGACCCAATGGGAGCGGGAAGAGATTTGCCCGGCCCTGAGTTGATAAAACTTACACAATCCATTGAATTGAAAATGCTAATATTGTGAAGGTAATGCCATGGACACTGCTTACTAAACCTGGTGGAAGATTTGAGTTGGTTACTGAGTTATCATATGGGATGGATGTGTAAGTGGCTTACAAAGACCTATGTTTCAACGTGGATGATCAGTTGCTGATCACCAAAAGTGCTGCAGGAGGCTCATTAAAGATGTGTCGCCCAAGGTTGCCTCTCAGTTCGTTTTCAAGTCACTTTCCATTACAGCTTTACCTCAAAACGCTATAATTGGCATGGGAGACTGAATGGAGGCGGCATCAGTTGTGTCTGGGACATTGTACATGACGAATGCCGATGGTGAGTCTGGCTCCAGTCCAGCCCAGGACCTCTCCAAGTCTTCCTGGAAGCGCTTGACTATCCAGAAGCCTGTGAGCTCCCGTCGACTTTGCACGTCGCGGCGCACAATATCTCTATCCTTGCCGTCAGATAGCAAGAACCCAAGAGCGTATACAGGCCAGGTCCCGATAAAACACTCGGACCAGCGATGATCCCCGGCACGTCTGGACAGGATCTGAAGTGCTGCACAAGCTTGCCAACTATCTGTGGGAGACACACTGGGAAGACCTGTGTTTGGGCCAAAGGCAATGAGATGCTGGATGAGAATAGAAGCGACCATGGCGTATAAGCAGTTGGCGTCTCTGTTCAGCGCATCATACGCATCGGTATGTTCCACAGCCTGCAGGGCAAAATCCTCCCAGGTTGTGACCTCGGCCTGAAGATGCATCAGATCTTCCATGTTTGCGGATTCTCTTCCAAGGCAAAGCTGGCCGAGAAACGTAGCGAGTCGCATCACGGACAAGGGCATACCAAGAACGGGGCTATTGATACTCAACAAGGAAAAGTCCAGGTTCGTAGGATGCTCTAGGAGCTTCTCGGAGAGAGCCCAAAACTCCGAGTTCAACGACTGAAGGGATATGTAGCTATTCGCGCTGGACCAAAGACCGTTATTCAATAGGAAGAGCTGGTATAAGACACTCTCGAGTGCCAGACGGAGAAAGGAAGTAAGGTCGGTGCTTGTCGCGTTCAGTATCCGGGAGATGATGATCTTGATGGCAGCACTGACGTGCTGAGGTTGATCATCCCACGAGCAGGAGCCAGATATGAAGTTGAATGCGTACAAAAGCACAATGGTGATAAGTATATCGTCGTCCTTCTCTGGTGAGCCTTGACAGAGTGAGCCTGCTAACCTGGACAAAGAGTCGGTGTAGTATTGGTGAGAGACCTGACACATGCCAGGCGGCCCTCCTCTGATGGAAACGAAGGATGTGGCACACGCCATGAGAGCAGAAGACAGAGTCTTGCGCGACACCATGATAGTACGTAAAGCTGTATACCATGTCTTATGGAAGACGGAGCTGCAATTTGGCAGTAAAAGAAGTGGTGTTCCCCGGTGGCCGAACTCGCAGAAGAGTGTCCATTCGATATCACCTCGTTCGCGTTTACGAGCTATCACGCAGTCGGCCAGCAGAAGCTGTGGCGTCACTGCGCAAAGCGAGGGAAGCGATTGATGATGAGCCTCACGAATCTGGCATGATCGGAAGCGGCGGTCGATGAGGTCTTTGTCTACAGGCCACTGGCAATCGCGCGGGACTCGTGAGGAATGACAGGCTCGGCAGACGGGAGTTCGCTCGTCGCACTTTATGCGGTGTCGTCGGCATGGAAGACAGCCCGTCTTGGCACGCAGCTTGGGCCGTTGAAGACTTGTGACCATGTTGAATTGCCTCTGGGCCAATTGACTGAAGTAAGGCGTGTTACGATGCTCTGTTGGATTGTCGTGATATGCCAGGGATATCAATTCGTGTGTAAGAGAGAGAAGGCCAATGGCTTGTTCTTCCTGTATGGGGTGAAATTGGTTATCTCTATCACCTGATCACCTAGTCAAAGGATCGATAAGGCCCAGAAGCAAGGGTAAAGTGCCCCAGCTCAAGATAAGCTATCATGATGCATACCCTTTCCCAAGCAAGTTTGCGGGGAAGTACACTAGTGAAGCATGAAGCTTAGAATGATACGCTTTATTGGCTCACGCTATTTTAGTCCATGCATTCTCGCAAAAACATATGATTGGCTCAGTAGATAGATGTCTAGGAGCCTTGAAGATCGTGGTTACGTCCATGTTGAGGGTCCAGAAGCCTCGGCAATGGTAATCGTTACTTGCACCTTCATTGTGTTAGAATAACTTTGTTATGACCGATCTTTCGCTACCTTGTGACTCAATATTCCCCAACCTTGATTTAACCTTTCCTCCTCCACAGCCAACCACACAGCCGCTGTACACGTGTTCTCTTCGAAACCTTCGACTTCTTGACTCACACAGCCAGTCCGTTTAACCTTTCCTCCGCAGCCACCCTTCCTCCTTGAGTCACCGAGTGACTCACATCCACCTCAAAGCTGCAGCCACAGAGCGTACAGTGATGTCAACCAAGCCTGATTTACTCTCAACCTCATGATGTGAAGGTCCTGCTGGGGATGCCTTCCCTCAGCAAGCTCTCTGAGCTGCTCCCTTTCTTACCGGATAACAGATATTACTCATAGAGGGATTATAAAGACTCCCCAATGCCCAGCGCAGCTAAGTGCATCACAGCCAAGCAGGGCAAGCTGACCGATAACCTCATCATCAAGGTCATCAAGCTGAGTAGTGGGTTGCTATAGGGGGTCGTTTTTAGCAAGCATAGTATAGCCTCCCTTATTGCCTTAACAGCGGATTGATTCGAAATAAGCAGCTCTTTCAGCTGCAGACATTACAGCTGTATTAATGACGAAGTTGTTAATGTAGTCCAGTCAGGCAGCTGGATTATAGTTTTGGTTTTGCCTGATGAGAGTCCTTATTGGTACAAGAGCCTGCATCTTGAGGAGTGTTTCTGATGATGTTGAGTTAGAGGGCTACGATAGGGACTGGGGCAGCCATTTTATCCCTTAGGGAATATATTCAGAGTTCTCTTCATGCGTCAGATGTGATCATTATTAGATAGGCTTGCAAAGCTTATCTTGGGCAATTGTGTTAGGTAGCTGGTATACTGCCCGGACTGACTTTGATAAGAGTGTTATTTTGAGTTGATAGACCCCACAGCTGATGGCTCACATCACGCGCCTCACATGTTACTTGCACCTTCGCCAAGGGGGCGCAAATACGTTTAATTGGGTTATTCACTGCGTGTGTCTCAAGTCACCAATCAACAGTATTTCCTGAGGGCTGATGGACAGTCTCACAGGGCACGATGTCTTCGGTTCAACTTATAGAGAGCCCTCTGGGGTGCGGCTGGGATCGCACACGACTATAAGAGAGGCCTGTTACTCACCTGTTCTCTATCCATATTTCATCGATTATTATACTATTCAGTCCAAAGCTCAAATTACATACCCGATCAATCGTCATGCACGTCAACAACCCTGTCCCCGTGCCAAAAGGCACGCCAGAGCACGAGGCCCAGCGTGCTACTGTTCTCAAAGCACTCGCCGACAAAGTGCCTGCAGAGTTCTGTCTAGGTCCTGAATTCTTCGAAAACACCCCTCTCGATGTCACCAACATCCCTTCTACCTGTGGTATACTCACGGACGAAGAAGTAGCCATCACTGAAGACTATGATGCAACTGGCCTTGCTGAGGCTATCGCCAGACGCAAGCATACTTCTGTGGCTGTTGCGAGAGCATTTTGCAAGCGTGCAATTATAGCCCATCAGCTTACATCCTGTCTTACTCAGTGGTGTTATGATGAGGCTATACAGCAAGCTACAAAGCTGGATGAGCATCTTGCAGAGCATGGCACCACGATAGGTCCGCTCCATGGTGTCCCCATCAGTATCAAGGACCATATTCCTTTGGCCGGCACGTTCGCGTCGTTGGGAATTCTGGCTACAGCCGAGTATGACCAGCATGACTCTCCCCTTCCAGCAGTCCTTCGCAAGGCCGGCGCTGTCTTCTACTGTAAGACAAACCAACCCCAGGCCCTCATGCACGGCGAAAGTGACTCGCCCTGGGGCCGCGCCTTGAACCCGTACAACACCACTTTGACACCTGGAGGTTCCAGTGGTGGTGAAGGAGCCTTGATTGCTATGAAGGGATCGGTCCTCGGCATTGGGACAGACATTGGGGGCAGCATCAGGATCCCTGCTGCGTTCAGCGGTATCTACGGATACAAGCCAACGAGTGGCATCCTGTCAACGAGAGACTTGGTACACAGGCCTATGGTAGCTGAGCTCACTGTCTTAGCCAACGCAGGACCCATGTGTCGATCTGCACGGGATATGGACCTCTTTATGCGCATTCAGCTTGCTGTCAAGCCGCATATCAGAGATCTGACGTTAGTCCCAACAACTTGGACCGGCTTGTCGACCCAGCTAGGTGTGACTCTTGGTCGCCCGCTCAAAGTTGGCATCATGACACATGATGGCTTCATCCAGCCTCAACCACCTCTCAAGCGTGCCCTGTCGTGGGCTAGTACCCTTCTCTCAGACCCTCGACTATCAGGGCTTATCGAGGTCAAGCCATTCCTACCTTATGGCGTGAAACAGGCCTGGGACGAAATCAGGCAAGCCTACTCCCCTGATGGCGGAATTCCAACTCGTGATGCTATTCTCGCAACAGGCGAGCCAATCTATCCTCTCACCGAATGGATCTGGGAAACAGCCGTTCCCAAGGGCATGCTGACTGCTGGTGAAATGGCTTATGTACGCAAAGCATGCCTCGACTTCCGACATGCCTTCGCAGAGGATTGGGAGCACCAGGATGTCGATGTTATCCTTTGTCCCACTGGCGTGGGGCCGGCTACGACTCACGACACAAATTTCTATCTTATGTATACAGCTCTGTGGAACTATCTCGACTGCCCTGGCTTGGTGTTCCCTACGGGGCTCAGGGTTGAGGAGGGAGAGGAATACGACGCGAACTATAAGCCTCTGGGTCCCGACTGCGCTCACGTGAAGGAGCTCTGGGAGAGTGGTAACTTCACAGGAGCTCCTATCAACCTTCAGCTTGTCGGGAGGAGATATCATGACAATCAGCTGTTCGGCGCTTTGAAGCTCCTCCAGGATGCTCTTGGACTTGAATGAGTCTTGCAAAGAGCAAACGGAGCATATATGAATATCTTACCAGTTACTTATTCAGACTACAATATAGGAGGAAATACTACGAGCGGTTTTCTACAACAAGTACTCATACTCACTACATCACATTGATATTATTAGACATGCACTCTTTGAAGTTGTTAATCGCAGTTGCTGACCAAAGCAGGCGGCCGCAATGTGATATGATATTCATGAACGATAGTCCTGATAGCGCTAACAAGTATCGGGACCGAACAAGTCCCTTCCTTTCAACATAACAACAATTTAAACAACCTCGCGGGTCTGCACGTGAGTCTGCTGTTCGTCTGCCTTTGAGTCTCCAAAGTGGATCTGCTTCTCGACAGCAGCAACAGTCTTCTCCTTGAGTTCCTCGTCCTCGAATACTATTATCTGTTAGTACCATCCTACTGAAGTGACGAGAGTGAGACAACATACGGAAAGCAAGTTCCTCGAGGGTTCGGCCGCTCGTCTCGGGGTAGAGAAGGTAGACGATGACGAATTCGAAGAAAATCCAACCACAATAAATGGCCAGGTATCGCCACTTGATGGCATCGAGAGCAATGGAGTTGACGTTGGTGGAGAAGAAACCGGCAAGCTTTCCGAAGATCTGTTGAACACCGATACCACGGCTTCGCATCGAGTAGGGCCAAAGTTCGACCAGGTAGGCTACAAATCGTTAGTTTGTGCTTGAAAATGGTGACTGATGACTTACTGTATGTGAGAGCGTTGTTTCCGATGGCGTACGTTGGCGAGTAAGCGAAGTAGAAGAACAGAGCGGCAACACCAGCAGCATTGTTCTTCTGGCCCTCGGGAACAGCTTGAATTCTCTCAAGAGATACGGTGATACCGATGAAAGCACAAAGCATGAGAGTAGCGGAAAGCATATACATGTGTCGACGCTTGAAGCGAGTAACAATCAAAGCAATGATGGTAGCATTGAGAAGACTCCAGCAAGCATACGCGAGGTTGATTCGGGTCTTTGTGTAGTCGTCGGTGAAACCCATCATACCGAAAAGAACACCGGAATAGTAGCTCAGAAGAGTGTTACCGGAAAGCTGAGTGAATAGACCGATGAAGATGGTGACAACGAATCGGCGGCGCATACCAGCAGTGCGAACAACCTCGAACCAGGTCTGCTTGGAGGCTTCCATCTCGGCCTTGATGGTCTCTCGTATCTGAACGATTTCGGCCTGGACAAGCTGGGAGCTGGCATCACCCTCGGCGTGGTACTTGATGAGGACCTGAGCGGCTTCTTCCTCGCGGTCTTTGGAGACGAGGAAACGAGGAGACTCGGGGAGGAGGAAGACGGTGGAGATCTGGATCAGTGAGGGGACGATCTGCAGAAGAGAGGGCAGACGCCATGACCAGTTGTTGGTGATGGGAGTTGTGCCCAGAGCGATAGCAGAAGCGAGAATCTGACCGATGAAGTAGGACGCGTTGAACAGAGATGTGAGGACAGCACGCTCCTTGGGATATCCCAGCTCACCGATGAGGGCAGAACCAGAGATGATACAGAACAGAATTCCAACTCCAAGAATCATACGGGCAATGATGTACATGGCAACTGATAACTTGTCAGTAAATCGAATTTGGATGGAACAGAGGTTTCATACCGTGCTGGGCGAATCCCTGGATGAGAGCACCGCAAACCATGATGAGAGAACCAAGCATAATGGACCATCTTCGACCGAATCGCTGAGCAAACCAAGGCGCAAATGGGACCGCAAAGATAGAGCCGAGCTGGTAGGAAGAGTTGACAAAACCGAGCAGACCAGGTTCGATAGCCCACTTGCCTTCCGCGTCCTTTCGTCCGTTACCGAGATCTATAAAAACCCGTCAGCTCTGAACCAATTCTCCGTAAATTTGCAGGTGATTCGTACAGTGGTGGAAGTTCTGAGAGTACTGCAGCGTGTTGATGAGTTGCGAATCGAAACCAGACGTCATCTCAACGCCCATACAGCAGAAGAACAACCAGACGTACATAAGACGCAGATTGGGCTTCTTGTACCATGGCGTCTTGTCCTCCTCGACAAGGCGAGTGACGATGGGGTCCGCGGCGCTACCAACGTTGACCATGTTGGCGAATTGGCTCTTCTAAGCTTGTCGAGTGAGTATTACGCAAGGGGCCCGTCTCCAGAGTAGTACAGGAAACCAAGCTTGAGAGATGGGAAACGAAAAAAAGAATTTCAATGGGGCATTGCAGATCATATTATACATGAGCTTTCCCCCGCGTGCGTCTAGATAAGATAGAGAGACAGAGCAGCTATGAACCTAGCGGTAGCTTAACCGAATTCTCCGTATATAGGCTAATTATGGAGTTGTCTGGGGAAACGTGGAGTCTCCGCAAAATACTTGGTTTGACCGCTGTCCATGTTGCATCACGACGTGACATTCCCGTCAGCGGCCGACCACACAGGGACCGACGATTCGCTCGCGTGCAGCCAAACCCCGGCCTAGCTCAGGTTGACAGTCCCCCCAGAATTTCTCTACTCTCCCTCTCTGAGCAAACGGATTCTCGAGCCGAGGTGCTGCTCTCGGTCCAACTTTGCGGTTAAACGGACCGGCTGATGGTGGGTTAGCTTATGCTTAAAGCGCTGATCGTTTTCTATCTTTGTATTAGACATATGCCAGATCTAAAACGCACAACCACATGACTGCTACCGAAATTTTGCGGGGTTAGAGATACGAGCTAGCCTCTGGTTTTCTTTTTGGGGTAGACCATGGGGTTTGGGTGGGGGGCGGTTCTGCAATTTCCCGTCCATTTGAGTGAATTGATGCCTGAGTTATGGAGACAAGGGTGTAGGCCGACTGGCTGAGACTTGAATCATGTATTCGTGACTAACTCCAATACTGGGCTGATATAAACACGGTAAACAGCCTCGGCAAGTGAATATAGCCAGCCATTCAGCGTCGTCTATATGTCAGCTCCGTTTCGCCTCATCTCACCCACAATCCTCTTCCCCAGACCTCATGGAATAATTCTCGAAGACAATATTAAGCATAAGCTTCAAGCAGAAGATGTTAGTTTCATTTCCCATCCAATATTTTGGAGAAGAGGGTTGCACCGGGAATGTCAATGCCCTTCCCCCCCTGGTCTCTCAGCTCATCAACCGTTCACCTGGAACCGGCTTTTCAGGCTAAACACCCGGGGAATGCGAGAAACCATTAGGTATTTAAAGCTTGGCAGCCGCTGCAAAAACAAGAAGCACAACCCCCCTGGGAGGGTTGACAGTGAGCCCTCCCAAATGCGTGGGGGAACCTCGTGTGCGCACGCGGGTATACAATAGTGTCGCTGCCATTTCCGGATGAATCCTTCCAAGCATCCTTTGATATGAATATGCTTACTTTTTAATATGTTCTAGGTCTATTGACAAAGATTCCAATGGCTGCAGGCCGAAAGTGTGATGGTGAACCGCCGGATGAGTCGTCCGAACCAATGGATGGTGAGATATTGGAATAGGGCTGTCATTGCGAGGTCATCACTGGGCTTGCAAAAATCCCTTCTTCCATGTGTGATACATCGATAATGGCAAAAGGAGATACGGTTGCATACCAGTTGGGGATAAAGATGTCGGGTGATGAGCTTGGCAAATGTCGATGAGACAATTAGGAAGAGGCCGAGACTGGGGAACCAAGTAATTGACTGGGTAATAAAGGGACCTGCAATTGTTTGCGACCTCGTTGGCTTGTAGGGTAACATTTGAAGATCATGTTCTAGTTAAGGCTGATGTTCTAGATGGTATGATCAAGGTTGCTGAATGGGGACCATGAGGTGGAGTATATAAATGCCAAAAGTTTTGCGGCTAGTATACTTAGGGCGTGTGGTCTAGGGGTATGATGTTCGCTTCGCATCTTCGTGCATCTGCGAAAGGTCGAGGGTTCAATTCCCTCCTCGTCCAACGTTTTGCTTTTTGCGTATTTCAGCTCACATAACATCTATCCCACAAGACGGTGTTTGAATATTTTTCTAACTTTACCTATACTGTCTTTTCCTTTGCGTGCGGGCTAAGTATAAGTATACAGGCTAGAACGCGTCTCGGAAGCCGACTAGGTATAATAAGCAATGCATCTAGAATTCTAGATCTCGACATGCCATTCTCTACAGCCCTCATCACAAATACGCCACGAACAATCCTTGGCAGATTGTCTGCAACATAGAGATACTTGTTGAGCCTTGTGGTTAAAACTGGTTATTGTCATTTAGTTGTTCCTAGGTCCGATAATATTCGGACTTCTGTTAAAACGATTCGGTGCAAGGACCTCAATACGGAGCTAGCACCGTAGGATTCTCTCCGAATGGATACATCCAAATCCTTCTCAAGCGTCTCTCTTGGCAGACTCCATCTCAGAATATGCTTGAGTTCCTTCAACTTCTCCTTGTATCAAATTCGTTCATTTGACTCCATTGCCTTAACCCCTTTTGTTCTGAAACTCTTGGTGTCTTGATTCTTCTGTCCACCGTCGTCAAGTCTGCTTAATGCTAGTTCTCGCCATTTGTGATGTAGCTTGTTAAATTGCTCATACTTCTGTTCCCATTCTTTGCATATCTCAGCCACTTCGTCCATCTTTCGATACTCATGTATCTATGTTTCCCAAACTGCTTTATCTTGACCCTCATGTAAACAATTTGGAGCCAGAGAACTGTAAAATAAGAGATAGTTATATCGCACGAGCAGATCTGGACTAAGTAGGTGAATAGTAACCTCTGTGGAAGGTCTATTGAAACTTTAGGATAGTTTGTCCTTTACTTGCATAAACAGTATTATAATTTAGAAGCAAGGTCTTAGACTTTCTACTGCCTCCTAGGTGCAAAACTCCTGTCTATAAACTCAAATCTGCTCTTTTGTTGAGAGCTTCTATATATCCTTTGTAGTTTGATAAGGATTTCTAGGGCATCGGCGGTAGCTTGATCTTTTGCAGCTAGATGCCAATGACGCGCCAGCTTGTCCTGAACCATTTTCTGGATACTAATCTTACCATAATTCAACGTCTAATGAAGGCCTTTACAGACACTAAAGTCTAGCATAAGAACGATGGTGTCGTCGTTCGAACCCAAGTGACCAAGCTTGGTTTAGAACTCATTAACATCGCCAGCCACTAAGTTCTCTCTGTTGATTTAAGCTCTCTCAGCCACGTCACAGCGCAGTCATAGTCGTATTTTCGAAGTGAAAAATCAGTTGAAATTTCTTCGTACCTCAAATCATTTTCATTACAGCTGCCCAATTCGGTCATGTCATTGAGCGTGTCGTATACCCCACTGCCTATACAGGGGGAGCGATTGAGTCATTCGCCGGTATCGTCTTGTTTTGAGTTAATGATAGCCGAGGTCGACTAAAGTCTTGCATTTGATGCCCAATAATTGAAATGGTAATTGCTCCAGGCTTTTATTGGTTTACGTGTGCTCGAGACACTTGGTGCGGTACTTTTGACGACTTCTGGTTGCGTAAGTGTATATGGCGCCTGAAATTGCGGGCAGAACCCCTCAACTATGAGGAGTACGAGTCTACGCGTCGATGATGCCTTCAACAAACCCATTTTCAAACTGCGTTATGTTGAAGTGGATTCTTCTGAAGTCATCTACTTAAAGACTAAACAGGCCTCTCAATTCTAGGTACTTGTCCTATCAAAAAACCTCATTGATCCCATCTCACCACTACCTTGCTCATTGCTACGAAGAATGTCTCAGTTAACACTTTATACTGACAGCCGGTTCCCTTGTCCTCAGAGACTAGAATTGGTAATCCTCGAGTTGGGTCTCAATATCACCAAAATTCATCAGGTTGACATTATCAAGCGTGAGCAGCAGGTATGTGATATCGATATTGCCTATGAGACCAAGTGACGCTGATATCTTTTGCAACTGTATTAGAAGCCCGAATTCCTTGAAATCAACCCTTTCGGAGCTGTCCCGTGCCTCCAGGACCACTCGCATGACCCAGTTCTTGTTCTGACCGAGTCACGCGCTATTGCTCGATATCTCGCGGATCGATATGGCGGACCAGACAATAAACTCATACCCGATGGTGAAGTTGCAAAGGCCAAGTTTGAAGAAGCTGCATCCATCGAATTGACCTCCTTCGATGCTGTTGCTAATCCACTGGCCTTCGAAGCCTACTTTAAATCGTGAGTAGCCCTGCCGAGGCGACGATAAGAACGAAAGCTAACAGCTCCTGGCAGGCAATTCATGAAAGAAGAGCCGAAGGAACAGGTCGTCAAGGATCTTAAAGTGAAACTTGGACGAGTTCTGAGACTCCTTGATCAAAAGCTCAGTACACAGCCTTTCATGGCTGGCGAGGTTAGTATGGTTGCAGTTCGACTCTTGTAACAGAGCAGCTGACATACATAGACTGTAACACTAGTCGACTTTTTTTATGTCCCCTATATGCACTACCTGCAAGATGGAGTTTGGCCTACCCTTTTAGAGGCTCACACGAATCTACTTAATTGGTGGAACCGGATGAAAGGTCGAGCGTCTTACCGACAGATTTATGTGGATGGAAATAACTGGATTGATGATGCTTAGATCGGTGATATTATTAATTGCTGATTATAGGTGATTTATCCTTGTTAATGATATCTATCTATTATCTACCTCCCTTTATGAGGAATAGAGCTTCTTTTAACCCGTCCTTATGATTTTTACTAGTATTCTGGCGGTCTCAAAGTTGACAGGTATCTTAATACTTCTGATAATATAATTTATTTTATAAGTCAATTTCCCAGGTTCTAGATACCTTTTTATCCACAAACTTATCAAAATAGTCCAGGATCCTCTCACAATCAGCTCTATCCTCCCTCTCTGGGTGTAGCATCTCATCTTTAATGAATTCTAGAAGCCATATAAGAAACGCTGGTCCGTTCTTACGACATATTTCGTGTCCAAGTTTTGCAATCCACTTGAGGCAGCTAGATGAGACGCAACTCGAGTTGAATAACGCAAGATTTACGTACCTTTGATACACTGGGTTTTAGCCTTGGCGTCTGAGCCTGATTGATCTTGTTGTGATAGATGGATGGTTGCTTGATTGCAAATGGAGTGAAGGGAGCCGATTGGAAGAAACCGCTCCTATTGGTTGATTCCACTTGGAAGCAATGCATATTCGAGTTAGTTCTTCAGCCTATCACCTTCAAGCCCAGTGACTTTCATGTCTCCTTGCATTATCAGGTTGTCAATTGCGGCTGGAATTCTTGAATGTTTGGACTTTGTTTCTTTGTGTATTGTGTAGAACCTTTATGCTATCTAAAAGCTAGTTTATGCTCTGAATGAGGACGGAATCTTGACATTGATTTAGAGCAGTTCCTCATGGCTGTCCTGTAATGAGTTGACCTGTGTGCGCTGAAATCCGTGACTTCCGACAGCGAATCACTGCCTTGTCCGTCCCCTTTTCAGATCAGCGTTAGATCGTAGACTTGTAGTGTTGTTTCATGTGTTCCTGGATTTCTTCGACTTCGGTCTGAGAGGCGCGCATCGCGCGATTAGTGTTAAATTCAAAGATCATAGCAAAGAAGTCAGAAGTTCAGAACTACCAACCTCCTCTAGTTTTCGAGGAACCATGATCTGCCATTGGTTACCAGACCGCTAGTAATAGTCAGTACCCAGTAGACTGCATGGTTTTGAATTTTACCTCGACTACCTCATAGTTGCCACTTCCAAAGTATTCTTCCAGCTTCTGTCTAAGCTTCTTTTTGTTTCCGTACTCGAGAGCCAAGAACTGTTAGATCATGTTCGCGGAGCCTTTAATTCATGAATCAGTATCAAAACTGGGATAATTTGCTTGTAAAAAGATCTTGCTTAATCATGTCACATATTTGCTTTAGTCTTCTCATATAATCCCTATAGATCAAAACTCACGGTTCTAAGCTGATGGACCACAGATATCCCAAACGCAATCCTCCTCTCTCTCAACCCAGGCATCAGACTCATTACACCAGCAATAATCAACCCCTTCTCTAGTACAAGACTGATAGTTTCTATAAGTCTTTTAACAAGCTTGAAAATATTCTGCGCGCTTCTCCTCAAGGCCAAAAGCTTCGACTCCTGAGGCTGTTGGTGCGAGTGGCGCTAGATAGTCGTTTTCAGTGTTGGCTGCAGCTGATATGCTAATCAGACCTGAGAGCAGAGGCAAAGTGAACAAATAAGATCTCATTTTGTCAAAGAATATCTAATGATTGTATGATTTGACAAATGATACAAGTTTGATCGAGGACGTAGAGCCTTTATCAAATTACTAAGGCATATTGGCTGAAAGCAGGGGTCGTGGCAGCTGAACATTTTACAGGCTTGGCAATTCACTTACACCAGCCAAACCTCAAGAATTAGCCACGTGCTATTCAAGCATGCAAATCGCGCCAACAAGTGGTTCGACAAGGCAAAGCAAGGCATATTTCAGATAGAACTGGGAGCGGACATTAATATGTTCCCCAAACCGGCTCAGCAACATCATCTCATATTCGGGTCATTTTCAAACTCAGAAAATATGTCTAATTCGTCTTTTGATCATTTTAACCCTCTAAATATGCATTCGAAACCCAGTACTAACACCTTTCATCTCGCATTCATCGCTGTCCGCTAAGCTCCTTCTCAACCTGCTCTTTAACAAGCTCCCTCACAGCCTTCCAATCGTTCGAAACATCAGAAACTCGCTTGGGCAACTTCTCAAGACCGATAAACTCCTCGGGAAGAACCTTCTCCTGGAAGTTAAAGTCCTTCTCATCCTTGAGAGCAAGCTCGACGGCACCGGCGAACTTGGCGGGGTGAGCTGTGCACAGGGAAATGTGAGGAAGGTTGGCCTCGGCGCGTTGGGCAGATCGGAGAGAGGCGGTGACGCCGATGGAGGAGTGGGGGTCGAGAACGTAGCTGAATTGCTCGTAGATGCTCTTGATGGTCTCAAGGGTCTCGGGGTCGCTGACACGTTCGCTCTCAAAGGTCTTGCGGGCGCTGTTAAGAACGTCCACGTAGACGGGGCCGAAACCGCCCTTGACCTTGAGGTCCTTGAGCCAAGCGGCGACTTCTTGGCCAGCTTGCTTTCGGTTGAACTCAACATCCATACCAACAGTAGCAGCAAACTCGTAAGCCAAGAACCAAAGCAGACGCTCAAAGTTGCTCGAAACCAAAATGTCCATAGCAGGGCTGAGAGTCTCCTTGACACCCTCCTCATGGGCCTTGACACCATCGACCTCCAGACCACCCTGAGCCTCGGGGCCCTTGGCAGGCTGCTTCTCATACTTTCCAGACTTCCAGAATCGATCAAGGATATCGTTCTCGTTAGTCGCGATAACAAGCTTGTCGACGGGGAGACCCATGCGAGTGGCGAAGTAGCCGGCGAGGATGTCGCCAAAGTTCCCGGTGGGGACGACGAAGCGGATCTTGTCGCCGACCTTGAAGGTGGAGGACTGCTTGGCGAGGGAGAAGTAGGAGTAGAAGTAGTAGACGATCTGAGCGAGGATGCGGGAGAAGTTGATGGAGTTGACGGCGCCGAGCTTGAGGGAGGCGTTGGTCTCAGGGTCGCCAAAGAGGGCCTTGACGATGTCCTAGCAATTCGTTAGCGCGGCGCGAAGGGTGTGCGACAGGCATACTCACTTGGCAATCGTCAAAGGTACCGGTGACGGCAAGGTTGTGCACGTTGGCATCAGTGCACGTCGTCATCTGAAGCTCCTGAATAGGGCTGACACGGCCCTTGGGATGCAGAATAGTAACAGAAACATCCTTCTTACCCCTCAAACCATGAATGGCAGCGGATCCAGTCTAATTCACAGGTTAGGATATTACCGCAATCAGGCCACAGCATGACTCACATCACCACTCGTCGCACCAACAACAGTCAAGTGATGTCGGTCCTTGCCCTCCTTGCCCTCGTTCTTTCGCGCGAGGAGGTACTCGAAAAGATTACCGAGGAACTGCAGCGCGCAGTCCTTGAAAGAGTAACTAGGGCCGTGGAAGAGTTCGAGGAGGTGCAGGTTATCCTTGAGCTGGACGAGGGGTGTGACTTCTTGGGCGCGGAATGTAGAGTAGCTTCGGTTGATGATGCCTTGTAGGTCTTCGGCGGGGATTTCGCTGCGGGAGATGTAGAGGCTGAAGATCTGGAAGGCCAACTCCTGGTATGAGAGGTCTTTCCAGCTTTGCTAGTATTGCGTTAATCGTTATCCTGACATTCGTCGCTTTCGATCGCAGCTAAGAGGCACAAAGGGTATCGATCGCTCGTACGCACCCATTCTGTCGCAGCGGGAATCTCATGGGGGAGGAAAAGACCGCCATCGGCAGCCAATCCCTTTAGGACAACGGTCTCGAAAGAGAGCTTTCAAAGGTCAGCGAAGTTTCAATTGCGAGTGATCACAAGTAGTTCGTACACCATAGTCGCCACCTCTTGTGGAGAGGTAAACCTGCGATTGCGTATGTGTCGAATCGTTGGCCATTGTTATTTTGGTTGTTGATGCTTGGAAAATTCTTGGTGCCCCTCGTTGGGAAATGGGATGGAATGAGTCGCGAACGGCAGCCACCCCGCCGGAATTTTAATCGACCGGCCGGTATCGGAACCGGATGCACTACCCGGGACCTGAAGCGATGAAATAGAGTCATGTTTAAAAGAGTCGAGATGATTGGTTCATTGTTTTCTTATACTACTTTTCATATTCCGTTTAATAGAGATATATAGTCTAGAGGTGCTATAAGATATTTATTAGAGCCACTGGATTTATTGTTGCGATGTAATAAGATGTCTCTCATTATCATGCACTTCAACAGACTGAGCACCGGGCAGTTCTGGCATTTATCGAACGGTTCAAAACTGACAAGACAAATTGAAGAGCTAAATAGATTTAGATGATACCATTGTTTATCTTAACATCTTAACCCTTATAGTGACTTTCGTTGCAAGGACAAACTGCAAAGCCGGCTGAGCCAACTCGTCTCCCTCTCCAAGTGAAATGGTCTCGTCTTGCCAACTCGGTGATCTCTTTTCTTGGCAACTAATCATCCCTGAGGTCGATCCGCCAACGTACCTTAATAGCAAGGCGCAGCTTGTCGTATTCCTTCTACAGGGGATGGAAGAACGGCACAGCAATGAGATTACGAGCTTCGCCAACCAATCAAAGCTCTTCCTTCTTGAACTAACCCATTCGCTTCTACCGCAATCTCCTACAGCATGGGTCGTTTAGAGGTCATAGGACAACAATTCAGCCGCCAACAGAAGGATTTGGCGAACGCTAAAGATCATACGTTACAGCTGGCTCAATCACCGGCAAATACTGTCGAGACCCCTGTGAGATTTTCGTTTAAAGCACGGCCATCCTCCACGTCAAAGGCTGGCATGCCAAATCTCTCGTTAAACTTGTCACTCGTTTACAGATCCACTCGTTAAAACAACAAAATGGTCAAATCAAATCTTTTGGCTGCCATCCCACTGCTCATGCTCGCCGAGCAAGCCCTTGGATTCGGCTGTTCAACTCACAGCTACACAACATGCGAAGATAAAATAGTCCATTGGTTTGATCCCGACGATGGACAAATTTGCGATCCAATCGACTGCGGCGGCGGTCGAGCACCTCCAAAGACTGGCGTCCCTGGATGTGCCGGATATACCGGCACCGAGACCATCGGAACCTCGTATCTCTCGTGCTGGAAACCTTCGACTACGCTTGTTGCTGCAGCGGCGGAAACGACAGTGACGGAAACTGCTGAGCCTAGTACTGTGGTTGAGGTTGAAACGAGGACTACGACGAGGCATGTCGTATCTGCATCGGCTGAACCGATTGGAATCACGGCGGCGACTGGATCAACTACTGTGGCTCCTATTCTTCCATCTGAGACTAAATCGACCGAGGAGGCTGCTTCTACTTCTACACCCTTTGCTGCGCCTAATGCGGCTCGAGTCATTGAAGGATCTCTTATTGCCGTTGCTGGTGTTGCGCTTGGAGCGATTTTCCTCCTTTAATCTGCTCTTAGCAGTTAATGATTGACGGGAACATATTGATAAAGCGCATGACTCAAATAACGAAGTCAAGTTTTTAATGATGTCAACTCTTTGACATGAATAATATTTAATTTCTTCACCCCAAATGCTTTTCTGACCAGCTGTCGTACCCCTTATCAACTTTGCAGGCTTGATGACCAAGAGCCTCAGCTTGATGGGAAGAGGTAGCTGCCAATGGATCCAAAAACTGCCTTATAATGGACCATCAACATCTTCAGATTTCCATCGTTATCAGACTTTTTGACTTTGCCCCGACTATTCGATCCAGACAGTCGTCCAAGCAGCGTCCAGTTTAATTTCTTCAGTAATACAGCCTGATCCATCCACTTTATACGAGCATAATCGTGCTGATATTCCGTGAGCAATACCTCAATCTCGTTTTGTTGGGCTTCCAAAGCACTCGTAGTCGCCCACTACATAAGTGATTAGTAATTTGAAATATGAAGGAGATCCTACTAGCCGGAAAACTACTCACAACAGCTACTAGGCATGGTGGGATATAGCTGGCACCAAGAGGTCTATGTTCGTATGCCGCTTTAGCAAGTGTGATAAGTTCGTTCGCCAACGTTGATGACTCCAAGAGTAAGACGCTGTCGTCTGGATATGCTGCTCGAAGTATGCTGTTCAAAGCTAGTGCTGCCGTGAGAAGGATCGCTTCCGTGACTTGAAGCCTATGGATAAGCTTTTGTTGACACCGTAAGCCTTCAGAAGGAGCCTTCTGCTTTCTTACACTGTCGAGATGATGTTGTCTTCTTGCATGGTCGTCCCGCAACTCTTTGTACGCGGGTGCGATTTCCTCCACATATTGAAGAGGTTCGTGCAACAGCCTCGGTATCCTGAGTAGTATTTGTAGTTGAAAAGATCGAGCGTGAGAATCTTGATTATGATAGTATGCGTTTTGGCGTGACTGCAAGCTCAGACGACTGGCATATTGTTCCAAGTCGATGCGTGGATCAATAAGAGCCTCGAAGAATATAGCTATCAACGAAGTCTCTAGTAACTTAAGCTCAAAAGTGCTACTCCAGCCTTTTTCTGTTGCTGTGTCCATGAAACCTGCAAGGATTTGCGCATGGTTCTTCAAGTCATCATCTGCTTGTCCCAGCCAGCTCTTTGTGTTTATCAGTGCATGCTCTCTACATAAGAATGTACTTACCTGGCATATCGTCATGATGTGAAAGGCTGCAACATCCTCGGGACTGAGCTGTGTACCTTTCTTATCTTGGGGACCTCTCAATACTTTCAAACCGCTGCCATACTTGGCCAGAACCTGAGATGGGATCTCATGTGTATAATGATAAGGCAAGGTACTCATCATCAGATCAACTGAAGCTTCTAGTGCATGACTATGACAAAGCCTTCTAGGAATATGCTCTAGAAAGTTGTCATAACAGCTGAGGCCATATCGAAGGTCTGTTATTTCCAGAGCCGCAACAAGTTTGGCTTGTAGAAGAGCCAATGAGTTTTGAGGTTTATGCAAAATGGATACCTGAGAGGACTTCTCGCGTTTTCGTGTCTTTGGAAAGCTGGTTTTGAATGGCTTGGTGAATGATACAGGTTTGAAGACATATTTCTGTTCGCCGGAGCCGACACATGGGACTCCGAGTCGGGCACATCTTGAGCAAGCTGGCTTGGCTTGGTCACACTAGTTTATGTGAGTAGGTTCCTTCAACGAATTTACTAGCAAGCATTTGGATCCATGTACTTACTTTCTTCTTCTGCTTCAGACAAGAGTTACAGCCTCGGCTTTTCGGAACGCCAGGCATTATAAAGAACAGATAATTCGATATTCCATGCTAACTGAAACATTTTTTGCTTTGATATAAGTACATTTTATGTCTTTTATGATGTTACATGCCTGGCTCGTGAGGCGATATGATCCCCACCACAAATCAGACAGCGCTGGGTAAGACCATGTTGGGAATAGTGGCATTTGCTGGCGCGGATCGCGTGGTGCGTCATAACAGTGGTTTGGGTAATTCCCGCCGACCAGGACCCTGGATTTTCAATATTCTGGTAGCCAAGACCTTTAAACCCGCAGTATGATATTCAATATTGCATAATAGGCCGATCTGGGATCTGCCATCTGATGGTGGAGAGGGTAAATGTGAGATTAGAAGCCGGAATTCGGGTTTATGAACGGGATTCAGATGACGATATCCACCTATATGAATCTCTAATGTTTGTTCTTAATACCTATTTTGATTATCGATTATGTGAGATTGCTGATCGACTCCATGCGTTCCAGTTTCAGGGACTGATCCTCATCACGGACCTTCAACATCTCCATTTAATAACACAAGGAAACGGGGATCATTGTATCTTTAGAAATAAGCCCTCTCCGATTAAAGCAGGTTAGCAATCTTTTATCGCCACATCTGTGACTTGAATAATATGTCTGTTAGTTCATCAACGATACATCATTTTCGCCACACGTAGTAGCTTGATGGAGACAGAAAATAATAACCAGGTTTGATTAAACCTAAGTATCAAGAGCTAATTAGTCATCTATGAACCTTAGACATCTTATGTGGTAAATAAGAAGGGCTTCCAAACTCTTGGAGACTCCGGCGTCAAGTCGGCGGTAAGGCTCCATCGGCCCATTTCAACAAACTCTACACCACAATGGACCAGCCTATTAAAAGTACGGGACATGCCCCGGAGCAGTTGATTCAACGAATCAGAAGGTACCTCTCATAAATCGGCTCTGGTGGCTCCCAAGGAACGAAGCGCATCATGCTTAAACCACCATGACATCATGTTTCGAGCATAGAAAAAGCACAAACTAGCATACATGTGAGTCAATTACGCATTTTTGTGATCTCACCTCGATCCAGGGTCTTTTTCTTCACATATCATACTCGTTGAAATCATGGCAGTTTTGAATACCTACCAAGTTACACCAACTTACCAAACATGATACCCCATAGAACGCCAAGTATTTCCGATGCATCGTCATCATCAGCTCAAGAGACCTTTCAAACAGGAGGTCCTCGACGGTTACTCCCAGCCGCTCGTCGTCAGCCAGCTGAAAGTTCCAATCACTATCAAACTGCTCCCCTAGCAAGAAAACGAGCGCCAATAGCGTTGGCATGCGAAACATGTCGACAGAAGAAAATAAAGGTCAGCATGAGTCTCTACTGTGATCCCTGAGGCAGAAACTCATCGGTCTATATAGTGTAACGGAGCTCGACCGGTATGCTCTCAATGTCGGGCACGGAAATCCGAGTGTGTTTACAGAGCGACGCCAGACACAGACTATCGTGATAAATACGAGGCACTTCTAGAATCACACCCTGCAGCGGTTGTATATCGAGCTATTCAAACGAGACCACGATCTGAAGCACTCGAAATCGTCCGACGGATTCAAGCTGGTGTCGATGCTGAAACTTTGATGCGCCAACTATCAAGCGCCGATTTACTGCTCCAAGTACAACTCGAACCAGAAACAAGATCACGATATCAGTTTATATACTCACCTCTTATGCCTACATATCTCCAGACTGACGATAATCCCTTCATGAGATCGCTTATACATGAGTGGAGCACAAGAGATGATGTTGTCAGTATTGCCTCTCCGGCTTTTACCGAAACAGATTTGGGAGATCGGGCACAGTATTTGAGACCTCATCATGCAGCAACCATCGTTGACTCAAGACTAGATGAGATAGTGCCTTCGAGGTGGACTACTGTGAACGTTAGCGATAATACGATGAGGGAGCTTATATGGGCTTATTTCCTCCAGGAATATGACTGGTTCACGTTCTTCCATAAGGACTATTTCTTAGATGATATGATCAGTGGATCTAACACATTTTGCTCATCACTTCTGGTCAACGCTGTTTTAGCAGTTGGATGCGTAAGCCGCCCTCATATACTATGAAGCTCATCCTTGCTAATAAGTTATCAGCAATGCCGAAACGACGTATCCGAGCCCGCAGAGTATTGGAACCCAAATTGTCTTGGTTATAAATTTCTTGAAGAAGCTAGAAGGCTATG
Organism: Fusarium dlaminii; assembly: GCA_013186775.1. NCBI lineage: Eukaryota > Fungi > Ascomycota > Sordariomycetes > Hypocreales > Nectriaceae > Fusarium > Fusarium dlaminii. The sequence goes on along the minus strand of JAAOAL010000043.1, from coordinate 464,534 downwards.
GATAGTTGAGGTGACGCATAACAGAAGTTTGACAACGCTGCAAGCAGCTCTGGTCTTGAATACTATCGTCAATATGTTTGATATGGACCCTTTATCATCAGCATTCCTCGTCCGGTCAATAGAAATAGCCCATGAGTTGGGGTTATTCGAACCAACGACATACATCATGAACAAGAAGTTGAGAAACTCATATGATCTTACAGCCTGGTCTTTGTTTCACTGGCAATGGTAAGGATTCCCCCCTTCTCGATATTCAGTTGCTAATAAAGCAGTACATTGAGCTACCAATTCATGACTCAGCCGTTATTAAAAGCACCACCAAAGACTCCGCTTCCAGACCCTGACCGCGACCCAGACTGGTTTGGCGAAATTTGGCTGAAGTATCCTTCGAGTTCAACACTGGTGCCACTGCGGATTGGCTTGGTCTTTAAGGCAAAGATGACCTTCAGTGTCGTTCTTCACGAGGCCATGCTAGAAGTTGAAAAAGATTCAACTGATTCTTACTTGCGCCAAAATGGGGGTAAAAAGATCATTGAGATCACGGAAAGGTTAGATACATGGTATAAAGCTATGCCAGAGCCACTGTCACCAACGAAGATTGTGTCGCCTTCACAACTCAAATTACAGTACGTTGTCCCTATCTCACTCGGACCCAGGAGGTTGAGGGAGATGTTCAGCTGACAATTGTTGCATTCTGCTAGTCTCCATTATTGTTACGTTATCATCCAACTTTATGAAATTCTCGCACCGGGAGGGCAAAGACAAGCCCCAAACCTCCCCATCGAAGAAGAAAAACTTCAAGCGACTCTCTCAAAATACCGAGGCTACTTCGAGACCATTCTACGAATTCACTACCTTCGCCATAGCTTCGAATACGGAAACATGATGCTAACACGCTTTCTCGCAATGCTAGCATTTCTGTCCCTAAACAAAATCGAATCCCTGACAACATCCACCGAGCCAGGAAATATCATAACGGGATCTGGATTAGATGTCGGAGACGCAGATCCCAAAGAAGCAAGGGCTACGCTCTTAATGGCCCAGAAAGGTCTCAGTGACCAGGGTAGAGGTTACTACCTACCGAAGACATTGTTGCATGACGTTCTTGAGAATATGACGGCGAGTGATGCTCTGATTCTCCAGAGCTTTATAACTATTCCGCCTGAAGGACCGGAGAAGACGCAGGAGAGGAAGATGTATATGGAGAGTCACTGCCCACCGGATATTCTGCGTATAGCGAATGATCCGAATAAGCAGCCGGATGGGAATTGGATAAGAAAGTTTGCGATACTGACACTTGGGGAGAACTCTGGGCGGTCGATTTTGGGGATGATATCTGGAGGGAGGGAAAGCTAAGCTGGGCGTTGTCATCAAAACGGACAAAATGACACGGCAAAATATTAAGACTTTCTTATTTAGATTTCAGGGTTCTTAGATCTCATTAAAATGTAATATTCGGGACAAATATCTAATGCAACCTTCAGATGACACGGATTATTTACAGCCTGGTTACATATTGAACAGCGGACCATTCAGATGTTGGTCGCTAGCCAGACCCCGCTCATTAGACATATAAATTGGCTTGCCACTGCGCAGCTTTAACTCGGTACAATTACTCATCGTTTATACATGTTACGAAAGCTCATCACTTGGCCTTCCGTTTCCATCAACACTATAGCCAACAATGACAGCCCCCACGATCTCCAGCGGATCTGTCTCGTGGCTTCAAGGGCTTTGAGGCATTGGTGCCCTCCTCGTATATTTCCATCATCATCAGCTATTTCCACGAGACGATGTCGATGCCATCATGCTTGAGTGCTCCTTTGGATACAGAGGGAGGTATGAGCCAGCTACGATGCCGTTTCTTCGCCTGGGACACACTCCTACTGCTGAGGCGTTGCTCCGTGATATCTTACAATGGAAATGCTGTGGAGCGAGAATCAATGTCTTTTCAAAATCATGAACAAAAGGCAAGAGACATTTGTACTTAGGGTATTTCCGCCATATCTGGTAGTCTACTAATGTATCTCGCACTGATCAGGATGGCCGGGGCGGTCTCTTGACCTGAAACCCTTTCTCCTGGACCTTTGGCATCGGCCTAGTAAACACGTTCGTAAGGCCAGCCACAAGTTTATTCTGCCTTCCTGTTCCATCATGCCTCATTCCCGTCGAGGGCCCTGGATTTGTGTCCACGTCTGGAGTTGACGTTGACGAGACGAACACCCTTTCCTCATCAATTCCATAGAGCCTGTCAGACTCGCGAAACGAGTAGTCGATGCCTGGTTGAAATGCTACCTCTGACAGGGCCAGATCTATGTTAAAGTGCCCCGTGCTAGGACTGCTGCTGTCCGTTGTTGGTGATCTTGGGGTTTTTGAAACAGCGGCTGGCCGAGGTGCGTGATAAGCAGGGCTTGTTGCTCCTGACCTGGGTGGTCTGAAAAGTGTGGATGGATCTGGTTGAAAGTCTCGCCTGGATGGTTCTCTGCTTGGGGCCTGGCGATATTCAAGTAGATCCGTGGTTGAATGTGTTTCAAGAGATACCATATGAAAAGACTGTGAAAATGAGTTAGCAATGCTCGGATTTCTGGGGTGATATTTGACAGAGACTTACATTACTTAGGTCCGACTGTCCGCTGGTGGAGTGGGTTGAAGAGTTCCGGTCGACAGGTGTACCTCTAAATATTGACTCGTACAACTTCCAAGTCAGCTTGATCAGAAATCCTACACAGATGACTAGTCCGTGGAGAGCCAAAATCACATAGCCAACCGACTGTCTCGTGGCTTCGGTAATGGGCATAGCAAATACACTGATGAGGAATAAGATGATCAATCGCATAGCCGATATGTACATTGCTGTTGATGCTTTTATCAGCATGCATCGTCTTGAATTTAGGTGTGAAATAATAATCAAGGCTTCGCAAGCAATCAGCATAAAGAGCTGGGCAAAGGGAAAGGCTTGAAGACTCCCAACACCAATGGCCTGTAAAAGCGGCATTGTATGCGGTATATGACGAGAAAGTAGCCGCCAAAGCGTATGGAAATCCAAATTGGGGTTATTCGTTTCGAATGGACTGGCTCGCGGTGGTTTCAGTTGGTCCCCTGCTTGGTCATCCAGTACTTGGACGAGAAAGTGACCGGCTGCGAGAATTATGAGTAGCATTACGACAGCTAAGCCAATGCGGTAGTTTGGTAGGTAACCAGTAAGGATAAGATCATACGAGATGTATGAAAGTAACGGCACACTGAAGAAGCAAAGTGCAATGCCAATAGTTGTCGAGGCAGCCTTCTGGAGTACCGAAAGAAAAGGGAGGGAATGCACCGAACTCGAACGGGAGAAGGTCCAGAATGAGAGTAATAAGAGAAAGAACATTGGTGAAATCAAAATGATCAAGTTGATCAGGGAGTTCGCCAAGGTATTGAGCATGTTTAGGTATCGAAGCATCTGCGTCATGAAACCAAGTCCATAAGAGGCATTGCTGGTGTACATACCACCGGTCGGTCCCTCATACATGTATCCGTTGCTGAATGGACCTGACCAGTATAGTAAGGAAGCCCAGGAGAGTTTGCTCACTGCAGGAACAAGGAAGCCGGGGTATTCAATGGTCATCGATGCAGTTATGAAAGCGAACTGCAGATAGCGAAGGTAGCTCGTTATTTCCAGAACGACTGACCACAATGAGCTAGCATTTAGGCCATGTGCATAGGTGAGACTACTCTGGTTTACTCGCCATGATGATAGAGTGACGACGATCAGCATGGCAAGTGGCACGAATGTCAAAACTGTTGATATGCTGTCGCCTAAATCCGGTGTGATTTTCGCTTTACCGCAATCTAATTCTTGACCATCGGCTTGTCTAAAGCGGAATGCTGATTCGAGAGTTTGAAATTGATGAGTATTTTGAAAGCTGTAAAGCAGATGATAGGAACTCAAACGCGTCTTTTCAATTCTATTCGTCCAATTAGCACTCCGACAAGCTCTTGAGAGACACAGAGCTATACTTACGGCGTCAAGGTATCAGTGATAGGTAGAGGACAGTTACTCGAGAAATTATCCAACTTTCCAACTGAACGGCCAAGGACTTGAAAGTCAATCGAGTCTCTTAGTGAAGAAACGTCAATATCCTCACAGCTCATAAGCGATGCATTATGGACCGCGAGGATATTCAACTCCAAGGTCGCGGACCGACTCTCTGCATCAATAGTCCATGATCCTCGAAAGCTGTCGATCCAAAAAGGATTTATCTCAATTGAACCTATGCCTTGATATCCACGGCTGCATGGATACTTTCGAATCCAAGGCTTACTCTGCCAGATTTGCTCAGCTGAAGCCGGTAGCGTCTCGCTTAGTAAAACGAGTAAAAGACATGACCTAAAGACGTTGCAGGAGATTTTCGAAGGCATATCGAACGCTCATGGCTTCTCTTATAAGAAGATACTTCAGTTTAATGAAGGTCAATAAGCATGTGAAAAAGCTGGTTTACTTTATTCGGTAAGCAGACGTTCGCGTCAAAGTTTTTGGGATCCCATAAAAGGGGCTGCTCTCAGCGAATCATGAAGCGCGATGCAAGAAAAGCTTATTCTATTTTAAGATCTCTAATGGCAATAAGCTAGATATAGTTAAACGTTGCCACTAGAAGGTCTTAATAAGCTATAGAAAATGATACTTAAAGGTAATAACAAGAGATATAATTATTCAAGATGTTGAGATTGGTATGGATGGGGAGCAAAAGTTGATTACATCGCATGAACAACTCTTTGAAGTTAGACGTGTGACTTTGGGTAATAGGGCTCGGCAATTGATCATGCCAGGCTCTCACGCAGCAATTCAAGACTTTCTCAGATTGGACAAGACAGAAGCAGAAGGACCTTTCGCATAGCTTAATAATACATTAGTAACTGTTAACCACTTCTGCAATCTAAGCGTGCATCCTGGCTCTGCAAACGAGGAGTTGTGGGCTCTGCTGGTGGACTAGCATGAGCTATCCGTGATGCTGCAGTCGCAATCCAGCTCCCTTTCCCTGTCACTGAGAATGCTGCATGTTATGATACAGGAATCTATAGCAGAGTGCTGTAGCGTCTACCTGAATAGTCTTTTCATAGTCAGGGGTTCTGCAGGGGATGTTGAGTGCTCTCGTTACTCTTGCGAGCATGCAGTCCACCATTTAACCACACTAAGATAACTTGGTGTCCTCCTTTTCGAAGTTCTCTCCACTTCCCTCATTCCCTATTCTCGCCTCTTCAAGTCCAGTCTTGTTACACGTGCTCCAGGATACCCATAGTCCCGCTTACGACGTTCAAATGGCGACGCAATTCTAGTTAGTCAAGGTGTACAGTCTCCCAGAGGCTTGGAGTTGATATAATGTAAATCCGAAGCCTTTCTGTATGCGGAGGGAGCACGAACCGCTGTATATCTGCAGCATTATATTCGCCGAGTTTATACTATATTTCACAGATTATCAGAAGACCACGCCATCAGCGCAATGACCGCACCAGGCACAGTCTTTATCGCAGAGACTCCAGTCTTCGTCCCCCAGGCCCGACACGTACAGCTTCCCGTACTCAGTAACCCTTAACTGTGGCATTTCCGGACCGGTTCCGGTGCCCTTCTTCGTCCAGATTCGCCCTTTTCCCTTCCTCCCATTATTTTCGATCGATTCTCCGGCTCTCACGAATTGGATGGGTGGATAACGAGATGACGGCACAGTACCAGTATTCGACGGCTGCTCAAGGATGATGATGATTAGCAACGATGAATCGTGCTTGTAGCAGAATGGTTCTGGATGTTACATGACTAACTGGGCCTCCGGATAAGGTATCATTGCTTGATCCAGCTGGCTCAACGTTTTGTCGATGTCTCGGCGAGTCCCGCTTGTGCTGGGCCAGGGCGCTCTCGCCCTTGACGGTCTTCCCACATTCGCAAACTACTTTAGCCATGATTGAATTTGAGGCTGTGGTTGTATAGGCAAGAGCGGCGTGACTTGAAGCCTGATTATTTTGAGCAAGGACCTGTCGTGGCTTCTTGGCGCACTGCGAACCCGGAACCAGTCCGGAAACGGGACAAAGGGTAATGTCTTGCGAGCAGACCGCAGCTGGCTAAGAAAAGCAGTGGCGAGCGGCTCGGTTATAGGAGGTTCAATCCTCTGGAACTGGCGACGCAAGAGTCTTGCGCTCGATTGGCGAAGCTGTGGGTGCGGCTCTTTCAGACGGCGCTGGTCATGGCACATATCAAAGCCTTAACGAATGGGCGCCAGGCATCTTCGACATATGAAAGCCCCGCTCGATTTCTCGATGCTGCCCCAACCAAACCCAACTTAAGTTTGAAGTCCCATAAAAGGGGCTGTTCTCAGCCAATGGTGCAGCGCGATTCACGACAAGCTTATTCTATTTTAAGATCTTCAGTGGCAATGAGCCGGATATAGCTAGACCTAGCCTCAGCTATAGCTACAGATGGAAAACGACAGTCAGAGGTGACGGAATTTGTCATTAAAAAAAAAAGGCTGCAATTGCGGCAAGAAGAGAAAGCATACCAATGACCTATTTACCAAACCCGCTAATAACAGGCACAATGCTGAGTTCTGTATCCTTACGACCGCTACCATTGGCGTCGTCGGGACTTTTACTAAAGTCAGAGCTGGAACCACCGTTAGAATCATCGTGAGAGCTGGGCTGAGAGCCGCCGTTAGAGCCTCCGTGAGCAGTCGAATTCCAATTGCCATTGTGGCCAACATGCTGAGATCCACCGCTGTTTTGCTGAGAAGAACTCTCCTAGCCATTGCAGTTATCAGGCGTGCCCCAAGAGTTCTCCCAAGGCTGGTACATGATCTTACCCTGGGCGCAAGTATCACAGTCTAATGCAGCAAAGAAATTATTATAGTTGTACCAGTCATGACACTCTTGGGGCTTATAGACTATAATGTCAGTACATCTACCTCCAGAGCAGAACTTGGGAATCTATCTTTGGCCACCAGCGCAGTCGCATCGTTCAGAGATGTAAACCCACTGTTCATCACAGTCGCTGCCATTGATCTCGATAAATATATAGAGAGAAGCTTCGCTGGAGCCGCCAGAAAGCATTTGCCAGCAAAGCAAACCAGAGTGGCGGTGGCGGCTTGAGTCGTTGTGAACAAAGCTCCAGTGACGGTCGTTATATAAGTGGTGACGGTAGTCTCTTGGTCCGTCGCGGTTTGTGTGACACAGTCAGTGACAGTGACAGCAGCCTCGGCAGCAGCGTAGACAGTGAGAAGGCGTCTATTAGGGACGTAAAGTTCGTGGGCGTATAGCCTTTCATTTTTCATTCATAAGTAGCAAGATAGAAAGTCACGATAGTACAGAGCCAAGGGCCCTATTATTTACCGTCGGTCAACGAAGAGTACCTTTCAAATTCCAAGGATGTAATGAGTTACTAATAAAAAAGAAATCGCCAAACGGCGACGGTGAAGAATATTAATTACATATGCAAACAATCAAACGACCCAGCCACCCTCAATTCCAGCTCACCAATCATCTCCTTGACCGCACTAGTGACCACCCCAAAGTGTTCCTCAGAGACAAAGGGCAATCAGCATATAATAAGGGAGCTGCACAAAGACTTTTTGCTTCTGGCTCAAGGACAATGAAACGAAGGATTTCCACCCCCCTCTCGCTCTCTCAGGCGAGCACACTCGTCAAGCGCCATAATGCACATATTGAATCCACTGTGGAGGACTTCGTCTATGTCTAGGAGGACCCTCACTCCCTATGTCCCTCTTGATCGCAACAATCCCATCTTCTTCCTTGCCGCTTTGGTCTGCGTCTGGACCAACATCTAAACTCGCATGAACGGCAATTCCGCCGGAGCCATCAACGCTTGACTCTCCAGATTCCGTTTCCCACGATCCATCATCATCCTCGTCAGATTCCTCTTCATCCTCGAGTGATCGTGCCGGCTTCCGATTGAGCATTCCCCTGAGTATCTCCTCAGCTCTGTAATCTTCTGAACTATATTCGGACTCTTCCGAATCCTCGCTCATCGACGTAGAAGAACTCGAGGCTGAGTCCTCGGAGTAGTACCCTTTCCACTCATCGTCAGATTCTGCCAAAGGTGGATCTCCGAATCCTGCGTCGCGCGTAGCGTCTCTTTGACCCTGAATCCAGTCGTGTCGGAGCTGTCTGAGGGTATGATGTAATGCCGCTCTCACACTTTCGTCATTGATCCCGTGGTCACGCAGATACTCATACGTCTTACTCGCGACATCAATACACAGCCTATCGTTCACCTCCCATAGCGTGCCAATTACGTGCCGGAATCCTGCCAGCTGAAAAGCGCCGGACAAATGCATTCCCTCGTCCAGCGATTCTTCCTGTCGAACTTGCCCAGTCCCACAGGCGGAGAGGTAAGCAAGAAATGGCGGTGTAGATACCAAGTTTGTGTCAATAAGCGTTTCCACTGTCAGCGGATTTGTTGTCCAATCTTTGAGTAAAATCAAGCTGTCTAGAGGATTGCTTTTCTTAGCATCACCATGTCCTGCAAAATGAAAGATGAAGCAGTCTGTAAGCGCCGAGGAAACAGACTGCCGGTGTGGATCTGGCCAAACGGTGGTCAGATTCATCGAACTGGATCGACAGATCTCGTCGACCACTAGAACCTCTTGGGCTGCGTATTGGAGATTCCTTAGGTCGCCGGGTGTATCTTCCATGGAAACCAAGACGATCTTTCTAGGCGATATCGCCCCGGTTGTGATTTCCGGAACTGGAAGCTGATGACCTTGGACATGGATCAAGGACTTGACCGACGATGAATAAGACGAAATGACTCTGTCAATTGCAGACTGGAATCCGGAAATTTCTGTGTGATATCCTGCGGCATGAATTGGAAAGGAAACTAGTTGACCTGTAGGAATCCACCAGATGCAAGGCCAAGCAGAAGGCTTGTCTGCAGAGGGTGGCTCAGTGTACCCAAGCTCATCGAGAACTTGCTCCACCAGACTATCCCATAACCACTCTAAAGTCCGTATCGACTCACGTTGGTGTTTGCGGCCAATAATGTCCGTTAAGTGCAGCTTGGGGAGCTCTAGGAGTTGAAAACCGTCTTTGAGGATGATTAGGGCGTCGCAACGGAGTGGACTTACATTTACCAAGATAATGGGTCCATTTGAGGCTGCTAGACGCAGTTGGGATTCCGAAGCCGGCGAAAGGAAATTCTCGAACTCTGTCTGTTGTCGGATCTCTCTGACGAGGTCAGCCATTTTTTGTTCTGCCGCGCAGCGCTGGTCCATTCTCTCATCAGATATATGACTCCCATTTGTAGTAGCGTCAGAGTCCTCCATACGAGCTGTGCTATCCAGTGTCTCGCGAAGATGCACAAAGTCCTGTGCGAGTTGAGGATGCTTCTTCTCCAACAGGGCCAAGTCAGTACGTAAGTCTCGGAGAGAGCTTTCCAAGACAGCACGTCCCGCTTCGAGAACGCTAATAGCGACGAGCGGTTTCTGACCAGCATTCAATGCAACTGCCGCCGCGAGAGAGGCGATCCCTTCGATATCGGTGAGGAGATGCTGTTTATCTCCACTGCGCAGAGAGTTCGGGACCAGAAAGGGAATGAGGTCAACAACGTATTGTGCGATTTGGAAAACCGTTTTGGCTTCATAAACCTTCAATGCGATAGAGAGAAGTTGCTTTCCGGCTGACAATCGGATTCTTACACTCGAACGTGGGGAATACAGAGCGAAACGAAAACATTCGCAGGCTTCCTGGATATCATCAGATGTACCGGTAAGAACCGACCGCTCATTTAACCGATTACCGAGGTCGACCTTGAGAAGAGATATATCGGAATGCTCTGGAGGCAGACTATCAATGGCCTGACGCGTCACGTCGACAGCCAGGTCGATGCAGTCATGAGCCATTTTGTTCATCTTAGCTGCCACCTTTTCGCCAATCCCCGCAAACCTACTACCAGTTAGAGGCTTCTCGCCAACCAGCAGAAAATACTGCTTGGATTTATGTGCCAGTTGTCGCCCGTAGGTGCACAGCCACTTGGCCCGATCTGGATGGCCTTCCTCAGTCCACTCCACGGCTTCACATGCAGCATTTGTAGCGTCCTCAATGGTACGGAGACCTCCCCGTCGAGAAAATCTGACACTCAGAAGTGAGCTATATGTGTTAAGAATGGCTGGGCGATCCCGATGTTCCTTGGGCGAAGCCCTTTTTGCTTGGCGGGCTATAGATATGGCATTCTGAAGGTCGTCTTTCGCTCCCGAACGAGAATACTTTTGCCCAAGACAGTTGGCGAGACTGTTGAGAAGTATCACTTGATTGGGATCATCCGCTGGGGTACTTTCGATAGCCTCCTCGAGAACAGTGATAGCTTCAGTGATGTCTGCCATCGCCCCAATGCGAATGTAACGTTGCCTAAGCTGAATACTTAGACTGTTGGCCCATTCTGTTCGCTCGGGGCTTGTCTCCGGGGTCGCTTCAACCGCCTGACGAGCGACTGAAACGGCGTCGTTCAAGTCGGAGATTGTCCCGGTGGCGAGATATTTCTTGCCAAGGTCTATGCCGTGATTGTGCAACCATTTCGGTTTATTTGGACTATTTTGACTTCCCTTTATCGCTTCAAGGCCAAGTCTAAGAGACTCGTCGAGATCGTCCATATTTCCCGTGAAGGAGTGCCGGGCCGAAAGGCGGCTGGCATAATTCCCTTGCCAGTTGGCCATTTCTGGGTCGTCTGCCGGGGTTGACTCAATGGCCTGCAATGAGGTAGCCACAGCTTCTTGGAGATCCTCGAACGCTCCAATACGGTCGAATCTCATGGCAAGACGATTACTCAAGTTATTGAGCCAGGTAGATCTCCGAGTACCAGAGGAGTGTTTGGCTGCTCTCCGACTGAAATCAATGGCCTCTTCGAGGTCTGACAGTTGGCCGAGACGAGAGAATCGTTGACTAAGCCGTACACCCAGATTTCCGAAAGCTGCCGCTCTGACTTCATTCGATGTAGAAGTGGCAGCAACCTCAACAACCTTCCGGGAAATTGAGACAAGTTCCTCTAGAATCGGTGGCTCCCTCGTCCTCTCATACTTGTGTTCAAGTAAATCTGCGAGGATGTTGAGATGAACAGCTTGGTCCTGTACATCTTGTGGACCTGTTTGCACTGATTTACGTGCATGTAGAATCGCGCTGTCAAGATCCATCCTGGCACTGCCATCTGTAAAATCCACCAGCTCAGCCATGGTGGCGAACTCGAGAGGCGATTAAATGATGATAGTATTCTTCGTTCAGCAGTATATGGGATAGTTGGAAAGCCGCACAATTAGTCGTGAATATTGTTGAGAAATGGGTGCCTTAAGACCCTATATTCCTCTATTTTTATAGAATGCCTACTTAGGGCCCTACCTAGCTTCTTTATATATATACCTTTAACCTACCCTTATTAACAAATATTAATAAAATCTACACCAAGGTCGAGTGCACCCCCGCTTAGCACAGCCCCCATCTGACGGCTGTCTAAGCGCGCGCTGGCTGTAGGCGTGGTGAGCTACTTGGCCAATATATGGCGATATTGGCTACATACGTGGAGGCAGGCCTCGCTTCCTGCGGTCCATCTCTGCTGACGCATCCCCCTCCTTGGGAAATTAAGGATGGGGCGGCCACGTACGAATGCAAGCATCTAATGAGGGCGTTGCATTTGCCGTCACAAGATGCTTACATGCACGACTGGTGGTGTGCTACCCTTGTTCAGTGCATTTCAGCTCATGCAGCCATGAGCAAACGACATGCTTTGCTGTCTGTGCTCAGGTGTTTCTATTTGGTTGTCTCATACCCACCAAGGACGTTTATCTGTTTCTCTCTCTCCACCTAATCAAAATCAGAGAATTGTATGAGGATAAGGTAAGTGAAGGCTCGTCGCTAGTCGATTGACTGGCACACGCCTTACATACCTATGTATACCATTTCTTACATATCCATACTCACTCTATAACTAAGGGAAATCAACGCGCTTGTGTCCAATTACCTAGTGTGGACAATCTCTATTCTGCCAACATCATCTTAGATCTTGAAACCACCCATCACCTTCCAACTCGAACTAGCAGCTCTTTCCCCTAGTTCATCCCCCTCTTGGAAAAGATGGGCATTGTTCGCAGCCGGGGCGAAGGACGAGCTTTCAACGGCGCTCAATGCCTAACTTGCCACTATGACTTGGGTGGGCAGTGGTGCGTCTGGGCTGATATATTACAATCAAATATGTTATGTCTTTTGCATTCCGTTGCTTTAAAGTGTTCCGTGGACCCATGGCTACCAAGCCGCGACCAAAAGAGACGACTGCCTCCCTAATAGAGTGCAAAGAAGATAGCATACTAGTTTAGCAAACTGAGGAGTTTTGTAAATTTCTACATGCTCCTAGTGGTCGACAGGTTCATCGTAATCTCGCAGGACATATTGACAGAGCGCCCCTCAATCTGTAGCAATGTGGCACACAAAGACCAGGTAGTCTTCCACTAGGAAGTTACCTTATTCTTTTATGCCCTTGATGCAAATTCTCTTTGTCTCTATCAAATAAAAGGCTATGATTTATATCGTGTTTTTATTTTCCAAAACCGTTTTAGGCTATGAATTCTAGATCAACAAATCGCCGAGGGAGTCGTGTCAGTCGCTCAGCGTCAGACCTCGGGACCGCTCAGTATAGGTTTCCCTTTGTGGTCGAAAGTCTCCAAATTGGGCACATTGGAGAAGTATACAGTACATCCAATGGGTACTTGATCATTTTCGATATAGAGTTCCATCTGTGGCCCTCTGAAGATGGAAACAACGGCAAACCCTTCTTTGAGTGACCAGAGCGGGAAGCGACCTACGCTACCGCCATTGGGCCCCTGATCTTTCCAAGGTGCAAGAGTTTTCTTGGCAATGGGGTCATTGAATGTCTGAGGGCGAATACAGTTAGTGCGAGCAGCCCAAGGGAAAAAGGAAAGCAGGGAATGGCTGGTAATTTACCGTAGAACTGAAATTGAGGCCTGCACTAGTCGCCGAGACTTCCACACCAACCTCTGTGAGAAGTCTTCGGGGACGATGCTTCGATACAACAACAAGAATCTCTTGATCGTGTTTGTTAACGACCCAAATGAAAGGCTCAATCCCTTTAATTTTACGAATGATTCCGCCCACAGATTTCTATTGTTGTTTTGCCATGCTATCAGCTCTCACGGACGCTTATCATCAGGAAGAAACATCACTTACTGCTTCTGGTTGCTCAAAAAATGGAGGATACAACGGAATCTCTTTGAAAGCAAAATCATCAGGCTCGGGTATATCTGCGAGCCGGACTTCATACCCTTCCCCTCTCTGCCAATCCAACGGCCTGAGCGCAAAATTGATCTGTATCAGATCCCAGTTCAACTTTGCGCTACGGCTCTGAGACCCGACGTCCCGCAGAAAACCTGTCGCAAGGGAAAACGCAACCTGTTCGAGAGTAGATGAACCAGGGCCGGAACCCCGAGCATCAGCGAGGGAAGAATCGGCCAAGCACGTAAGGTTCAAAGGAGAATCTGTCACAATTATGACAAGACACTCGTTGACGGGTCTTATTTTGGGTATCCCGTTTGGCCAAGAAATGGGAAGACCATCCAGAGTCCCAAAATCTCCAGAACCAATGTCCGAGCTTCGATTGGCAGGAAGCTCGATACCTCTGGGACGCTGACTTGAGATGAGCGAGATCTTGCCCCACGCATTGATGTTGAAAACAGATGCATACAGTTGTCCAGTGCCCCTATTTTTCAAGGACACGTACAATCGGTCGTTTTCTACGACGTATCCGCTACCATCCTGCTCAATTACTCTGTCTTTCTTGCCGTCTTTGACGGTCCCAATAATGACATCTAATTGATGATCCAATTGCTCATCTGGATTGTCACATATTAGGGTCCGAAGCTGCTGGGCTTTGGCAAGTGTCTCAGCCCGGGAGAAGACATATCGACTTGCTGAAGCCAGAGAGTCTGGATCGTTAGCAGTGACGTTGCATGATGCAAGTTCAAGTCCCTGACTATCATTCAGGACTAGCTGCTGTCCTTCGTGGCTAATTTTGGCCAATAAGCTGTCTTGTTGACTCGATGCAGTGCAGAGATTTGTAGATGTGTTAACGAGATGGCTAATAATCTCAAGGCCATCTGGATAGGCAATTGGCCACATTGGCAACGTTTCCTTCTCAAGAACGGCGAGAGCTGTATCCTTGGCACCTAGTGTCTTTCCAGGAAGGAGATCTAGTTTTGTCGAAGCCTTGGAGCCTGTGATATTCTTCACGGTGGCCGTACCAAGACGCGTAGATTCACGTCGCTGCTCGGCCTCGAGTGGCCAGAGGCCGTACACATTACCTTCTCTTACGCCTGATAGTCTCCCAGCCTGAAGAATGTTCAATCCGCTATTTTCGTCAACACGTAGCAAAAGCGCGTTGAGCATTGACTCTTCCAAGGAAAAAAGAAGTCTCTTGTCGGGTCCCTCGACGTGTGGGTGCTGCTGAGGAAACTGGGCATTCACCATTTCACTTACGCGGACCATCATCGTCCGCCAGGAAATTGATTCACCGCTTTCCTTGTAATTCTTCCATGCGATATCCAATGCGTCGACAAACGCCTGCGTCATTGACCCAACCCACTGGCCGGAATTATTATAGTACTCCCAGGCTGTTTCGGTGGCGGCGGCAGCGACGATCGTCACCGCGTCCTCGCCGCCTTCAGTCTCTGCAATTTGAGCATTGGCACGGAGGCGGTTGTAATGACGTGATAGGGCAGCGTGCTGAACTTTGGGCAAGCTGCGGGGAACCGCATCGCAGGTGGGATGCCGGGACATGGCGCCGGAATGGCAGCAGTCGAGAATGATGGTAACATTGCGAGTCCGTCGGCAGGCCTCGGCGCGCAGTTGCTTGACTTCTGCATCCAAGATGCCAGTAAATTCCTTCTCGCTCTCATTCACAGCTTCCCCCTCATCACCGACATGGTTATCCTCGTCAGGGCGGAAGTCGATGGGAACCAGAAATTGATATCGCCAGGGAGTGTCCTTTACGCGTTCAACCCCCGCTTCATTGCTTGGCTCCTGCTTGGATGAATCTTGAACAATACCGCCGTGGCCGGAGTAGTAAATGACAAGAGTGTCATCAGGCTGACATTTACTGATTATCAGCCGCCAGGAGTCCAGTATTCCGTTCCGGGAGGCCTCCTGGTCGTAGCAAGTGGTGATATCAAATCCCTGCTTGGCGAGAACGTCGCTCATCAGCTGGACGTCGTTTAGTGGGCCACTCAGCCCAAACGATGGACTGGCGATGAGAAGAGCACGTTTTACAGGGGCCATCTCTGCTGTATTTCGGGCAAGTAGCGTACAAGACAAACAAAGCAAAGAAATTAAGGAATGGGAGCCTTGGCCATATACTCACATAGAGTTGTCTGACATTGCTGCCTCTGTCCGCATCTGACCATAATGTACACAGAGCTTCTTGCATGAAGCGAAGCTCCACGTGGCGGAATAAAGTAAATCCGCGGTATCAAGATAAGGAGTTCAAAGATTCGATATATAAAGGAATACTATGTCATTCCAGCTATGTAGTAATCGAGACACCTTGAAGAAATGAAATTACATATTAAGGGCCTGACCGCGGCTATTTGGGGGCATATTTTTGCTACTAGGACCGGTTAATGCGTAGTCTAAACAGTCTTAAAAAAATAAAAAAAAATAAAAAATAAAAAATAAAAGAAAAAAGGAAATCTAGGCACGGGAAGTGCCTCAATTCGGGAAATACAGAGTCATAGCTTCATGAAAGGGCCCATACGTGTCAGTTCTTTGAGATCCTTGAAGCGCGCCAAGGCCCGCATAAGGATCCAACTTTTTTTGACAGAGAGTCTTCGGTGCTACTATCTTGACTGATATCGTATCGCTAGTTAACATTCGAAGTATGGCGGGTTGGATAATGTCCTTTTTTTCCCCGTCTTCTTTTGGTTGGGCTATTCTGTGCTTGTCTAGGTTGGTAGCGCAGATTGTTGCGGACTCGAGCGGCAGATGTGTCAAATTCAATAACAAATCCCACCTTAAAAGTAAATCTAGACAATTCAATTGTGAATGGCAAGTATTCTTAATCTTAATGCTAGTTTCTACTAGTTGGGGGTCTACAGTTAATAATGACTTTAGTCAGTTTCTTGTGGTTTTCTTTCGCCTTGTGGCACCACACATGGGCAATAGGTTGATCACATCAAAATTACCCTGTATGCCCCATGTTCCACAGATAACAGAGACAAGAAGAATTAAATGCTACTACCACCTGTCGCGCCAATCATCAACAATAAAAGTCCCTTCTCAGTGACTTACTCTTGTTGATGAACGGAGCGGCAAACATCCCCACGGCGATTCCGAGAAAGTCTGCAATCAAATTGAACTCGCTTGATTCATCCACATCTGGAGCAAAGGTTTTTACCAGCCGATCTAGCTTCGACTGCATGCCTCTCTCAACCTTGTCGACAGTCTGCCAAAGGCTTTTGAACGTCTTGAGGGAGGAATTAGCCCACCGGCAGTGTATGGTATGGACGCCGACTTACAGTATGTATGCTAGTGAAAGAGTTGAGGACAAAGTAACCGGCAGGTCCTGAGTCCACAGTATCCTCACATTTGTCTTCCTGTTCGCATGCATTAACGCCTACAGAAAACGATGCACAGTCAAACTTCTCATAACCATCTGCAAGGTTTGACACATGCCTGGAGAACTTATTTGCGTTCCCCTTCCCAGTAACATTCAGATCCTCAGATGATCTCTTATCGACCTAAGAAGACGCCACGTCTCTCCAAGCGCAAGGGGCGCGCATGGCATTCCAGCGCTTCATGGGGTTCATATCAGACTCTTGGACGGGTTTGTCTAAACAGCAAGTCCTGAACAAACTGAGAGTATTATGTATCGCATCCTTATAGATCCCAACCTGCATTTTCTTCATTTCATCACACGGCGAGCTTTCAGCTCCCTTCTACCCGATCATTCCTCGGGTGGCTAATGGTGAAGTCTTGGCGGTACTGTTGTTCTCTTCGAAAGTAACGGTCAAAGTCAATGGTAGCATGACTGGAAAGAATGTAACTGTCTGTTGGTTCTAGGGTTTCGACAACTCGCTCAAATGACCTTATGGCAAGGATGCAAAGACTGAGGTTCGGGGCGAGGCTCATTGATCCGATGGCTGTGTGGTGGAATTAATCATTCATTTCTTCAATCAGTCAAAAGAAAAGATGGTGTTGTTGAACGAGTCGGCCGCCGTATGAGAGGTAGAAATGTGGCACAAGTTTGCCAAGCAGTATGATCACGTCTTTTGAAGGAGTAATAATCAGAATTTAATTACATAGCGAAGAAAGCAACAACAACAGCCCCTATCACCACCGCAGTCAGAACGGCGGGTAACATCATATTTGCCACATCCTCGGCATCCTTGGAACCTGGATACAGACCTCGACAAGAGTCTGGGCCAAATAACTTCTTCTCGTCGGGCCACGACTGATTTTCTGGGCATCCTGCGTACGTAAGCATCTCAGCACGAACCATGGCTGCCAGTTCGTGACCAGTGTCAATACTACACGGATCACCTTCTCCTTCCTGATCGGTGACCACCACGCAACTTTCAGACCTTCTATCCTCAACTACCTCTTTTGGTGTTGTTCTGTTGTCCAAGAACCGGGTGTGCTGGATCTCGAGGGGGCAGGGCCCTTTGGGCCTGTAACTGGGGAGTAAGCCAGCAGATGATATCGAGAAGTTGATAGACCCGTACTTCCAATATCGCTCAGGTCCAGGGGAGCACTCTTGGAGAACTGACAAACTCCATCCAAGCTCCCACTCTGTATAAGAAGTGTTAGACATGATGTCAGTAGCATTGACCACAATGTATGGTTCTGTCGCTGGATCAAGCGACCCTGAGCTGTAAAGCCAATCTGGAGCTGATCCATAGGCAACAGGCACATCCTCGACCTTCATGGGAGTTGTCCAGTTGCCCTCCAACCGCCACTGTAGCTTGAAGCCATAAGGCCAGGCCTTGGCAGCTCCGGTAAGGGCAAACACGATAGGAAAGGGGTAGACGGGGCGGTACGTCTCATTTGGCCGAGGAAATATGAGACTGACGCCAAGGTCAATGGGAAATGGTGGCGAGGGCTCGTCCTTCGCCTGCATGCCAAGGACTGCAAAGGTTCCCAGGAATATCCTAATCACAATGTCAGCATGATCTGATAGTCATAGAAACCGGGACGCAGCGGACAGACCCGAGAAGAAGAGACACGTTCATGCTTGCAATTCTTTGTTGGTTCAGTACTTGTTTGTGTGGAGAAATCCGGGTTTGGAAAAGGGATCGCATGGCATACTTATCTACATTCGTGCCCTGGTACCTGCATTGATCCGGCAGGGCGGCCCGTACCATGTCACCCGGAGGTGGTTGATCGGAGATGGCATTGGTCAATAAGAGTGATTGCGGCGTAGGAACATGCAAACCCCGATATTTGATTTTTCTCGGCTAATATTGAATGGAACGTACGATTAATGTTGCAATTTGAACCAACATGCAGAAATATGCATATATTTAACCTTTTTGACTCGCTGTGAAGTGGTGTGGTTGGTTGGGAGTGGTGACCTGATTCGTGTAAGTCTAGACAGCCGTTAATGATCCATGCCAAGTTATTCAATCTGACCAACGTTGGGAGCTGAGCTAGGCGACATAATTTGCTGCAGTAATTAAACGGAATATTCACATGGTTACATCTCATTCATCCGGGACCGTGGTACAGTTCAATCTGGTGAGAATGGAGACGATTCCAGAGCATGGACGAACTGTCTGCCTACGATGAGAGGCTATCCAAATTCCCAAGGCATTCAAGTGTATATAGGATGAAGAAAATCCATGCCTTGGGACCTACTTTTGCCTCACACAAGCAAGTATTGCAACCCTTCCCCTCGCTTTTGTTCGCCATGAAACTATTTCCATCTTGGGGTTCTCTCACTTCTTTTTCAAGCCAGCCTATGGCTCTTCATCTCACCATCAGCGACGCAGCGATAAGCCATCTATGCCTATCGCCCCGGGGACCATACATAGCTGTGCTTCTTGGTACGATAACGACGGTTCACTTCCATGCGAGCTGATCCCTTACGCATGGAATCTGTCTTTGGAAGACCTGATCAGATGGGTTTGTTACGACAGTTCTACCATAGAAGCCAAGGCTAATGGAAATTATAGAACCCTTCCATCACTGCAGAATGCGGGAACTTCAAAGAGGGTTTCTCCTATTGCATTGAAGAGAAAGAGGCATCCGTCCCTATCAGCAGCACCACGGCCAAACTCACCACGGCTCCTCCGTCCTCTGCCACTCCCGTTCCTTCGAAGACAACGCCCACAAAGCCATCTATGACTGCCGTAGGTGGCAATGGTGTAGAGACGCCTGATCCAATACAGCCTGGCATGGTATCGAACTGCAACAAGTTCTACTTTGTCGAACAAGGTGACAACTGCAATGCTGTCTCCTCCAAGCACGGCATAACCCTAGCCCAGTTCACGACTTGGAACCCCAAGCTCGGCACGGGCTGATCAGGACTATGGGCTGATGTCTGGGTCTGTGTGTCTGTCATAGGGCATACAGCAACTCCTACGCAGTCTACTAAGCCTACTAACGGGATCGAGACACCATCACCTATCCAGGCCGGTATGACCAAGAGTTGCAACAAGTTCCATCTCATCATATCCACTACAACTTGCAACTCTATAGAGAATTACTATAAGCTTCCTCTTAAGGACTTTTATTCCTGGAATCCCGCTGTCGGCACGAACTGTCAGTCTTTGCTCGTCGACTATTGGGTTTGTGTCAGTGTAGTAGGCTGGACAGCCCCGACTCCTACAACACCTAGCAACGGAATCACCACGCCCACGCCGATACAAGCCGGGATGACCAAGAGCTGTAACAAATTTCATACCATCAAATCAACGACGACCTGTGCTTCGATTCAGGATTACTATAAGATCTCGTTTGCCGACTTTTACGCTTGGAATCCAGCTATAGGCTCTAAATGCACCGCTTTGTGGGTTGATTATAACGTCTGCGTGGGCGTGGTTGGACAAAAACCTTCTCCACAACCAAGCAACGGTGTCACGACTCCTTCACCGATTCAGAGCGGTATAACCAAGAATTGTGAGAAGTTTCACCAAGTAAAGTCAACCACGACTTGCGCCTCGATTCAGAATTACTACAAGATCACGATGGCCAATCTTTTCAAGTGGAACCCTGCTATTGGTTCGACTTGTAAGAGCTTGTGGGTGGACTATTGGGTTTGCGTGCAAGCTTAGAACCTGCCTTGAGTGTCACACAATTTTGCTTCTATGTACCTGTATGTATCTTTATTCTCTTGTACCTCCTTAATGCATGTAATTTCATATCTTTTCCTAAATTAATAGAGGATGTCACACTCACTGTCGCTTCCCGCTGAGATAAGAGGGAAGAGGAATCATGGGCCAATGAGGAGCCGCGCTAGTCCTTATCCGTTTGATAGCTGACACTTAGCGTTTTCGTTTGCGACCAACACCCACGTCCATTGGCCCAAGCTCCAAGCCCCATCATATGTAGGAAACACGGCTCGCAGCTTCACTGCACTTTCAAGCCCCTCGTCTCCCGTTTCCCTCCTCCTCCAACCTCCACTCTCTCTCGAATGCGATCGCTATAATTCATTCATGACATCCTTCTCATGCTCCCGCACTATCTACTCCTGTGAAGTGCCGCCCGATTGACGTCCAGCATGGACGATCTACTCGCAATCTCAAAGTCCATCCTGGACAAGGTGCCGCGGCTCCAGGCGCTAGACAACTACTTCCGAACTCCGGAGATCCTTGCGCGGCAGCAACGCGTCGATCAGCTCGAGGAGCTGGCCCAACAGAATGCTAAGAGATTCCGTGAGGACACAGCTGGCAAGATTGATATCCGGCCGTTTAGGACGCTCGTTCTAGAGCAATCCAAGCTCGAGGAGGAAATCGAGAAAGACAAAGCTCGTTTTTTGCAACAGCTCCTCGACGACTGGGGCACGGTTCCGGAGGACCTTCGGGCGCTCACAGCTTCTACATCCCAGGCTCCACAGGATCCTCTCCCAGCCGATTCGATACCTACACCTTCGCGAGCGCCCCTACCAGCTTATTCGATACCTACGCCCCCAGCTCCGAAACCCCCTCTGCCAGCTAGTTCAATACCTACACCTTCGCGCAGCTCTGTAGTCCACGATAGCCTGGAAGGTGCTGGGCCAGAGCGCGATGCGACCGCTGAAACCCAGGCCCCGTTGGCCGACAACCCCGAACGTATCTCGAGCAGAAAGCCCCGAACCTCTACATCACGACGAAGATCCTCCAACATCTCGCTCGATGAGAACCGACCCATCAAACGCAGTCGCCGAGGCGAAATAACACCTTCTCTTACGCCGGACCGATTTATCAAGTTCAGCGATGTCTTTCAGGGTGGCGACGTTCCAGCCAAGTATAGGATTGTTCAGTTTCCGTTTCGCCAAGGAAATTGGTACATCTTGGAGTGCAAGGACTGCGATATACGGTTCCAGGGGGAGGATGTCGTTGAAGATGCATATGACCATTTCTATCACAACCACGGCCGCAGTTTTAGTACCACTGAGGAGCAGGTTGTTCAGGTGCTGGGCACCCATGTGTCGGACTGCAATGCCGAGCTCGCCGAGAAAAACAATGCACTCTGTCCTTTACCTCCGGATCTAGATGGCGACGAAACAGAGCTTGAAACTGGGGATGAAGAGCCATCCGAACGCCGGAAGCACACAAGTACACGAAAGAAGAAAGGGAAACGCGGGAGACGGAAGAATCCCAATGCTCATTGGGTGCCTCCCAAATCATTCAAGGATGTTGATCCTCGAATCATCAACGCAAAGCCTGGCGACATTGTCTGCTTGTATAATGACAGAACCAAGTTCTTCTCTCCTCTCATGGTCCTTCCATGGGGAGCTTTCCCACGTCTCAAGTTCAACAAGGTCTTACAGGACGTAGAACTCCACACAACAATCCCCAAATGCTACGATGGTGCAAAACCCACAGATCTTTCTCCTTCACCTTGGGCCCCTGGCTATGAAGATAATGGCGAGTTGGCTCACAAGCGTAGCCTTCCGGGTCTTTTCTTTCGAGCTACTGAAGATTTCCCGCATGACTGCAGGTCGGGTTGGGTCCCGTTGAACAAGCTCAAGGTCTACGATAAGACTTGCCCTCGCACCCGGAACAAGGAATCCGTTGAAGAGTATATCGAATACTATGCAGAGTGGTGCAACGGCCCACCGGCCAAGAGCATGCAGGATGAGACGACCGCACCAGAGAGAATCCATCGGTTTCAACCAGGAAGCCATCGAGGTCCTGAGAATAGTCCCCGAGATCAGTCCGTGGCACGGAGTACAGGTAACACGACGCATCGTAGGCTTTGAGGCTGAAGCTGAGAATTTCTGTAGTTCAAAGCAGTCGACACTCGACGGAACAGTTCAGTGTTGCGCCTACGATTGAAGATTTTGAGATCAAGGAAGAACCAGAAGTGGACTACGACCAAACCGAAGAAGAAGGCGACGGAGACGAGATTGAAAGCAGAGAGGGAGAGGTGAGCGGCTTTCGGAGGCACTATAGCATGGGTGTCCGTCGCGCGCACATCGTCCGCAGTGTTGAGGTGGATGGGAAATGAGAGATTGGCACATATCCCCCTAGACAGAGAGTTTATGGGATACCTAGATTGCCTGGTGTAATTGTGTATTCGGATTCATTCAGATAGGCGTTGGCTATGTAGATACCATTGTACCAGCATGGAGAATATTGATGATTGACATGAGCCTGAGCAGGTTTGCAATGTCAGTTACCCTATACCATTCATAGTTTCGATAGTTTTCACGATATTTTATTCTGCGCTGACCCAGATAGATACCTCATTAGTAATGTTGCATCATATAATGGATCAGTAATAATTGTAGACTTCAATTCCTCTTAATGTCGCTGCCTAATCCTCATTGTAGACATCATCACTCCCACTAGGCTATCCCTCACTGCCGACAAACCGAGATGACTGCATATGATCGGCGAGTTTATTCTCCCGCCCTTCCATTTCTCTTCTAGCGGCAATCATTAGCTCACCGACACTTCGACTCATAGTCTACACTGTCAGCATAACAACGCAGGGTAGTAATCACTACCGCATTGGGCCGTTTTTGCGACAGGCGCTTGATGTGACGCTTTTTCTCTTGTAAGTCCATTGGCCACAGTGACACAGACTGGATTGGCTGCTCCTTATAACAGGCCTGTAGAAGAACTGTTGCTTTTGATGTTAAATGTCGGGATGTGCTCGACGGACTGGGTACAGTAGCACGTCGCAATTCGGCGTCTATTTTCGCTCCGGCCGACCACCCACACACTGTCTCCCTTCCAATTGGTTGACGTTTCCAGTCATCACGCCGACAGAAATTCCAAATTCTCGGGGCTGAGCCAAGCGAGGCGCAGTGTTTTTCTCCGCGTGGGCCCGCGGCGCCGGGTTTTTGTCTTGCATTTGGGTGGGTGATTACGTAGCTCAATTTCGAGGCTGAGAAATTAATTCAAATCATTTTGACTGCGGTTCGAGTGTGGATCTCGTGCCAACCACTCACAAAGGGTGAAGATGTAAGCTTAATTGAGAGCATGGGGGATATATAAGTCTAGTCGCCACGCGGTTTAATCATGCTTACCTTATTGCTTGACTATAGAGTAAATAAATATGTCTACGATTCAGGAATCACCGTCGCGTAAAACACAAAGTCCGACTTCGAATGTTAGATCGAGAAGATCGCATACAAAGTCTAGACATGGATGCTTGGGCTGCAAACAGCGAAGGAAGAAGGTAAGTCTCTCCGCTCATCATCAATTGATCGTGGATCTGACAGAAATAGTGTGATGAGCAAAGACCTCAATGTTCACGATGTCTCGATAAAGACATCCCATGTGAATACCCTCGTCAGAAATCTCGTGTATTGAGATCACCAACTCAACAAGACAATTCATGGACTCAACTCCAGTCCCTCACCATTCCAACGCCACACTACGCCAGTTCAACAAGCGCAAGTCTCTCAACATCAGATCTCTCACCGGCTTTGTCGCCCTATCTCGCACCAAGCCCCAACTTCACCATCCTTCCTCAAGAAATCCCCCTTCCATCAGTCGATCTCGGCGCTGCAGAACTTGAACTCTTCAGCTACTATCTCTCCCACACAGCGCGTTCTCTAGCCTACGATGAAGATGATCTGTATGCTTTGCAAGTTGGATTTCCCAATCTTGCTTTCAGAAGTAAACCTCTCATGAGCTCTATCCTTGCTCTCGCAGCTGTGCGGAAATGTCACGATTTGATATCTCAACCTTTGCAGAGGGTTGAAAAGAGTCAAGTTAGGCATTTACTTGCTCTTGCGGATGAACACCATAGGGTGTCACTTTGTCAGACCAGAGCTGATATACCAATTGCTAATCATTACGATCACGTTGTTGCGAATGCACCTCTTATGGTTCTTTACGCAACAGCGAATCATGCTGTGAGAATTAAGGTAGCAAAGTCGCTCGATGAGGGGGAGAGTACGAGTTTGGCGCCAGCCCAGTTACACTGGATGACGCTTATTCGGGCGGCGCATTTGGCTTATACGGGTCTTTTGCACTCAACCAAAGATTTTGGATTCTTGGAGGACTTTACAGCTAGTCCTCCTGATATCACGTTGAACAGCCAGTCGACTAATGGGTTGGTTCCTTTGGGAGAGAACGGACCTACGCCTCAGACAGAGCAACTTCTCATGCCTATTATCGCGGCGACATCGGGGTCAGCGCTGGAGAAGCTACGGACGAGAGCGCAGGCTTTGGAGTTTGCTGCGCACTTGAAACCATCTTGGGAGTCACCGGGCGACGACACAGAACTTCAAGTCTGTCTTGTGGCTCTCGAAGCGCTGAACAGTATCGTGAATGAGCTGTTCCACCCAGATCAGAGCGCTTATACAGATTCTCAACAACCTGATCTCGAAGCAGGTTGGGCTGCGCTGAGTCAACTCTCAGATGTATCACCCTGGCTTCGAACTTACTTGGCCCGCGTAACATTCTCGACACCACCCAAACCCCTCCGCCGAACAATAATGTGGTTTCTGAACCGAATCCCCAGCGAATTCCTCAGCATCGTCGAGTCTGTCCTGGATAACGTACCCACAAGCCCTGGTAGTGTTCCTGACGAGGGTATTCAATGTGAAGGCGATGTCTCTGAGACAACAAAACTTGCTATGGATATCTTTTCTCACTGGCTTGTTTTGGTTATGCTGTTAGATGGTGTTTGGTGGATTGGAGGGATTGGGGCTTGTGAGTTGGGTAGGATAGTGAAGTATACGAGTAGGAAGAATTTCTTTGGGGAGTTTTTGGGGATGGAAACGTGGTGGCCTAGGAGTATGCTCAATATTGCTATGGAGATAGGGAGTCAGTCATAGGGCAGATATGGCATGGCATAATATTTATGGGGATCACAGAAAAGGTTTGGATGCTTTTATGGATAACGGGGAATACCATATATAGATTTCTTTTATCATAATATAATTTTTATACCTCCTATACGATTTCTTAACGCGCTTGATCATTCCTTGTCCGCGCCCTTACTGGCTCCATCGGAATATCCTCCACTTCGTTAGTCCTATCATCCTATCATCGAGTCAGTTAAAAGTCAGCATATTATTATGATATATATACCTCTTGTATAGTGATCATATTATCCTGGGATTCCCCTCTCCGTCTTGGCGAATGAGAGCTCGAACGTCTTGCATTGTCCTCAAGCCATGGTCGTGCACCACCGTCTTCTACAGAAGCCTGGCTATAGTTTGAAGCAAATTCATAATGGCCGTCATCTCGAGACCCCACTGGATGGAGGATAGAGCCCATTTCCGCTCTAGAAGATGATCCAAATCTCGAGCTTTTCCGTTGGAAGTTAGGCGCGGAGAAATCAACTGAAGGGTGCTGGTTAACAGACGGTGATGCGTTATCTCGATATTCGAACGTTGTGATCTTTCGCATGGCTGATTCTGAAATTCTGTCTAGTACACTTTTGAAATCGTCCAGGAAAATGACATCAGAAGCACATTTGAAAACTAAAGCGAGCTAGAACTTGTTAGAAGTGGCTTGCTAAGAGAACAAAGAAACTCACCCTCCAGAACGGATTGATCCCCCCTCTTTTCGACACGGCAATCATGAAAATGACATCAGTGATCAAAAAGACGATTGACAAGAACAAAGAGAATAACATGATTCCAAATCGTGGACTAGTTCGAATAAGGCCTGGAATTGTGAATTCGTAGTTCTCGTTGATAGCTAGAACCAGTTTGATAGTCGTAAATACCCACCAGGGGTCTCTGAAGAGGGGTTCGAGAAGTCGTGATGTGTTGAAGATTTTACTGCCGAGATGATTGTGATATTGGAAGTTGGCCCAGGTCTCGAGAACCCAGTAGGGTTGGACGATGAGAAGGGAGATGATGAAGATACGGGCTCCCCATTTTGGTAAGAATGGACGGATTTTGAGCCATGCGATGAGGTTGTGGATGAAGTATGAGATATATAATAGAGTTGCCGTGCTGCTGAGGACCCTGCTTCAAGTTAACAACCCAATTCATACTGGATTAAAGCAATACTACCATCCATATTCAGGTTCATCGAAAAAGCAAAAGAACCCATGTCCAAGTGCAAGAAGAAGCTGTTCGCGATTAATTGATACTCAATGGCAAAAAACAAAGGAAATACTCACTTCACCGAGAATAAGCTTATGCAAAGGCGTATTCTTCCGATAATTGCATAAAACCAACAGAAGCAGAATGATCACAGCACCGACATTGAAACCCTGACTCCACGCCTCTAACACCTGCTGCGCTCTCGTAGTGACATCTGGATTTGGCGCCATCGCGACAACATTTTGCGAATATCACCCAGACTAAACGATGTAAGATCTGGGGCTGTCAGCAAATAAAAGGGGGATGGAATGCGGCTGATTATAAGGTAAAACCCGCAACGTCATGATTATCCAACGTAACGCAAGGGTTGGTTTGCTGTGGTGCCAATGCTTGGCTCGAATCAAAGAGGCGAGAAAGATGCTGCCTGGACATGGGTTGTCCTTTGGGTTGTGGGCACCAATCATGTTATGAGATGGTTGTGTGGGATTGTCAGACGGGTTTGGGGTTGGGGTAAGTTGGTGAGACTAGGCGACGTTGGGCGGGTAAATGAGGCTGATATGTTGGAAAGTCAATTGAACAGGGATTATACGAATGGATGTGCTGATAGAATAATAAGGTGTAAAGAATAAATAAGTATCCTAAAGACTCACTAAGTTATACTAAACTTATCTAATTCTTTGCAAAATTTAGGATAACTCTCCTAAGTTTAGACTATTTATTCCAGAACCATTGTGATATTCGCTAGCCTATTGTGTAACCTAGAAGATATCTACAGAGCATACTTGAACAATGGGCTCTTCTCTCCCATACGAATAAGATCCTCATCTGTATATCTCTGCCTGATCTCTTCCTCAGTCATCTTCGCCTTCTTAGCATTGCCCCTCTTAAGAAGAGTCTCCAGCAACAAAACTGCAACAACACCAGCCAAACCGAAAGCCAGAGAAGTTCCGTAACCGGTTGGGTAACGGGGAGCTTCACGCTCGAGGTAGATGTAAGATCCGATGAGACCGCCGATGTTGCCGACGCAAACGAGAAGACCAATGTTGACGGATCGCTTGGCGGGATCGGGTGTGTTGGCGACGTTCCAGGCGTTGACACCAGGAAGGATAGGATACATGCTGGTAATCGTTAGTGACTGGCTATGATAATGGGGGATGAGGACTTACCCAAAGCATGCGAGACAGACGGCAAAGTAACAAACAGCAATGTTGTCCTCGATGTTGCTGGACTTGGCAAACAAGATGATAAAAGCAACAACAAGACAGCATTGAGGTCCCAAGATGAAAGGAGCGCGCCACGAGTACTTATCCGCAAAGATGGCAAACAAATAAGCCGAAATAGCTCCGATAGCATAAGGAGGGATAGTCATCAACTGCGCATCCGAAGAAGTATATCCCATACCTGTCAGGATAGTAGGCATAGTGAACTTCATAGCATAGTTGGGCACCGCGTTCGACCAGTTAGCAAAGAACAAGAGCCAAATCTTGTAATCCATGAGAATATCCTTGAATAGAAGGAGATTAAAGTGATCGTTCTCCTTGTAGTCCATTGGGACTGTAGCCCGACGGGCAAGTTGTCGGAGTTCAAGATATCTAATCTCATCGGCGTCGAGCCAGCGTGTGGATAGGGCTGGTGAATCGCAGAGGAGGAAGACGCACATTATGGCGACAACGACGGTGAAAAGACCTTCGAGGAGGAAGATCCAGCGCCAGCCTTCAAGACCTGCCATACCGTCCATCTTGGCGATGGCAAAGGCTAGAAGGCCGGAAAAGGCACCGCCTGTGGCAGCTGATGTGTAGAGGATTGCAATTCGGGTCTGGGTCTCGTTGGGGAGGTACCAGTTTGAGATGATGAGGATTGCACCGGGGAGGAAACCGGCCCTATCTGAGTCAGTATATTATTACAAAATATTAGCGAGATTAAGGGGACTTACTCAAAGATACCAAGTAGGAATCGAATGGCCAGAAGTCCAGCGTAGTTCTGGACCAGGGCAGTGAGAGTCATGATGACACCCCAGCAAAAGACGATGCCGCCCATGTACCAAGATGGTCTCTTGAACTTGTGGAGGATCATGTTGGAAGGGACTTCGCAGAGGACGAAGGGGATGAAGAAGATGGCGGTGACGATGTTGTACTCTATGCCCTTGAGGTGCAAGTCGACAGTCATGCCTTCAATCTTTGCATTTCCTACAGATGTTAGCCATTGGCCCCATTAAAGATGTTAAATGAAACCTACCAATGTTGGTCTTGTCCAAGTATGCGATAAGATACAGGAGAACAAGCATAGGAATCAATCGCCACTGATCTGCGTAAGTAAGGAGAAGCACTCATTGGGTGAAAAGACTTACATCGACTTTTCGAATAATAGTCTTCTTCCTCTCCTCAGGAAAGTTATTCAAGAAATCAGCATCTTCTTGAGATAAACCACCCTGGGCATGCTCATTATGCATGATCCCAGACTTTTCATCACGCGAAAACTCGCGTTCGATATCCTGAGTCTGAGTTGCCATTGTGAGCTGATATCTTCTTGAAAACGATGAGAAGATGTCTGATGAAAAAGGAAGGTCAAGGGCCAGGGAACGAAATGCCCTTATATATCAGCCTGGGTGACTGGCATCGTTGAGAAGGAGAACAGGGAAATGTCAAGAAATCATAGTCATGCGGAATTAGGTCCCAAAGTCTGGGGTTGGATTGTGGAGTTGCAAAGTCCGGGGATGCGGGGGATGAGACCATGCAGAAAACTAGCGAGTGATTGACGAATGAGAAGCATTTCCGGGGTGAGCTAGGAGAATATGGGGTCATGGGTGGAAATTGAGTTTGTCAGGCCGGAGAAAGAATCCGGGCATGCTCGGAAATCTAAAATACGGCTTCTGAAAGAGGTGATACTTGTGAATGAAGACAGCTCGGATACTCGGATTCTGTCGGGAGGATTGTCGTGAAGTTCGTGAATTCGCCTTCTGAAGATGAGGCCGAGGCGCGAGATGGAGACTTGTTTTAGATATATAAGAAGACGATAAACTCAATAGAAGGGAAATAAATCATTACATCAATCAACAATCACAGCAACAACAAGAGCAATCTTGAACATTCATCACTACCTCTCAATTGCTCTCAGACACTTCAGAGTCTCACAACCAATCACAATGTCTTTCGATCTCAAAGGTCTCGTCCCCGCCCCCGTCACCCCCTTCACCAAGGATGGCAAAGTCGATTACGACGCCATCCAGCGTCTAGGTTCTTGGCTCGGCAGCATCGACGGCGTCAAGGGTCTCGTTGTTCTAGGCCACGCCGGAGAAGGAACCTTCCTCACCCAGCAGGAACAGGTCGACACCATCAAGGCGTTTGTCAAGTCCGTCGACAACAAGATCCCCATCATCGCCGGCATCACCGGCGAGGGCACTGAAGTCGCTGCCCTAGAGGCTAAGCGTGCTAAAGAGGCTGGTGCCCAAGCTGGTCTCCTCTATCCCTCTCATGGATGGTTGCGCTTTGGTTACCAGCCTGGTGCCCCTCAAGATCGCTACAAGGTCGTCTACGAGGTCTCAAAACTGCCTCTGATCTTGTTCCAGTATCCTGATAACACAAAGGCTACGTACAACCTCCAGACTCTTCTCGACATTGCGGCTCAACCTGGTGTCATCGCCATGAAGAACGGTGTTCGCAACATGCGACGCTGGGATACCGAGATCCCTGTCTTCCGCCGCGAGCGTCCCAACGTTCCCGTCCTAACCTGCCACGACGAGTACCTTCTCCACACCGCCTTTGATGTGGACGGCATGCTTGTCGGATACGGTGGTATTGCCCCTGAGCCTCTTCTCGAGCTGATCAAGGCTGGCAAGGCTAAGGACTACGCTAAGGCGAGGGAGATTCACGATCTGCTTCTTCCTGTTACCAAGGCTGTTTACCACCGTGGCTCGCATATGGAGGGTACTGTTGCGCTGAAGCATGCGCTTGTTGCTAGGGGTATTTTGTCACACGCTACTGTGCGATCGCCTCTGTTGCCTCTTCCTGATGGAGCTGAGGAGGAGATTCATGCTGCTATTTCATCAGCGACTCTTAAGAAGGTTGCTTAAATTTGGGGTTGGAATTGGAATGGCATAGAGCTTGTACTGTAGATTTAGAACAAAAGAATCTCATATCATCTGTTAACCAGTTTTTCATCTGTGATTTCTACCTGAAACTGCTAAAGACACTGACCAGTCAATAATTCAATAGAAATAAATCGCATAATATCAGTTTCTGTATTTGGTAACACGCCTTAAGAGCTGTGGTAATGGTTTCACAAGATGTAGGAGCGTTGGTGATATAACTGTTGGCGTTCAGATTGGTCATTGGCATCGGATTTCAAACAGCTCAAAGATCAGCTGAGCAGCCCGGATTCCACTAAAATTCATAGACTCCCAGTTTAAGAATTCAGTTCGATCAACAGATCCAACCCAAAAACTCGGATCGCCTGATGAACATTCCACAAAGTCAATGTTACATCCCGTAGTAGCCCCCCCAGGTTGGCTAGAGCCTGGGGTCATAGAAAATCCGGGGCAACTAGCTCACCCATGCTCTATAATATCCGAGCTCCCCGCACTCTCCTCCTCCACATCTCGGATTCCTCCCCCTTTAACCTCGGAAACCCACCAAAATGACTACCCCAGTAACAACAACACCATTGTCCGAAGCGTCAACGGCCACAAATCCAGTGAATCGGCCAAAACGCGTTCTGCCTCTGTCACCAGACACAACCCGCGAGTCCGAGAATCGTCGGAAAGCCTCCAAAGTGAGTTGTTTTGTTCAAAACGGATTTATGCACTTGTTCTCACAGGAAGTAGGTTAGCCGAGCTTGTGATCACTGTAAACTCAAGAAGCTCAAATGCTCTGGAACTCTCCCATGCGAAGGCTGTGTGAAAAGACGACTGGACTGTCAATATGACTCGCTTTATCGAAGAGGAAGGCCACCGACGCCGCCGACCGTCGGACCACAGCGAGGATCTATGAGTTCTGCTCCTCCTGATACCAATCCTGAACAAACGAGTTCAAGATCTACATCACAGGGAGACTCTGGCCTCGAGACTGCAGAGATTGAGGGTCAATTCTTTGATCCCACGTCGAATCTGACTTTTGTGCATCGTGCGTGGAAGAGATTGGCACAGCAGACCCAGCAAACGGAGTCGAGGTCTGGAGTCTTGACAGGTGCGGAAAACCTACAGCCTCTTATGTCTGCGGGTGATAAGCCCTTTACCACAAGGGGTGATCCAAGCCTGATGTTTGTCAATCAGCCAGAAGCCTTTGGGCTGTTCAACTACTATTTCGAGAACTGTGTTGTTACATACCGTGTTCTGAACAGACAATACTGTCAGGCCTGGTTTGAAGCTGTCATCAACAATGTTCATAACGGTCAGCCGTTGGACACAGGCATAGGTCATGCAAAAGCTGCGATAGTGGTCAATATTCTTGCTATTGCGAGTTTTCGACAGCACAGAATCTCAGAACAGGCCTCACTTCCGGGTGGCATGTCTATAATGTCACAACAGAGCGAACAGTACTTTCTACAAGCATCTGAGCTCACTGCCCAAGAGATTGGCCTACCTCGACTTGAATCAGCCCAGGCGCGAGTTTTACAGGTTCTTTATCTCCTTCAGACATCACGGATGAACCAAGCTTGGTATGTCTTTGGAAATACTGTGCCCATCGTTACGGCGCTTGGTCTGCACCGGAAGTCGACGCAGTATCGGAATGGAGGTCGACAGCCCACCGATTACATCATATCTGAGTGTCGGAAGAGAACATTCTGGGTCCTGTATACCATTGATAAATACCTAGCTGTTGTTTTCGGCAGACCTCGGTTTTATCACGACAACGATGTAGACCAGGAGCTCCCTGACAGTGTCAACGATGAGGATATGACCCCACAAGGACCGTCACCACTGGAGCCTGCCATGGACTGCCATGTTGACTCATTAATCTTTCACGCCAGGTAAGGCAACCCCAACAACATACGTCTATCGTTACTTATAACCTATCAGGATTGCAGTAATCATCGAGAATGTATCACGGCAGGTCTACTCACTCAAAAAGATGCCACCTGAGGAACGCCTTGCCGCAGCACAAGGTTTCATCCAACAACTCCACGAATAGCGTCAAGCTCTTCCTCCACACCTCGGCACCGTTCGCCCTTCAAGCCTGATACCGATATTTTCTCGACAGGCCACAGCTCTAAAGCTTGCCTACTGCCACGCTGTAATGCATACAACCCGGCCATTCCTTCTTGATCACTCAGAAGACTGCAGTCCTGCGTTAAAAGCTTGCGTGACACAGTGTATAAGCGCAGCCAAGCTCGCACTAGAAATTGTCGACGGCATGTTTTCTGAGAAATCAGTCTTATTCCATGCTCTATGGTGGATGCCTTATGTAACCTTCTGCGCATTAGCAGTGGTGTACGTATGGGACATTCAACAAAGAAGCAACACAACCGCTGATCCTGGCAACGCACTGCTCTTCGACCTCGCAGAGAAATGCCAGAACCATCTGGCGAGAACCATTGCTGCCGAGTCCGCAAGTCGAAGATACAGCATCATCATTGAGGAGCTACGACAAGAAGCAAGACAAGGACCACAGCATGCTACAAGACCATCGCAGACAATCCAGTGTCAGCAGGAGTCACTCATTTCGAGTGAGCATGAGTCGGGTACGAGTATAGATGAGTTGGGTTCCATGTTTGACGATCAAGATGAAACGAGTTCGGGGTTGCAGTCTATCATGAATCCATTGAGTCAGTGGCAGCCGACTGACTGGTTGGATCTTGACTCTTCTGTATGTACTAGATTCGGATGTGTCAACGTGGCTAGCACTAATGATTATGGTAGGCTTTTACTTTCTTCTCTCAGCTGGAAGACTCAATGCTCTATTAGTAATACAGCTGTACCACCTCCAGTTATTGTGACCGTATCTCATGTCCATACTCGTTTGTCAGCGCGTGCATGACATTCAGTGTAATATTATCTATGAAACATCAAGTACATTGTGTTTATTGGTATTGAACTAATCCTCAAAGCCGTATCGTAAGGCCAAGTGCCGGAAGAGTTGAGAAAACCTTTACAGAGCATTTTGTACCTTTCTGCACTGGGTTATTATATAGGATAGCAAGG
The DNA here is from genome assembly GCA_013186775.1 of Fusarium dlaminii. Lineage (NCBI taxonomy): Eukaryota > Fungi > Ascomycota > Sordariomycetes > Hypocreales > Nectriaceae > Fusarium > Fusarium dlaminii. The sequence continues at coordinate 430,710 of JAAOAL010000043.1, read as the reverse complement.
CCCGAAGGACCACAACAAAAACAAATTTAGCTTCAATCTTTAGGCCCCAAATCCATGATTGCTTCATGATGAAGACTCTGTGCTCTGGACTGCCTTATCCATATGCTCATGGAAGAATTCAAGGACCCGTCGACAGTCAGCTCTCTGGACCCTCTCAGGCTGCATCATTTCCTCTTTAACAAGTACCAGAAATTTCATAACGACACCTGAGCCCGTCTCGAGCTGTACATTCGAGATAAGCTTTTCAATCCACTCATCTCACATGTTAGTTGATTCGTCCCAGCAAAACCTCCTATACACATACCTGAGATACGCTTGCCTTCAGTTTGGGAATCTCCACAGTACGGAACTCACCGGAGCCCAGCCTACAAGTGTTGCTGTTTATCAGCCGCCCCCGTACGTGTAAGGATAAACGATCTGTAGTAACTTCGCACTCAAGGTGATGTTGGAAGAAGCTGCTTTCGTAATTCTTCCTATTTTCCTCTCCGGCGCTCGCGATAGATGGCTCTTGTGTTCTTGCAAATCGATATTCACCAACCGATCCATGTGGGAGAATAGCCCAGGTGAGAAATTCTGAAAAGACACAACCCATGGCCCATACATCAACCTTTCTTGATATAGTATGATTAAAATCGTACTCGGGCGGACGATAGATTCGAGGGCCTGCAGAACAGCCCGTAGCACTCTCCCTAGACCTGGAAGCCAGACTGTGGAACTCCATAAGGCCACAGTCGGCTAGCTTGAGTGTTCCAAGTCGGCTTGTTTCTGTTTCCTGACTGAAGTAAAGGATGTTGGATGGCTTGATGTCCAGATGTAAACCATAGTCTTTGTTGAGATCCCCCTCACTCTGATGGATAGAGTCAGCCCGATGGTAATGAATCGCCTCAAGGGCTTCAACCAGGCCTCTGCACTGGTCTAATGCCCAACCGATAAACTCGCGTGAAAGAAAGCTTGCAGGACCTGTGCGGTTTGGGTGCTTTTGAGTTATGAGATCTTCCAAGGTCCCACCTTCAGCCCATGGGAAGATGAACATAAATTGACACTCAGCTATCTCAACCGCTGCAACAAGTTCTACAAGGTGCGGCCCACGTCGAAGCTTCCGAAAGGCGGTTAGTTCTTGCCGGAAGGCTGTTCTGATATCGTCGATATCTGGTCGAAGAACCTTGAGTGCAAATGTGTTGTGGCGAGTCTAGTATTGTACTCTTAGTTCTCGAGTCACACACGATATCAGAGAGAGCTAGACTTACTGAATGATAGTGGTCTGGATGTATCTTAAGCTTCTCAACAGTAGCATAACCTCCCGTGTCGATCTTATTGTCGAGAAATATCCAGGGCATAATGGTCCCTTTGTCAAATCGGTAGTGTACTTGCCCCTGGTTCTCTGAGCTGCCAAAATCGAAAACAGGCACATGGACGGACCACTGCTTCTAGCAGAATATCTCAATCATATCAGTGTCCTCTAGGGAGTTTCCAGACAAGAGAGGTTCCGTGGTTGTACAGCGACGGGACCATAGTTCTGTATTCTGATCGTTCGAGCCGAGAGGCAAATCGGCATCGAATATACCGGCATTCCAGAATCTGTGAATACAACTGACCTTATCGATCAGAACTAGTATACAGAAGACCTCTCGAGAAGGCTTTCTGGTGCTGCAAACATATTCTGTGAATTTAGTTGCATCAGACTTGCTGTAGTACCGGAGAAGTTCTTCAAGCACGGTAACATGGTTACAGATGCTGTTGATAGCTTTAGCGGGAAGAAAGACCCGTCCGCGGCTGTCTTTCTCTGGAAGTTGAGAAGACTTAAGGGCGCTCTTGAGATGGTTCCTTGGCAGTTCACTCATTCTTTAGGTTGCGGAAAGTTGAAGTTGTATGAGAAATGCTGTTTGTGCTCTCTCAACAGGCGCTCTCCTTGGTTCTTGCTTGGACATTGACTTGATTATGTAGAAATTTTCAAGGTTGGTTCACAGCGGGAAGACAGTTAATGATTCGAGGACAGGTATCTCATGCCTGTATATTCAGTGACTAAAGTGAAGGCTAGACCTTGAATGAAAGTGAGGCACGAACGTCTCGTGAGTGATAACTCGATTCTGCGAACAGTGAAGAACAAACCTTGCTTGACTTGCATCTACTGAATTCAAACTTATGCAAGTGATGAAACTGGTATATATTTTTAAGAACTTAGTTCAAATTCCCTTCCGAGGACCAGTTTACGTACTATCGTGATACATCTATTTCGATACCGCAAACCTCACATATCATTCTAAGTTCGGTTTGGTAATGCAAGCTCTTTAGCTACTTAGTTCTCTCTGCTGATTTAAGCTCTCACCCACAAGTCTCAACTGCAAATAACACATCTAGCTCACAACTCCTTATAAATACACATAGGTTAGTATATTAACTACCTACTTATATAGTCACATAAAGGAAGCTTTACAGTCTACATAATAAATTGCTGTATATAGAGAGAAATTTAAATATATTCACTAAGGGATAAAAGGGTTACTTCTACTCCCCAATCGAGGCTTTAACTCAGCATCACAGCTTCTCAACGCTGTGCCTTTGTCCATCCAAGAGCTCTAAGTTATGAGCTAGATGCATTATTTGCAGTTGAGACTTGTGGGTGAGAGCTTAAATCAACACATAGCATTCAGCTATTCAAAAGATCTCCACCCCCTATTGATTCTTGAACTGTGTTACAGACGGATTCTCTTCAGTGAAACTTCAAAAGCCTATCATGGCCATTCATAGATAGAAACAGCTTTTGATCTTCAGCTTGTAGGCTTATAGCGTCTTCTCATATAATTCCGGATATCAGTAATTTGAGCCTAAAGGCCCATCCAACCGAGTTGGTTAGTGTGCAATATACACAAGCGCGTTGGTTTGAAGGGAACAAACCTCATTCAACTTTTCCTTTACCATGACCTTCCATTGACCTCCTAGATTCTATAACAGCCAATGAGTCGTGTATAGGATTCTCATGATGAATGGCACCAACCTGCACAACTTCATAGTTGCCATTGCCTAGATGTTCATCGAGCTTTTGCTCAAGTCTCCTCTGGCTTCCATACTCTATCGACAAGAATTGCGGAAACATTCCGTTTTGACTCATTCTCTCTTGGTGGCTCGCAGTGCTCTTGTGGAAAGTAATGGAAGGAAACGCCAAATTAGTAGGTGGCTCTCTTGGCCTACTTATACTTCCAGAACAACCGGGTAATACTACTTCATCTTTGCGCTTCAGTATTATTTGCGTAGGACAGATCGCTTACCAGCCAACGGAATGCTGTGCTTGCGTAACAGCAGCAGATGTCCCCTGAACAAGTCGAGTTGTGTAGCAAATGCTGAAAATAGTCATTTGGCCGAGGGCCGAGTAAGTACTGGAGGGTAGTGGTGGGGGATATATCGATAGTGGTTTGTCTTTTGCGCCATTTCTTGTGTGTTCAGATATTAGGCCAGGTATCTTGATAGAAGCGGCAGGCTTATACTAAGGCAGTGAGCAGGCTCAAGGCCTTCTAAACGTGTTTATTTCAATGGCGATACTGAATAGTCGTAACTACTATTTTCTACAAAGACACACCAGGGTCATGAAATCAAGTCTATTACTAGCACCAGCTGCCTGGCAAGTGCTCTACCTACTTATATCTACCATGAAGCAAATTAAGCAAGCTCCCGATCACTATCAACAGCAGATAAAGACCCTCTCAGAGTGCATGCATAAAAGACAAGCATGGTGAAAATGGTCAACCCAACAGCAACAACGACATAAACCCAGAAGTACGGCGATATCATCTCGTTCCCCTCCCCGTCTTCTTTTGTCCACTGAAAAAAGCCCATAGAGAAGAAAGTCTGTCAAAGGTTAGAGCTTAACAACCAAAGCTGTTGTCTCACTTACTGAGACAAAGGTAGCAGGAAGAAAGACCATGCCGAGCATGGCGATGGACTTCATGAGACTGCCATCGAGACGTGCCATTTGAGCAACCTCAAGATTCACTCGAGATATCTCCTGGTTTATTCTTGCGTCCTTGCGGCCGATACTGTTCAGTTCCTGCAATATCTTAGCTCCAAACCTTGACTTGCACACTGAAACATACCAGCTGTGTTGCCAAAGTTAGGCCATCCATAATGTGAGTGCATTGTCTTATGTACTCGTCATACTCATCAACGAGGTCCTGGAGCCTTGTCTTCAGTCTATTTCCTACCTCTCGGAGGATATGCAATTTGATCTGGTTTCTGGAGTCTCTGGCTGCGTCTGGAAAGCCAAAATCAGAATCGTGAAGCTGATCAATATGATCGATCATCTTTCGGAGCTGGGTCTGCCAGTTCTGCAGCCCGATCCTCAGGAAACTAATATTCTGCCACAAAATTACGGCAGGCTCTTGCTCTTCTTCTGGTTGATGCAAATTTGTTTTTGGTTGTGAAACAGGCTTGGCAGCCTTTGAGTGAATGAGTCTCGATACCAGTCGAAAGTACGATGTCAAGCACCCTCCCTTCATCAGCGGTGTGATAATCTCGAGTTTCTCCTCTTTGGAGCTTATGGAACTTTCTTTCCCGTTCATTGCTCGGAGGTCCTGGCGGGCGAGATCGTGAATTCTCTGGACAAACTGCGTCAGACACTTCCTCACCGTACCAATGTGCCTCTCCCTCTCAAAACCAGCAAATACTACTGGGAGAACCATTGGGTGGAAGACGCCTCCGTCGAAGTTTTCCAGTTGACCGCAGATGAGCTCAGAATCAGTAATCAGGTCTCCGTGGAGCTTGCGCTTGGACAAATCACACCCATACCAAACCGCATCAGTTGTGAGGCTTCCAGGAAAGAAGGTCACAGAGAGGGCCATATCTCCCTCCCAAGAAGCAGAAGTTCGGCAGTTGTAGACTGAAGAGAAATCAGAATGATGATTATGAGATATGATCGACGTACTAACCAATAGATGGGGTAGCCGTAGTGGCAGGGTTCCATGTGAATGGAATATGAATAAAGGCACAACTCGTATTGCGATTGATAGCTCTGATAATAGATCCATGGACCTTGAGCTTGTTGATGATGTTTTCAAACCCCGTCTTACTAAACGGGAGCTCGTCAAGGGAGTCGATTTTTGAGGCCATGACCAAGTTTATGCTTGAAGCTTTCGTATCCTGACTCCATGGGCAAATGCTCTAAAAGGTTTTCAGTATAATTCATTCGATCAAGGGGAGATCACTTACATCCAACCATTGACGGATGTCATCGTCACACGCAAGGAACTGTCGCTTGGTTTGCGGTTTCGGGCCGTTAGTGGGACCGAGAGAACAGGGATCTTCGGATTGGGTTACTTCAGACGGTTTCGAGATTTGGAATGCTTCATTGGGCTGTGGCGAGAAATCGAGCAGATCCCAGTCGTGTCCCTGTAGCTCTGACCTTCTCGTGATCCATGACATATTGCAAGAAAGTTTTATATTCGTATAGAGTGCTTTAAATATTTGGCGATGTTTGGCGATGTTTGTGAGTCGAGTCGGGTGCTTTGCAAGTTTGGTCGGACAAGCGGCTTTTAAGGCTACACTGAAACTCAGCGCCGGCTAGTCACTCTGTAGAGAGAGGTGGCACAGTGAGTCATCAGAAGGTTTGGCGTGATACAGACCATTTGGTAATTCCATTCACGAATCGCCTTGTTCCTGGTTGTAACTGAATCTCCTTGACGGTGTCCTTTTCACAGCCCCTTTCCCTTCGTGTCACGGCATCATTGGTCTTTGAGCATGTGAACATCAATTCCTGGGAGTGAGTGACATAGAGGGTCAGAAGACTCAACGTCAACGCCTGACTGTGCAGTGTGTCACCTACAAAAATGATATACTTGGGCAACCCTCTAGGTGTTTCACTGGTTCTTACAATTGGCGCAGTCCATTTTGTTCGATGCTCGTTTCGTTTATTCCAAGGCGGCCATGTAAACCAAGCTTCTCTACATTGTCGTGGAAGCCTTTGCAAAAGGCTTGGAAGAGTATGATGTGTCAGTCCCATCTGTATAGTCATCAGATTATCAAGATAGCAAAGATCCTGACTGATCGATTCGTATTAAACTTCTGGTATTCAAGCATATATAATTATATCCTCATGACGCCCTACTCCAAAAACAATGCATTTCAACTTTCCGTCCCCCTAGTATCAACCTGTCCAAGTCTGACACTCTCATCATGTTCAATCCTCACTATCACCCTTCCAGCCTCCTTCTGCAAATCATCCAAGTCCGTCTCCTGCGTCTGACCCATCACATTAGGTCCATAAAACAACAATGGAAGAATCGAAGTCTTCCACGCTGGCATTCCTGGGTTAGTAAACCCTTGGACAACAGCAACTATCAACAAGAGCATCGTGATAGCCATCAGACCAGCCGGCAACAGCACCCACCGCCAATCAAATACAGTACAGATAGCCATCTCTGTAGCTTGGCCTGAAGCCTTGTCATTCCCTTCCAGGGAGCGATCTCTTATAGCCTTTATACCCTGCTTGCGGAAGTTGTTTGTGATGGCGGTTGTGAACAGTTCAAAAGAAGCATCGAGACCTTCGAATGTTGAGTTGTAGAATGGAGGTAGCCACCATTGGTCGCCACAATCAAGCTGGTCGTTTGCGCCGCCATCAAGATTGGCGAAGCAGACGGTGTTGAAAAGTGTTTTCTCAATGAAGCGTATTAGTGCTTGCCGATACTGAAAGGTGAGTCTGTAGACACATTGATGCGGGACTGTATAGTTGGTCCCATCGATCGGGACAATTGTTTCTGAGTCTGAGGGATCCTTGGTTTGGGAAAAGTTGGCAAGTTTATATTCCTTGCCATCGATCAAACAGGGCGTTTGTACGCCAACACGATTTCCTGTGATGTCGTTGGCAGCCCTGTTATAATCGATGGGCTGCTCGCCAACCACCTTCTCGATGAGCGAACCCCTCTCCACCTTGCCGTAGTATTTCTTGATGCAAGGATAGAGGGCACATGAAGTTGCTATGGCATTCTGATAGCGCAGGAACACCGGTGTTTTTGAGGTCAGTCTATCCTCGGGACACGTTGCGTTCCTGCTGTAAGTAACGTTGCATCCCTTTTGAGTGAAGCTTAAGGTCGTGATGTTGGAGATAGCGACTTTGGCCAACTCGGCAAACCTAGAGTTGGGTGTGTCGAGCGCCCATTCTAAATCTCCAGACATGACCATGACCTGGCTTCTGATGACGGCCTGAAGCCACTGTCCATTTGGCAGAGTGTAATTGTAAATCTTGCCGGAGTAGCCCCCGTCTCCATCACTGTTGTTCTTACTAATGTTCAATTCGATGAACTCCGAGGTGTCAATGCAGGAACTGCACATGGCAATAGAGGAATGCGTTATTCCTTGGGAGTTTGATGGAAATGTGCAGTTTCCAGTAGAGCAAGTTGCAGCTACGTCTGTGTCCTTGCCCGTAGGGTTGACAAGGCCATTCATCATGGCGACTTTCATATCACCTGAAAGTTCATTGCTGGCGGCACCTGTTCGAAAACGTGAGTTGACAGCAGGGACGTAATGAGAAATGGGTATGGATGCTTGCGAGCCTGCGACTATTCTCGGGCAAGAAACTGTGCTGACAGACTGCTGGGCAAAGGGAGTGATCGCAGGAGATATAATAATGACAAGAGCGGCGATGATGCTCGTGAGCCGTGGAGGAACAGTCCAGAATAGCTTCATCGCTCCAAGGATGCCACGACTAGCATTATTGAAATGATGAAGATCGGAAACAGGACGGGGCTGCTGCAAAGCATTCCATCCCATCTGACCGATGAGCTCAGCAACGACAAGTAACATCGAAGCTCTCATGAAAGTGCTAAGGATAGCAATAATTGTGTTGAGACTGATGTCGTATGGCCATGGCTTCAAGACTCTGTTATTGTTCTGTGCTGGGATGACGATCGTAGCTATCAGCAAGCCCAGAGCCAACAATAACGACAGAGTCTCCCATAGCCAGGAACGAATAGGACCAGGTTTTGCTTTTCGTGAAGAAAAATGTTTGGTTGTGATGTTGATGTCGTGGTGTTTGTGTTGTTGCCTTGAAAAGGTCTCCATAACGAATGTTGTGTGTAGGTATGGTATGATGAACACCACGGAAAGCACAGAGCAGCTTCCCTCTTTATCATTGACTCGAAGTGCTTTGTCGAGTCCTCAAGAATGCCTTGCCTTCTGCAGGCGAGAGGCGTGGTACTTGGCTCTTTAGGATGCTTGTTAGTGCTAATCGCCAGAAATGGGGGGCGGCACTAACAGATGCCTTGGGCGGTTCTGGCCTTTCCTTGTACCCAATTGCAGGGTTTAGCCTGTGGATGAAACGTATACAACCAACATGCATAGAGCACAGCCAATAACACGCGTCAATTTCGCGCTGAGACACATTTTAATGGATCATCGCAGAATCCTTTTATTAGATCATATCATGATCGTCATTTTACTCTGGAACCATTAAAAAGTTGTGAGAAATAACCGTAGCTTCAACAATTTCATTATGAATAGAAGTTAGGGCTATATAATCTTAGACTTGCTATGGACTTTCACATGACCCTATCATGGGACAAGACCTCAATTAGATGCAGAGATTATTGATTGGATATAATGAGAATTCTGGATCTCGATCATTCACTGCCAACTTCAACGCGGGCGGTTAATTTCAAGCGCTTGGTTAAACTCCAGTCTCCGGAAGTGCTATGCGCGTCAACAGCTCCAATAGGAACGCCTGTGTTTATTCGCTTAGAAGCGAAGCAGGGTATTGAAGGAAAAGCCAAGGTAATTATTATTAGAGTTTGGCTTCCGACAGACGAAGTCATCGTTGGATCTTGATCCTTGAAGCCCCTGGTATTGGTAGCTTGGCCCAACCCTTAACCAGATTGATTTTGTTGCCATTTCACTTTTATTTGGGGACTTATTATTTCAAATAGTACTTCCATTAGGCTTGTATTGATTGTTGTCATAGAACGAAGAAACTATTGACATTTATAGCCCTGGTAACTCATTCATGCACCACCATCCTCCTGTATCTTGGGGTAGTTTATTTCTGTTTAGACTTATTAGAGATAATAGCAATCAAAATTCTTCCATTACTTACGCCGCAGTTCTTGCAAGAGCAGCTCTGGCCACAGGAGCAGGAGCTAGCTCCGCTGCAGCCGCAGGTAGATCCACAATCGCAAGCCATGATGACAAGACGTAAGGTTATAAAGTTGTATTTGATGATATAGTCACTTGAGAGGTTCGAATATCGAGAGTTTTGAAGGCTCGGGTCATGAACTTGGCTACCCAAGGGCTTTATATCCCCAAATCCCCGCATCTAAATCCGGCAATGGGCCACATGTGATGGATATGAGCATGATCATGACGCATTCGTGACTAGATTCTAGAAGGAGGGTTCTTCGGACCGTCGGTCATTGTTTGATGAAGTGGGGATTTACTTTGGCCTTTGCCAAACTTGGATATACAGCAAGTCACGAGTTGGTAGTATCAGCCTATCATATTTTAAGTATATGACGTTGAATAATGTCACGCAGGCTTACTATAGAATGCCGTACAGGTGATATGTCATAGTATGAGAACCAAGTGCGAAGGCGGCAAGAGACACGTTTATTTAACCAACCAACCAATCAATCAACACGTCAAAGTGATGTTGCAATACTCTCATAGAAGCTTGCCAACTGCTCAGCATCCCATTGTCTCGTGGCAACAGCAACATGAGCATCCTTTATCTGTTCATCGACTTCATCGCTGGCGACGAGTGCCTCCCGTAGTTGGTAACCGTGCAACTGCAGGAACATACTGGCTGCTACCAGAGCCGTCCTCTTATTCCCATCCTGAAAAGGGTGATTTAGGATGATCTTCTGGGCGAGAATGCCTGCTAGCTGGAAAGGATCATCCTGACCATAGTTCCTGTGTTGCTGGGGCGAGAAAACAGCAGACTCGAGGTAAGTCATTTGGGTAGGTCTGGCGCGAATGATATTTGTTTCGTAGAGTCGAAGTATTTGAGCTGCAGTGAGGAAACGAAAGCATGGGGCAGACATCATAAGTCATTAGTACAAAAGAAACCAATTAAGTAAGGGTGCTTTTCATCTTCATATGGTATAACTTGAGATAGCGTGTCAGTGATTGAGAGTAGTGATGATGAAGCGGAGTACCTTGGAACATTGGGATGCGTGAATGCCTGAGGCTCGAAACTCACGAGCAAGAGAACAGAAGCCGACTTGTGAATAGGCGGTATCATTTATACCTCAATTGGCTTCCAGGTGGATAAGAAAATACATGAGAGGCTCTACATGCAAGCAAGCCAACTTCGTAACCAGGCTAGCTATCCTTCAACTTATCCAATGCGCCCTTGAGCTTGATAGCGGTGTCTCGTGACAGCCTCTCAAAGTCTTCTATTCCAATACAAAAAGCAACAAACAATTAGAGCCGTTAAAGATTCGATACATGGGTGCAGGATACGAACCGTCTGGTGATCCATCGAGTGTGATAGCGTTCCAGTTCCCAGTGAGCCAAAGTGTTGCAGAACTCACATCTTGCTTGGAGTCGCCCAGGGTTTGCTGTAACTCGATTCGAGGAAGTGGTAAGGACTCTGGGTTTTGTTTAACACGTGAATTCGTGCTCTCTACCCCAAAGCAGACTTACTATGTGTGAAGCATAATAAACGGTGGTTAAATTGGAGTAAAGGGGTTTCGGAATGGGTTCCACTGCTGGACTCAATTTGTGCAACGACTGCACGCCTGATAGCTTTCCCGATATCGGGTTCAACATAAATATAATTTTCCCCGGGTTCGCCAATCATGATACCAGTATCATAAGAGACAGGCATGCCCTTTGAATCGATGGTGGTGAACTTTGCGACAGCATTGTGATATAAGCGAGACGGAATATTTAGGGTAGGCATGACCCCCCGAAGAGATGTACGAATGGAGCGAAATAGCATCATGAGGTGAAATGCGCTGGGGTACGGTCGTATTGGCCGACAGAGCGAGATGAAAGAATGAGCGAAAATGCGTTCATTGCAAGCGCCTGGAATCATGTCAGGTGATATTGGCCTGGGCGTTGGTCCAGTCACGAACAAGGCGGGACAGGGAAGATGAAAGTGGCCCGGGCAATCAACTTCAATGACCTATGCAAATATATTACTCAAACTTCAATTCATTATCATGTTTCCTGCTCATCAAGCGACTGCAACCTAGGCTGCAACTCCTCAAAATTCGACTTGCCCTCTTCATTGGGGTATGCCTCAAACACCATCCTCCTCATAAGCCGACGCGGAGCTCTCCGACCAGTAAACAACTCAAACTGAGCAAAACCCTGCTCTGGCAACATATCAAGACCATCCATACTTACCCATCCGCGATGCGATTCTGCTCGGAATTGGGCTAGGAATGGTGTATCTAATGTTTTGTACCCCAACTCAATTGCGACACCGCCAGTTCGACTTCCCAGCCACTCGTTGGGGAGGGTAAGGTCGGGGGCTGGGACGTTGCCAATGCGGTGGGTTGGGATACAAGAAACAATGACGGTGGGTAGGCGGAATTCTGTTGGCCAGGCATCTTCTATTGACTCGATGACATGGAAGCGAGAATGCTCGCTACCGGCGCTCAATAGGCCATGGTCCTTCCTCTCAAGGACCTGCGTAAAGTGCGATACCATTTTTTCGGCATTTTTTGGTGTGCGATTATAGATGACAATGTTCTTGATACCGACTTGAAGCATCGCGTAGACCGTTGCTCTGGCCATGCCGCCTGCTCCAATGACCAGACCACAGGTGCTGGACACGACTGCATTGGCGGGAGAGAGGCCGCGGCGAATGCACGCGCGAATGCCAATCCAGTCCGTGTTTTCACCATAGAGCGCCTTAATTGGACCAGAGCGATTGACGCTATCGAAAAAAGCCGCCCCAGTTGGTATTGTCCCATCTTCATTTAAAGAGCGGATGGGAATCAGCGTGTTGACAGCACCAATTGCGCGGGCGTGTTTGCTCAACGAATGGGTCAAGGTAATGATCTCAACTTTGAAGGGGAGGCCGATTGAGCCTCCACCAAATTCTGGATCCTCGATTAAATGCTTGATTCCTCGGAGCGACGCGCAAGACACTGGCTCATAGGTATGGGGTAAACCGCATGCCTTTAATGCTGATTTGTGCATCGCAGGCGACAAGCTGTAGCTCACGTTGGCGCCAAAGACGTAAAGCTTCATCTGGTCGTATATAAAAGACGAGAAAAGAGCTTCTGTCGCGCCGACCGTGGTGATGGATGGTGTTATTGGGGGCCTGGGATTCACCCGCTCCAGCGAATCTGGTCGGACAACAGTAAGAATACGATTGAAAGCTTGGGAATTCCGACCCAGAGGGCCAGAATTGTAAGATATAAGTGGGATCTTAGGCCCCTGTAAAGCTGCAACTGATGTCTTGAGGTAGTGAATGCGGAAATTGTCTTCAATAGTAACTGCAGGTCTAATCAACCTAGCAAGATGGCATCCCAGATTGTTGGCCTTTTTATACCACGACATCCATATTGGAGATTCCCATGACGGAGGATCTGTAGTGATGAAGCAATTGCCGATCATCTTTGTTCTCTTTCGAATAGATAGTATGCGGGAGATGTGGACGTCTTCGAGTCGAAGATCGACTGTCATCATTTCTGGTGCGAGACGTACGGAATGATGAACGAGATCAAGGTAGACACGCAAGACTTCATCGCTTGCTGTATGAGGTAGGAATAGATGCAGGATTATGGGTAAGATAGTGCTTCGCCTTACAATACCAACGCCTTTGGTAATGTTGGCAAGTAGTTGTCCGCTGGCTTCAGACGTCAATGTGCCGTGTTCGGCATGTTCAGCTAGGTCATGTACAACTATTTGCACAACATCTGCTCCGATGACATGCTCTTCGACATCAACAGAGTCTTTAATGACATCTGAAAGAGGAATGGAAGTGGCATAGGTAAAGTTGCGTTCCTCCGCAGGTATCCTCGATAATGGGAATGCAGAATCTGTGAAGGGTATTGTGCCAGCGGGGTAAACAAGAGATAGAAACTTCAGAAAATGTCGCTCAACATGTTTCAACGTTAAATATGGAGCGGGCGATCTTTGTGTCAATGACTCCCGAGAAAGCGACGACTTGGAAGCCTTCTCTGTGACATTGAAGAACTCAAAGTTGGTGCAAGACCTGAAGATGGCGTTGCTAACATCGAGCAAACTCTGGACCTTGGAACCGTCGCGGATCTTGAGATGATTTTTAATGGCATCGAAATCACGGACAATGTGGATAACAGGGTTCGTCGCCGCAAACTCTCGGAGGAGACTCTGCACGCGACTCTCCATCCAAGAGCAGACAAGGATACAGCCAGTAGAATGTCGCTGCAAAATACTTTGCAAGACCTTGGCTTGCTGCTTGTAACACTCTGAAGACCCATGTTCGGACTTATAAGCGGCACTCGATAGGCCCATGGATCTCTGGAAAGCTGACTCCAGATCAATGACTTTGCGGTCCATTGCCGAGGATGCCATGATAGCTAAAGTCGACTTTCCAGCTCCGCGCATACCAACAAGTATCATTGACGCGTCTGGACTGAAATCAGGGACCTGCCCAGTCAAAGGAGGAAGCGTTGGAGAGGGCGTTCGAGTAAGTCCATCGTGTTGGTCCGTATTTGACGGAGCCGCTGATTGAGAATTGGCTCTCGAATTGGCTCGAGAAGTAGCCCGCGATGGAGGTTGAGACTGGAGCACATCGCTCAGTTTAAAAGACTGTGATTGCGGTGTCGAATTATCGAGGTTATCGCGGGGAATTCCATGACTGTAGTGGGCGGTCTTCGGTCGGCTGTGGCCGTTTGGTCGAAGCAAGGTATCCTCGTGGCCAAGAAAGGTCCCCAGGGACCTCTTGACGCCTGCCATTTCGTGTTGCATGTGTCCGGACTCTCTTGACCAGCGCTTTTTCAAGAAGGCGCCATAGTCACTAAGATATCGCAGTTGTTGAGGCTATAGAGAAAGATCTCTTTGTTGGGTAGGGGAGAATGGTGATGTGGGCTTGTCGAGAAGCGCTGAGTCCGACTGTCAATTGCGAAGTGGGTGGGCGATGGGCGAGGAAGCTCGGTAGATCCCCCACCAGACAATCCGGGGCAAGAACGAGGCGATTGGTCGGGAAAGCGTTTATCCGACCCACTCCGAGGCCCTGTCCAATTACATCGGTGGTGATTCGGCGGTCGGAACTTGGAGGCTGGAACCTACAGACCATCCCCAAGCAACTCAGAATTATTCTAGGGCCCCAGATTCTCCCCGCATCACGTCTCATCGCATCGTATTGCTTTTGCCTGGTACTGTTGCTTTGAGATTCGGTCATGGGAGACAGATCTGCATGACAATGGCATATGAATCGCGTATCTGAGCTGAGCTTTATTGACATGGGACTCGTATACAATTCCACATCATCGTCATACTAGCAAGCATTGATCCCTCTTCACACTGCTGTTAGGCTCCTCTCCCCTCATCTCTCTTTTCATTTCGTCATGACTGCTGGCCTCGCGGCGCAGGCAGCTCATTCATTCTTTGATCAACTACATCCAAGCAATGCCGCCTAGGAAACGCGAAAACGATGCGGATACTACCAGCGCTCCCGCAACCACAGCTCCCGCCAAACGTCAACGAGTCTCCCTTGCCTGTGATTCATGTCGCACTGCCAGAGAAAAATGCGATGGCGCCCGTCCTCACTGTGGAACATGCACCGCGCAAAACAGGCCATGCTCATACACCCCTGCGTCCCGCAAGAGAGGCGTGCAGACGGGATACCTACGCACAATTGAGTTGTCGCTGGCATGGCTCTTTGAACAGGTTCCTGGCTGTGAGGGAGCTCTACATCGTCTCCTTACACAGAATGATGGAGCAGATGGTACCCGCATCCTCGCGACGAAGGACAAAGCTGGCCATCGCCTCTACCGGCGATGGAGCAAGAGTCGGGTTCACAAAGACATTGGCAGGTTGCTGTCGGATGAGAAGACGCCTCAGAACGATACATCCGCAGACGACTCGGGAACTGAAGATAGCAGCCCGACTGGTGCACAATTGTTCGACGGCAAACCATCACCCGGACTATCGATACAAGGCGTCAATCCATCACAGACGAGCGTTCCGGCGGCACCTTACAACTTCAACTCAGACCAGCCATCATTACCTACCAAGCTGACATTGCCTCCACACTGGAAGCGGCTTGTAGATATCTACATGTCTTACACCCACAGCTGGTTCCCAATTATTGAACCTGGTATCATCACACGCACAGCTCTGATGTACCCCCCAGAGGGCCTTGTCATCGAAGCTAACCCCTCGGCGCTACACGCTCAGCTTTGGGCTGTGTTTGCTGTCTCTTCATTTCAAGACGCGGCTTCTTCCAACCCTTCACGACACAACGGACTCTCTCCTAACGAAATATACTCCATCGCGCAACGGCTTATACCCTCCGACGACGAGACCTTCGAATTGGCCCATATCTCCTCACTCCTCCTTCATTCGCTAGTACTCATGGGCCAAAAGAAGACGATGACCGCATGGATCTTGATAGGCCGGGCTTCGCGTCTTGCTTTGCATTATCGTGCGACAGCATCTCACATGTTTCCGGTCAAGGAAGGCGACGCAGCCTCTTTGAATCACAACGAAGTCAGGGTGCTGGCGGGAAGCTTTATCCTGGATTCTCTTGCTTCACTTAGTCTTGGTCAACCGCAAGTGACATCAGGAATTCGACATAGTCTTCCTTCTGTTGTTATAGAACAACCTCTCGACTTGAACGAGCCGTGGACTTCGATTTCGGGATTCGGAAAGGCGGCGGATGATGGACAAGAATCAACACCAGATTGCGCATCACCACTATCAACCTTTCGACAACTTTTTGCCTTCTGTAGACTTTGGGGTACTAGCATGGATGCAAGGCTATACAATGACCGCAATCCTCAACGAATCACCCCAGAAGACCTTGTCAGAAGCCTGGACGCTCGGTTCTCATTTTGCAATTCCCTCATCTTCGGTGGCTCGACGCCAAGAGTGCCCTCAGCATACCTGCTCCAAGGCATGTTCTTGGCAATCACCTTGGACTTGGTGCCAGGTCATCGGCCGTCGCTTTTATCTAATTTCATAGAGGTTGTCGAGTCGTGTCTGGAAAACTTTGGACCAGGTGGAACACCGCCAATCATAACCATCTTGATGGACATAGTCAAGCACCATGGCCATGGGAACCGAATGCCAGAACACGACCAAGTCAAGTGGAATTCGACAATGGGATCGCTCACAGACGGCTGGAAGCTCAAATATCAAGGGTTAGAGGCCCCTAAAAGCAACCAGCATACACCTAGTTCTGTGGATCCTTCACGCCGCCCAATAGTGAGCCCATCATTTATGGATGAGATATCAACCGCCTCTCATCCCTCGCATCACACAGACCACCCTGCCCCTATCACATCCGGGGAACTGGAACATGAGCTCGGCCGAATGCAGCAACGCCAAAAAGAGCAACAAGCATTATCATACGAACGACAACGTTATCAAGCTGCAGACCGTAGCCCGGCTAATTCACAGTCTCTATACACACTGACACCCAACCTGACTTTTCATACCCTTCACACACCATCTCTTGATGGGCAAATGGGATCATTACAAAACTCGATACCGAGTCAACTACTTGATTACGACGCAATTCTGGATGAGCTTGGATCCATAGACTGCGCGGATGGTATTGATGTGGATCCTCAGTTTATGACTAACTTGGGCTTTGCGCCAGGATGTGATCTGGGCGAGATGTTTCAAGGTGATTTTGGGACATGATTTAATGCAATCTAATCAATATTTACACGGATACATATTCACCCAAGTTGCCCCTGTCTGCCTGCCTGTGATGTCTTGGCTGATGGGTCGTAAGAACTGCCCAGACTGACAGCGCTGATCACATCTGTTCAGGTCGAGATCCTTACAACATCCCAGCAGTAACATCCCTTCATCCTCGGAGAATGCTACGTTTTTGCTGACGCGGTGTGTGGGAAGCGTGCCGACATCGCCGTGTGAACGGGGAACACAGGGATAAATGATGAGCGCTTGAGATTTTCCTTCCCATTTCCTGACGAAACAAGGTTAGATCCGCGGCCACATGGTGGTAATGATGCGGAGACCCCAGACCAGTTGAGTCAGGATGTGGCACCGCGGAAAAGTCTTTATCCCTCGACACGTTCTCTCAGCAACACGAGACCCCAGATATCCTGTGCGTCCCAGTAAACTGACAATGACAATCTCGAATCTCATGCAGCGACGGAAGCATATTCTTCCCCCACAGATCCAACCCCGCAAACCCCGGACTGAATCCCCAATTCTGGAGAAGCAATTGTTCGGTGGTGAATTGAGTTGGCCCTTGCTGGCCCAGCGGCACACTAGCTCTTGGAGACGTTTTACTGCTAGCACTAGGGGGAATATGGGTCAACTTGACTTGTATAAATCTTTGCCCCCCACCGGTTTTGGGGATTGTCTCTTCGACTCTCCAGTTCATCCACAACCTTCTTTGCAACCTTATCTCCCCACAAGCTGCAACAGTTCTCAAGCAGTAAAGTTCGGGTTTGAACCTTGAGACGCCGCAATCATGGGCCTCTTGACTCTACAAGAAGATCGGCCTACGCCGAAGGCCGTCTACAACTGGCGCGTCTACACATGCGCCGCCATTGCATCAATGGCTGCTTGCACAATTGGCTACGACTCTGCTTTCATCGGCACGACCCTTGCTCTGCCCTCATTCGTGGCAGAGTTCAACTTTGATAACTATGAGGCTAATGCGCTTGCGCTGGTCAAGCAGAACATTGTTTCTGTGTACCAGGCCGGTGCCTTCTTTGGATCTCTGTTCGCCTATGTCAGCAGTTACTTTATTGGTCGCCGATACTCTCTCATCCTCTTCTCTCTTGTCTTTATGCTCGGTGCTGGTATGATGCTGGGTGCCAATGGTGCCCGGGGTCTCGGCCTTATTATCGGTGGACGCGTCTTGGCCGGTATCGGTGTCGGTGGATGCTCCAACATGACACCCATTTACATCTCAGAATTGGCTCCTCCCGCTGTACGAGGTCGTCTTGTCGGTCTTTACGAAGTCGGATGGCAAGCCGGTGGTCTTGTTGGTTTCTGGATCAATTACGGAATCAACCAGCACCTCCCTTATTCCCCTGGCAAGAACGAGAACGTCTGGCTGATCCCCTTCGCCGTTCAGCTTATCCCTGCTGGTCTTCTTCTTATCGGTGCCGTCTTCATTCCTGAGTCGCCTCGATGGTTGTTCTCCAAGGGCAAGCGCGATAAGGCTATCAAGAACCTTTGCTGGATGCGAAACCTTGACCGGGAGGATATCTACATCGTTGAGGAGATTGGCTTTATCGATGCTGAGATCGACCGATTCAACAGCGCTGTTGGCGCTGGCTTCTGGAAGCCTTTTGCTGCTCTCAAGCAGGCCAAGGTTCGGTGGCGTTTCCTCCTCGGTGCTCTTCTCTTTGTCTTCCAGAACGGTAAGCACACTCATCTAGGTTTTCAACTTCAATGACTAACATTTTCCAGGCTCCGGTATCAACGCCATCAACTACTACAGCCCTACCGTCTTCAAAAGTATCGGTATCACCGGTACCAACACTAGTTTCCTCACTACTGGCATCTTTGGCGTTGTCAAGACGACAATCACCTTTGTCTGGATTCTCGTTCTTATCGATCACGTCGGTCGCCGAAACCTTCTCATGATTGGTGCTGGTGGCGGTGCTTTCTGCATGTACTTCATCGGTGCTTACATCAAGATCTCCAACAACGTAGCCAAGGTCGCCGCTGGAGAGAACCCCACCCTTTCCTCTGGCGGCATCGCAGCTATTTTCTTCTTCTACCTCTGGACTGCTTTCTACACACCCTCCTGGAACGGTACACCATGGGTTCTTAACTCAGAGATGTTTGACCAGACCACCCGCTCTTTGGGTCAAGCCAACGCCGCTGCCAACAACTGGTTCTGGAACTTCATCATCGCCCGCTTCACTGAGCAGATGTTCAACGCCTGGGGATATGGAGTATACATCTTCTTCGCCTCTCTCATGGTCATTTCCGTCTTCTTCGTCTTCTTCTGCATTCCTGAGACCAAGGGTGTTCCTCTTGAGGCGATGGACAAGCTGTTTGAGACTAAGCCTATCTGGAAGGCTAACAAGATTGTCATGGAGGAATTGAGACTCCAGGATGAGGAGTTCCGCCATAATGCTGATGGTGCTGATCTGCGAGAGGAGAAGGCCAATGCTGAGCAGATTGAGGGCAAGGTTTAAAGGTTCTAATGATGATTAAATACGAAATTGAATAGAAGCGAGATTGGATCAATATACCACTTTTTACAGCACTTTTGTCTTCCTCTATAATTGGATTATTAATGGTATCATTGAACTGCCTAAGTTCGGTGTGAAATTATAAGCTTTCGACCACAGGTATGAACTACAAATAAGAGATCTGGCTCACAATTCAGAAAAGTTAGGTTATGGCTTT
Source organism: Fusarium dlaminii (assembly GCA_013186775.1). Classification (NCBI taxonomy): domain Eukaryota; kingdom Fungi; phylum Ascomycota; class Sordariomycetes; order Hypocreales; family Nectriaceae; genus Fusarium; species Fusarium dlaminii. The sequence goes on along the minus strand of JAAOAL010000043.1, from coordinate 411,219 downwards.
CTTTGCCTCCCTTCAAGAGAAATAACATTGATTGATTGATTGATAGTTAAAGCTTATGACGTCTCAACGAGACATATCAAGCCAACACACTGAAAAATCCCAATTAACTTCACCTTTTGGAAGGCAATTCAAGAAGTATAAGGTGCTCCGATTTCCCAGTCAAGACAATCAAACTCACTCCCACGCTCATTCTTTCAAGTCTCTCACACATCTGTCAATATGGCCTCATGGACATCGCTCCCGCCCGAACTTCGCCGAATGGTTTTCCAGGCTGCGATTTGTCAAAGCCCATTCCCTGCGGCACCTGTCTTAGCTACAGTATCTCGAGAATGGCAAGATTTTTTCGAGAGATCAACATTTAAAGACCTGGCCTTGACCAGTAGTGATTTGTATACTTTCGCCTCAGCTATTAAGGGCAATGTCGCCCGACTCGGATATATCAGGACCCTACGCCTGCGTATCAATCTTATGCCCTATAGTGGCCGTTTACAGGGCACGACTGAAAGTGCGACGGATATCACACAGTAAGTAAGCTGTTAAAATCTGCTGTTTTGCTCCCTGATGGAAAAGTATTTACAGCTTGTGATATCTTGACTGGACAGATCAAGCCAGCGCATTACTGATCATGGGTAGGCTTTCTAACATCGCCCAACAGGAACAATAGAATTTTTACCCAAGCCATAGCAGTTCTTCTCAAGGCCCTATCGCTGTGGAGGGGTGATTATGGAGGACTCGAGCTTGAGCTTGACGCACGATCGCCGAGTGACTGCAGATCCTTTTATTTCATACACGAACTCCACGATGACTTTCTCTTCCGCTTCCAAGACGAAGATGAGCTTTTCGATTCCGTGAGAAGGTTCTACAAGAAGAGAAACGAAAAAACAAGGAAATTATGGCGTTTACCACCAGGGTTCAGAGGAAACTTTTCGTACTTACTCTGGGCTCTCAACTGCGGTTCGACGCGACGACTAAGGGGAGAGCACCTCGAACTCAAGCCTTCATTGATAAAGAGAGGGTGGGCTTACTCTCAGGTAGTGCGGAATTTGCCAGCTACACCGATTGTAAAGGGGCTTGTGATTCGAAGGGTCGCGCCTCGATTTATTGCACTTGAATCCCTGAGCAAAATCATACGGGAGAGCTTTATGGCACTGGAATACTTCTCTTACTCTACTTACATGGAGCTTAATGATCATAAAGAGCGAGACTTTCTTGATGGTTGACCCTCCCCCTTCTAGTCCAACTGCTGAACTCGACAGTGCTGACAACTATAGGTCTTTCTACACAGCTATTGCCCTCCCTGCCCCCAACCCTCAGCAGATTTAGCTATAGCAGAAGACCAGTTAGAGACTCATGCGAGCCTTGGATCAACCTTCGCCCGTTATCGCTCCTCTTCGCCCGAGCGTGTCACCGATTCACCGAATTCCGCCCACCGCAGGATCTCCTCCTGATAACATTTTTCAACGAAATCATAGCGGGTGGAAGGTTTGAGGAGTCCCAAGACCGAGAAGCTTTCTATAGCAAGCATGCAACTGTGCCAGGTGTCATCTCAGCGCAGAGTAACTTACTGTCTGATCGCAGCCGCCCAAGCGGCAGCGACGATGCCTCGCTTACGGACCATGGAGCTCTGGTGCTCCTACCCTGATTATGGGTTCTTGTTTAGGTGTGAGATGGATGCTTACAAGGTTCAAATCACATGGAGGTATCTACAGAACGGGCCGAGCTTTGTTCTCGAGGAGCAAGTGGTTCGGGAGTGGGAAAATGTTGCTTCACATCGCCTACTTGATGTGAACTGCGCCCCCTTCGACAACGATGGGGTGAAATGGGAAAGGTCAATGATATTTCCGTACCTACAGCTGAGAAGGCTTGCTTATAGTCCGCTTGAAGAGGCACAGGTAAGGGCTTTTCAGGATGGGCATAGAAACTGGTGGTACATTCCAACGAGACATGAATACCGCGGCGTTTATTGAATATTCAGTCTTTTTATCTTAGATAAAATCATGTATAGATGAAGTGTCTTTTTGATAGGATAGAGCTGAGTTGGTACAGGATAAACTTATCAGGTGTCTCAATATCATACCTCACCGCTCTCCTTCCACGCAGCATACTTTTGATAAATATCCTTTCTAAAAACATCCTTCAAGTCTGTAGCAACCCCTCCATCAAGAGGCAACTTTGCAAGAACAGCTCCGACACCACAAATATCATTCTTGCGATCAATAAACCACGCAAACGTCAAGCCTCCACCCCAAGACATAGTATGAGCACCATACCACCCCTCAACATCCTCAAGTGTAATAGTGCCTCCAAGTCCATGGCCAAGCTTCGTCTCTTCGCCGATACCAACTCTGAAGAAGGGGCCGAGTGGACTAGCTAGCATGCCTTGTTGACCGCTAAGTGCTTCTGGGGCAAGATGGTTTTGAAACATGTCGGCGCAAGTTTCGGGCTTGAGGAGTTTTCCGTCGTTGGCGAGTAAGGATTGGATGATTTTGAGATAGGTTGGTGCAGGCATTGCGAGGCCGTGGCCGCCGAAACATCCATCTGTACGACCATTGATTTCTGCTCCTTGGCCCATGACTGCGAAGCCAAGCCCCTTTGGATCATCAGGGTTGAGATCCACGAGACGCTCCCGCAAATCTTCTCTTGTGACAGGGAAGAACTGAGCGTCGGTTTTCAAACCAAGAGGTTTCAGCATACGCTCGTGGACATGTTCCTCCAAAGTATTTCCGGTAACACGCTCAACAATTCGACCAGCCCAATCTAGACCAGAGCCATACATCCATCCCTTTCCAGGTTGATGCAGAAGAGGATAGATGAAAGTATCCTCCACCTTTGTCTTCTTCCCATCCTTGGGTTTATACTTGCTGCTCCACTTCCCAATGTTCGGATCCAAGAAATCATAAGCCACTCCAGCGCTGTGCGAAAGAAGCATTTCAAGGGTAATGGGTTGACACGCTGGTTCAAGAATCGGTTCATCATCTTCTGACCAGCCAGTAAGAACCTGCTTCTCTGCTAACTCCGGTGCAATCTTTGATAAATCCCCTTTGAGAGTTATAAGGCCATCGTCAACGCATTGTAGAGCTGCGATGGAGGCTATGAGCTTTGTAGCTGATGCGAGACAGAGAATATCATCGAGTTGCTGAGGAGTCTTTTCACCAGAGAGAAGAGTTCTCTGACCGAGGGCTTTGTTGTAGGTGAAATCTCCTTTCGAGTTGGTAGCACATATGATGCCGCCGTTGATCTTGCCAGAGTCGATGGCGGCTTGGAAGTTCTTCTCGATGGTTCTCGCCATTGCAAGAGCGGAGAAGGATTTGATTCTGATGGGTGATATGAAAGATACAGCGAGGAGTGAGCGATGAGTGATTTTTAGTCTTGATAGCATTGGGGATCTGAGTATTTATGCAGTTGGTTGATCTTACATGTAAGACAGAACAAGTAATCATCCGAGGGGAGTTTAATCACGTGGGTCTATATACACGGCGAGTTGTTGTACCAGCCAATCAGATTGCTTAGTTTCCGAGCGAGCCAATCGACTTCAACCGTTTCCTTCTCATAACCACTATTATATGGCCGGTGAGTCAACGCTTGGAAGGCTCTACCACTTTTTATTGTAATAGAGATTTACTATCTTCTCGAATACCTTCCTCAAGAGACATATTGAAACTTTGGCTTCAAGATTCGGATATAGAATTTCATTGTGCTTGTTTAATCAATCAGTCAGACGACGTCATCCGGACAGTCTTAACCCCAAATCTCAAGTGACTCACTCTCTTCAGTCAGCAGTTCATTGGATTATCCTACTGCATTGTCCCCCTCGAGAAAGGGGTTGTGCTTATGGCTTCAACGCCCTTTTCATGACGACCCACGGACGACCAAAACTACCCCAAAAGCGGTGTAAGACCCTGCAGATCAGTCGGGGTAATCATTCGGCCATAAAGCATTCTTACCGATACACGGTCAAAATGAAAGCTATGGCTGACATTACATGAAATAACCAATGGAAACGTTTGATATTTCTTAAATAGGCTTGATGGGGTTGGTATGGGCCATGATTTGCAGCTCATGCATCTTCTGGCGTTGAGTATGCCCCATTGACCTGATGTAACTGTTCAATAAGACTTGATACAGTATTCTGTGAAGCATCGTGAGAAATAAATAAATATATCAAGGTTATAAATTATGCTGATTGTGTGAGAGAGAATGACACGAAACTAAGAGATCCGGTATCTGGGCACTATGCTATATCTTGCCAAGCTAAAAGATCTCCAACACCACGGCAAGATATCATCTTCGCCGAACATATATTTCTCAACTTCGACGTCACATCCCATTGATCTTCCAACATTCAAACTCTCACTTATCACCATGACATCCTCAATCGCATCCCCTCTACCAGAAATGATAGATATCAACACCCCTTCCCACCCACAACCAACAATCTCACCACAAACAATAACCCGCATCAACGCAGCCTACGACTGGACCGGCCCCAACGATCCCTCCAACCCCCGAAACTTCTCCCTCCTCACCAAAACGCTCAGCATAGCATCCATAGCGTCCCTCGCCTGGTCATCCTGTTTCGCAGGCGCCATATACGCCCCCGCCCAAACCGCCGTCAGCCATGACTTCCACCAAGGCCGCTTCCTTTCCGTCCTCCCTCTGAGCTTGTATAACCTCGGCATGGCGTGCGGTCCACTCGTTGGAGCACCGCTATCTGAGACTTATGGCCGCAAGACGGTTTATGTCGCTACAACGCCTATCTTCCTTGCTTTTTTGCTGGGATCGGGATTTGCGGGGAATATTGTGGGTTTATCGATTTGTCGGTTCTTTGCGGGGATGTTTGCGTCGCCGAATGTTAATAATACTTCTGCTACGATAATGGATTACTGTGCGCCGAGATATCGTGGTGCGAGTCTGGGGATATACTACTCTATGCCTTCGCTTGGAGCAGCTGTTGGACCGCTTGTTGGGGGGTTTGTTGAGAGGTCGTTTGGGTGGCGGTGGACGCAGTGGGTTGCTGTTGTGATAACGTGTGTTCTTTATATACCGGTTTTGTTCACGAGGGAGACTTATAAGAAGGTTGTTCTGCGAAGACGAGCAATTAGAATGGGTTTGGGTGATAGCTCGTCTCAGCAAACAACTGTTGCTAGGACGATTCGACATTTCTTTACGGTTCTCATCCTTCGGCCGCTTCATATGCTGTTTACTGAACCAATCGTCACTCTGGTCAGTCTCTACAACGGCTTTATCTTTGGCCTGTTATACACATTCATCATATCCGTCCCCTGGATCTTCAGACACTACTATAATTTCAGCGCAACAGGCGAGTCCCTCTCATATCTGGGCATAACTCTCGGCACTCTCTTCGCCTGCGCCCCCTTCGTCCTAATCGACTTTTCATACTATCAAAAGCGCCTTATCCACTGGACTCAAACCCATGGTGCAAGCGAGCCTTTCCCCCCAGAACACCGTCTCATCTCCGCCATGATCGGGAGTTTTCTCCTCCCTGTTAGTCTCCTCATAGCAGGATGGACAGCTGAATTCCGCATCCACTGGATTCTCCCCATATTCTTCCAAGGAATGACAATGTTGGCTTGTCTTTTGATCTACGCTGGTGTAAATCTCTTTATGCTCGATGCCTACGGCCCTTTGTATGGAGCATCTGCTTCTGGTGCTATGATGCTGAGTAGATATTCGCTGAGCTTTGCATTTCCGATGTTTGCCCTGCAAATGTTTGAGAAGCTTGGTGCTGGGTGGGCAACGACGCTTTTGGCGGGTTTTACGTTTTTGATGGCGCCTATACCGTGGTGTTTCTTTGTTTATGGGGAGAGGATTAGGGCGAGGAGTAGATATGAGTCGAGCTCATAGGTAAATAAAGTCAACGGAACGTCTCAATCCTCATCGTCGCCAATCATCTCCATGCCCTCAAAAAGATCAAGCCAATCCTCCAACCTCTCTTTCACAAAAGTATCCAACTCCCAGGGCTCATCACTCAGCGCATCTTGATCTCCAGCCCAGACATACATATCTGCCTCCACAACACTCCCATCCTCCAGCTCCACATCAACACTCGTAGGCGTATATATCTCTCCTTCAAAGTCATCGAGCTTCTTGCGCATGGACTTGGTCTCCAGGATAAGCAGGTCCCCATCTACTTCGTGCCCATCTTTCTTTACAACGGCAGGATAATCCCGTGAGCGCATGGTGTAGCGTGCGTAGCCGTGTACTTTTGCTAGGCGGGCGAGCGCTGAGATGGTTTCTGTGTTTGCGGCGTCACCAGTTAGGGCCCATGCTAAGAGAGGGCGGGCGCGGAGTGTGCCGTAGATGAAGAGAGGGCGTGGCTTTGAAGATTCAGCCATTGTGATGTGTTTTTTATGAGACTATAAGACGTGTGGCTTGCTTTTTCTGTGCCTGGTTGTATCTGCGCATAAGTGTAAAGAGAAAGATGTCCTAGTGAAAGCTCACTTACCGTCGACGTTTAAGTAGCGGAACCCTCCAACTTTGATATGCTCTTCATTTCCATAGCCACTACTGTTTGAGGAAAATAAAAGTTGATGTATTTGCTGCCTGGCCATTTATTGTATTGATTGGGTGAAGTGTTCATGATTTTCACCAATTGTAACCTAAAGCCTGATATCGTGAAAGTCAACTTGACTATCATGATGTCTGATTTGCCTAGTAACTGGTTATACTTTTCATCGCTATTATAATATTTGCACAAGGTGAGCGTATATTTAGGTAAAAGTTTATGAGTTTAGGTAAGTTTAGGGTAATCCAAATGAGCACCTCTCATACCCCAATCTAAACCTTCAACTTCAACCAACAGAGCAGCAAAGGCAATATGAAGTAACAAAAAGTCCAATCATTTATATAAAACTCCAATAATGTAATGCACGCTATCTATGCCCATAAAAAACAAAACAAAACCTCACAGTTTCGCCGCCTCCGCCCTCTGCGCAACCTTCTCCGCAATAGCAACATGCACCTTTTCAATCGGCATCTCCTCCAACTGCTTTCCAGTCCAGTACTTATCCTGCTCTAAGCCCTGATAGATCAACGCCTCCGTTCCCAGAATCACCTTCCACCCTTTATCCTCCGCAATACCACCTAATCGCGTAAAAGGCGTGGGGTTGTAGCACATCTCCAGAATAGCACCCTTCTGCTCCTTATCCAAGAACGTCTCCGTCACTGCGCGCGCGCGAATCTCCTCTTCTGTCTCGGGCTCAAAATCAGGAACGCACGCTACGATGGCGCCGGGTGCTTCGAGGGCTTGTGCTTGTGAAACATCCTTGACGTGCAACAAACCCTCGCCGTAGCCGCGCTCAGCGCAGTCGGCGATCACGGCGGTGACTTCTGCTTCGTCGCGGTTGACGAGGTAGATTGTCTTGACCTTCATCCACTTGCGCAGCGCGTAGATGGCGCTTCTGGCGGCACCGCCACCGCCGACTACGAGGGCGGGCTTGTTGTGGAAGACGGCGTCGGGGTTGTCGATGTTTTGGTAGAATGAGTCGCGGATGCCAATGACGTCTGTGTTTGCGCCGCGGAAGATACGGCGGCCGTCACGTTCACGGATGAAGAGGGTGTTGCAGGCGCCGACGTCGCGGCATTCTTCTGTGAGTTCATCTAGGTATGGGATGATGGCGACTTTGTTGGGCATAGTAACTGAGGCGCCTATTCATCATCAGTATCTTAACTCGGTAACTTAATTGAGTGAGTGAGTGGAACGTACCGTAAAAGTCGGGATGTTGCGCCAACTCCAAAAAGCCAGGAATATCAGCTGAATCAAGCCTAACCTGACCCCACTTCAATCCCAAATCTTGATAAATAACATTATGAAGAAACGGCGACAGCGAGGCAGTCAATTTCTTGCCAAAGAGGTACCCGTGGCGTTGGAGCTGTGAGACCTGGTTCGATTGGAGGGAGTCCCCAGAGACGGAGGAGCCTTGCTCAGAGGAGACTTGTTGGACAGACATGATAGGTAGATAGTACAAGAGACAAGAGACAGTAAGAAAGTGGCCTGATTGAGAGAATGATCCTGGAAAGTAGCGAAGAATAGGTGCTGTTCAAGTATTAAACCGTCCAGTAGCAGAGAACGCAATGGAAGAAAACCCCAGATCCTCGATCCTCAATTGCCCCCCCGCCGAAACCTCCGCCTCAAAGGGTTTATCCACTAAAGCTGGGGTCGCAATGCAAGAAATTACCGGGTCTCGACCTCCACCGTCGGATAAAGACTTAGCCACCTCGGTCCCGGGTAATGGATAAACACCATGATGTAAGTCGCATGGAAATTCCCTTATCATTTTTGTGAATGGAGTGTTCCTCTTAAACGATTAGCATGTCTTGGCTGCCTTCGGTTGGTACCGCCTCGTGACGGCTTTTAGCATGACGATGGATAAGGTAAGATCGAGATGGGAAAACGGGGGTGGTATTGGATGAATGATTGCTTTATCATCGAGTCTTGATCAGGGGGATTCTCCGCTCTGTAGATTCTATATCAAGTTTGCCACAGCATCAGTGGTGGTTTGTCTCTCTAGTTATCTCGTTATTGTATATATCGCTATTCATATAAGCATTCTATCATCGAGTGTCATTCACACCATACTACCACTTATACCCATCCAACACATCACATTAACAACTTAACTATACGACTAAACACTCTTATCTGACCGCAGCCATGGCTCACAAACCAAGCATATGCACAATGTCCCTAGGCCGGTGCTTCGCAGGCCACTCCCTCCCCCACAAACTCGACATGGCCGCCAAGTACGGCTTCCAAGGCATAGAAGTCTTCTACGAAGACCTCGTCGACCTCGCAAAGTCACTTCCTGGCGGCGACACACCCTCCAACCAAATCACCGCCGCCCACACAATCCGCGACCTCTGCGCCGCCCGCTCCCTCGCCATCATCTGTCTCCAGCCCTTCATGCACTTTGGCGGCTTACTCAACCGCGAGGCACAAGCACAACAATTTGAAGAGTTAAAGTTGTGGTTTGAGCTATGTCACGCTCTTGAAACAGATCTTATCTTGTTCCCTAGTAGCTTCTTACCAGAGGAGCAACTTACAGATGATATGGATGTTGTAGCCGCTGACTTCACGGTAGCTGCTGATATGGGGCTGGAGCAACAGCCGCAGATTAAGTTTGCTTTTGAGGCGCTGTGTTGGGGAACGAAGATTAACAAGTGGGAGCAAAGTTGGGATATAATCCAGCGCGTTGACCGTGAGAACTTCGGTATCTGCCTGGATAGCTATAACATCCTCGGTCGAATCTACGCCGATCCCGCAGCCGTTGGCGGCAAGACAAAGGACTGCGAGAGCGTCACCAAAGAGTCCATCAAGCGTATCCTCACAGACATCGACGTCAGCAAAGTCTTCTTGGTGCAAGTGGCTGACGGCGAGAAACTCAGTTCGCCATTGAACGAGAGCCATCCGTTTTACAACGCGGAGCAACCGTCGCGGATGAGCTGGTCGAGAAACGCAAGGTTATTCTACGGGGAGAGTTCGTATAATGCGTATCTCCCGTGTAAGCAATTGCTGAGGGCTGTTGTGCAAGGTTTGGGGTTTGAGGGGTGGTTGAGCTTTGAGGTGTTTAATAGGAGGTTTTGTGATAAGGATCAGATTGTGCCGGAGGAGACGGCCAAGAGGGCGGCTGAGTCGTGGGAGAAGATGAAGGTTGAGTTGGGGTTGAGAACGGCGGATGATGTCCAGCCGAGATTGCAGGCCATGTTGTAAATAATTTTCTGTTTTGTTGTTGCATTGTTCATAATACCACCAGAATGCATTGTTACTATCATCTGCTTGTCTTTATATGAATCAGTGAACACTCGATCACAACTCACAACCGCTCAATCTCATGATCAAACCTGGACTGTAAACAAACACTGTTAAATATCCAATTTCTGATAGACTCTTTTAATTTAGTGATGCTATTCACAGCTTCGTCCTCAACTTCAAGTGCTTAACAGCATACTCAATCGCAGCACTATACCCAAAAACCCCCAACCCACAAATCACCGCCTCCGCCTTATCACACAGATAACTGTGATGTCTAAAAGCCTCCCTCGCATGAACATTCGTGATGTGCACCTCCACAAAGGGTATGTCAACTCCCACCAGCGCGTCCCTTATAGCCACGCTGGTATGTGTGTAGGCGCCCGCGTTGATGATGATCGCATCGACGTTGCCCCGCGCCTCGTGGATCCGGTCGACGATGGCGCCTTCGCTGTTGGCTTGGAAGGATACTAGGCTGGAGGAGAGGGACTCTGCTTGTGCTGAGGCGGAGGATTCGACGTCCGAGAGCGTGGTTGAGCCGTACATGTGTGGCTCGCGTGTGCCGAGCAGGTTGAGGTTTGGGCCGTTGATGAGGAGGAGACGACGAGACATGATGGCTTGTGTATATGTCAATGCTAATTGAGTTATTGTGTTGTTTACTGGGTATAATCTCGTTGAGTACCAACTTATCAATGATCCCTCGCAAAAGTAAAACTCCGCCAATTCCCCAGCTTTTCCAATTCCCCCCATCCCCCATCCCCAAACTCTCGGCATCCCCCGCCCGCGGTTAAGCCTTCATCCCCCATCTCCTCTGCCCCTCCATCCCCACCAACACAGCTAATCCCCTCCCCACAGCGCATCATAATCCGTTACCGCGGAAAACACTCAAACTGCGGTTTCATACGGCATTTGCTACAACAAAACAGCTGCCGTGGACTTTTATCCTTTTTCTGCGTCTTCTGGAAAAACAAATTAGTTTTCAGACCTAAAATAATAATGGAGCAGCACGAGTTGAACGACATTTACGCTTTTGCCGTGCAGCTCGGCAAGGATGCCGGTGACATGCTCATGGCCGCTGCTCAGCGCCGCATCGATGGGAGTGGGCAGTCTTCGAGTGCGGTTTCGTATGTTGAGAAAGAGAACTCGGTAGATATTGTTACAAAGACAGACAATGGTATTCCCTCTATCAGTCTTTTGCTTAGGTATAGTACTGACTGTCTAGATGTTGAGAACTTTATTCGCACAACTGTTCTCAGTAAATATCCCGATCATGGGTGCGTCTTACCCCTCGTCTTATCATGACACTGACTAACGATTGCAGATTCCTCGGAGAAGAGTCCTACTCTGCTGGTGCTTCGCGAACATACCTCGTTGAAGACAAGCCAACATGGGTAGTTGATCCTCTCGATGGCACCGTCAACTTCACACATCTCTTCCCCATGTTCTGCGTATCAATCGCTCTAGTCGTCAAGGGGGTCCCAGTCATTGGCGTCATCAACGCACCATTCCTTCGCCAATTCTTCTCATCATGCACAGGACGAGGCGCATGGCTCAATGAGACACAGCGACTACCATTGATTCGAAACCCGATCCCTCCGATGCCTGCTAATGCGCCTAGCGGTTGTACGTTTTCCTGTGAATGGGGCAAGGACCGACGCGATATTCCAGATGGCAACATGTCGCGAAAGGTCGAGTCTTTTGTGAACATGGCCTCGGAGAGAAATGGTAGGGGAGGAAAGGGTGGTATGGTCCATGGCATGCGAAGCTTGGGCAGTGCGACATTGGATCTTGCTTACACTGCTATGGGATCTTTCGATATCTGGTGGGAGGGTGGATGCTGGGAATGGTACGACGACCTCACGCTTTATTCAATAACATGACAGCAATGCTAACTTGAATAGGGACGTCGCGGCTGGTTTCGCGATTCTCGAAGAGGCTGGTGGCCTTGTAACAACAGCAAATCCTCCCAGCGACCCAGAGACTGCCGACATCACAAGGGCACATCTTGGAGGCCGGCTGTATCTAGCCATACGGTACGCGCACGCCAACTGAACCTTGAAGGCTCACTTACTAACAGTCAATAGCCCCGCCGGTCCGTCAGCAACAGAAACAGGACGACAAACACAAGAACGAACAGTGAGAGAGGTCTGGAAGCGTGTCCGAGAATTAGATTACAAGCGCCCAGGCGTATAAACAGTCTCAACAATATGAACATAATAAACATGGAACATCCGTCAACGAGTACAGCATGACTGCCCATTCATATGCCCCCCAGATTGGTGGCTGAGTAATCTACCATCCAATTACATGTTGTCAACTTCCTCCATGCGGGCAACAAAGTCTTCTTGTAAACGCTGTAGATAACCGGGGAGGGCCTCCTCGCTTCCAGAATCCTTAGCCTGTCTCAGGGCATCCTGTAGGTTGAGAATGAGCTTTCGGCGGGCTACAAGTCTAGTTGACTCTGAACTACGCTTGGTCGTTTCTCGTTTTCGCCTGATGTCCTTGGCCACTTCTTCGGCTTTGTCAATGAAGGACTGGGGAAGCCCGATAGCACGTGCCAAATTGATGCCGTAGTGTTCTTCGCCCCTGATGGCACCAGAGGTCGCCTTGTAAAGCATTGTAATATGCGGCAATCCATCCTCAGTTGTCGAGGTAGTGGCAGCTAGGTGAAGGTTGAGAATACCTGGACGATCCGCGAGAACCTTTGTCAGATCAATGTAGTGGGTTGCAAACCAGACAGATGCTTTGCTTTGAATCAAGGCTTCAGACATTGCAATCGCAATTGCTAGACCATCTCGGTTGCTCGTGGCTCTGCCCAGTTCATCAATCACGGCAAGGCTCTTGTCGTCAATGTTCCTCAGGATGAAAGACATTTCTCGCATTTCAACAGAAAAGGTCGAAAGGTTACTCTCGATGTTGTCGTCAAGCGAAACTCGCGCAAAGATGCTGTGGATGATGGAGAAAGCGGCATACTCGGCAGGCACAAACGATCCGATTTGCGCCATGATCTGAAGCAACGCGACCGCCCGTATGTAGGTGCTTTTGCCACTCATATTACAGCCCGTCACGATGTGGAAGCAATATTGCTCTGTGCAGTAGTAATCATTCGGTACAAAGGTGCCGTTCATAGTCTATATCAGTCAGACAGCGTGTATCAGTAGTGGCTTCTCGCACTCACTTTATCGATGACAGGGTGTCTCGCTGCTTTCAATGCGAGCGTCGTGCTGAGATCTGGCTTTACGTAGTCCCGGGTAGTTGCAAGCTGCGCAAAGGAAGAGATCATGTCGACAAGCGCAACCGATTCGCAGACGCGGAATAAGTGTGGGATATCAGAACGTAGTTCTTCCAGCAAGTCTTGTATAACCTTGTCGCTTCGAATGACAACCTCATTGGAGGTATCTGATAACCTCAAATTGAGCTTGACCAAGTCAAGTGTCTGGCATTCAATCTTGTCCTTCTTTCGCACCACATTGATCAACAGATCCGGAAGGGGACGGTCATCAAAGTCTGCCGCTCGCAGCCTTAGCCAATACTTGCGCCCATTATCGTATCGGAGGTTAGCATCAAGTCCGTGTACCTCTAGATATTATTAGTGATATATTGCTCAAAAGGCATGTTTCGTACCATTCAAAGCATCGATGTGCTGGTGGATATCTTCGGTGAGCTCTTTGTATGTCTGGCGAGCAACATCAAGCATTCCGTTGATGCCCGCTTTGACAGCAAAGGTCCTCTGATTTCGAAGATCTAGCGCAGACTTCATGTAAGTAACGTCCGCTTCAATGGTTTGTCGGATCGTATTGAGACTATGGCTTGTGATTTCAGGGCGACACAGCTCTCGGACCTTGGTTAGTAACACGCTGTTGGCAGGACCCAACGCCTTGTGAAGCTCGGGGATTGACTCCAAAAAGCTTTTTATCATGAGGACCTGATTGATCTGTTCTTCTACTTGTTGTACATCGGCATTGGTGGGAACAATGATCAACTATGGGAGTTAGTAGGATATGAATCAATCAGGTCGTCAACTTACCTTGGTCAGGAGCTTTTCCGTGTCATGAAAGAGCTTGAGGGCTGCTCGAATTAGCGAGATTCTATGTTATCACTGCAAATCTTGCCTTTACGAATCTCCAAGAACATTTCTTCATTGGTGGTCAACTCGTCCAGCGCATCATACCGGGGTGTGATGAAGAGATCTGGGCGAGTGGGTGGCTGCAGGATATTGCTGCGAAGCATCCTTGAACCCATCGGGGTGCATGTATGGTTCAGCAGGCCGAAGAGTGAATCTTTAGACTTTGAGTTTCGGAGATTCTGCATGATCTCAAGCGATTGAATAGCCGAAATATCAATCATCATGGTATCTTCTGAAGGTTGGTACTGGATGCGGAGCGAGTGCGGCACGAAGTTGATTGAGAAGTGTTGCTGGATATACTTCATCGCCTGTTCCAAGTTAGTATCTTTATCGAAGGCCCCGGACAATTTGACTTACAGCGGCAAGAGAGCTAATGGCATAGAATTTTCCCTGCGCGGCAACCTTCAAAGGTTCGATGTCATCCTTGAAAGCTAGGTTGTGGATATACTCCAGTCCTTCTGTCTCTGACCATGCTGATCTTTCCAGTGCGTCGATTTGAACTTCAGGAATGAGGTCTTGGACAAGAGAAAAGAGGGAACTAGGGTTGTTTGGTGGACAGGCAGTAGTCATGAAGAGGATGCGTGAGGGTGCAGACAGCTGAATCTTGTGAATTGTCTTGACATACGATTGGTTGTCACATATTTGGCTGATGACAGCCTCTCCGAGAGAAACATTGACGAATGCGATACCAACTGCAGGAGAAACTCCGCGAGCCTCGCTCACGGCGCATAAAATGGTCTGCGCTTCGCTAAGCCCGAGGATGGAAGAAGCAGTTCCGTTGCGAGACTTTCTTCCAGATGCTGTACCAGGTCTCGATCCAGGGCGTACAGTAGAAGGTCTTGAGATGTTAGGTCTTGTGCTATTCCCTGAGTGATCGTATCCAGAGTATTCGCTTAGACTGGTCTGTGGTCGCCTGGGGGCCAAGGAGTTCCGGACTGCAGTGTGGTCGAGATGTGCTTGGCTATCGCTGCTCTGGAAGTAACTCGACGACGAGCGGCTAACAGTTCGAGATGGCATGGAGCGGAATAGCTCTATATTCACATCCATGTTGCCATCGATCCGCTGTGGTCAATAAAGGGTATTGTCTAGGTGGTGATAGACAAGAAAAGAGGTGATGATTTTGAGATTCAGAATGAAGATTGGCAAAATCACTTGGGAGGAATGTGTTGCGAAGAACTGGCGGCACCTTCCTGGGTTGGCGGAGAGGAACCTCAGGACATTGAGTGAGTTTAGGAAAGAGAAGTCAAGGAAAGTACCATCAAGTCAAATATCAGGCAACCACATGCGATCATGCATATGCCATATAATGTCAATGGGGCTAGTCAACTCTTACAAGGTAATTGAAGTGCTCACTTGAAGTGGCAAGAAATCGTGATTGAATTTAAGAGACGCCGATGATCCCTATACTCAAGACTTGTTAGCCTAATAAACTTACGAATAGGCTCATAAGATCTATAATCCCCAAGAATGATAACATATTATATCAAAAATAGACCAAGACTAATATTTCTTCCATAATTCAGCAGATAGAATGAAATGTCATGTAAAAGCCCGTAAGCTTAGATCCGAACGTAGGATCTGATAAGCGCCCCTGTGGTTATTGGCGATGCCCTCTAAAATGAATGACTCAGAAAATAACAGTCTAATATTGGTAAGGCTTTTCGTAAACCCTCTGTCAAAGGCGGCTGAAGTGCCTAATAACTCCAAGAACTTACAAATCAGGTCTTCTGCAACATATCGGCACTTGCAAAGTTTCGGGCTCTACTCGTGTTGTATTTTTATCGAAAACACGCAAACGATGCTGATCAAATAGAAGGCCTTGGTCGTTTGTTAAACAGTCAGAAGCTCTTAGGGGCTGGAGGCTTACTGCAGTGCATATGAACGGCAAGCCTTTCCAAGGATCTTGTAGCCCAAGGGAAATCCCAAGCACATTCTGCACGAGTGGTTCTCCCCCGAGCATACCAATTTGCTCGACGAGAAACACGGCGCTAAAAAGGGTGCCGGCGCGTTGGGGATCAATCCATGACGTGACGAGTGATAACAGTGTCGAGCGGGCACCAAATCCGAGACCGTAGATCATCGTTGCTATATGGAGTCCGTCAAAAGAACTAGACAGTCGCGAGTGCAATCCAACTCACCCGCAATCAGAAACGCTGAGTTTGTGGCAAAGGCAAGCAAGAGTGACCCCAGGAAGAGCAGCGACAAGCTAGCCCTCACAATTCCAAGATTCAGGACCTGGGGCGTGGACTTCAGGTATTTGCTAACGATGCGTAATAAAGCAGGCATAATAAACAAGAATAATACTAAGTTGACAAAAGCGACTTCGCTAATGAGAGCATTTGTCTGGTTTGAATATTAGTTTATGTGCTAAATGCGTGAGCTGCCAAACTTGCCCTCGAAAGCTTCCAATCAAAACGAGAGGATGCATACTGTACTAGAGCGCGGATTGAGATGCCTCGAAATGTGCTGATAAGAAATACTATTGCCGCCAGGCACATATTGTGACTCGAGAGCATGAAGCGCAGAAGATGGATTTGATCGAAGGATGCATGGAGAACTGCCCGCAGGATACTGTGGCCTTGGTCGTGCGACGCTGGTAGGTCTTCAGTCGAGTCAATGGTCGCTGAGGATGGAGCTATATGATCCTTTGGCATCATCAAAAGGAGCGGAAAGGTCAACAATAGTAAGAAATAGCTCAAGAGGAAGGGCAGCCATGGTGAAATGTCAGCAGCAACAGATGCCACTGAAGGACCTACCAACTCGCTAAAGATGAAACACGAGTAGAAATAGTAGAGGCCTCGAGTCCTATAGACGTAAGCTCTACCTTCTGGTCTTTCAAGGGCTGGAGGTTACCTTGTCTCTTCGCTGCATGCTTTTGAAATCATTGCAGCAAGTAACATTTCAGCAGCGTATCTTCCCCCTCCCACGAGGAGGAAGAGAGCAGAAGCCCACACCAGCTTAATAGGGAGTACAGGATTAGTGACTATTACACTGTTAGCCCCACAATATTGTGTATGCTTACAGTTGAATGCTTACGAACGACGAGAGTCCAAGTGAGACTCATCAAGATGCCCATCATAACAACCATGAACACACCCCGTTGGCCTCGATGATCAGCGATGCGCCCAATGGGTAGCGCAACGATGATGGCTACTAGGAACGTCAGTGTCAAGTCTATCATACGAAAGATGTTAATTACCCGCGAATGTCTCAAATGATGCTGCCCAGCCTCGGATCTCGGGCAAGTTTCTCTGGATTGAAGGAGATTTGCAGAGTTCAGGTGGCGGGGTGTTGTCGTGATAATGTCGGACGCAAAGGGCGTGCTCCAAAGCAGATACCATAGGCACGGTCAGAATCATCATTGCGAGCTCACATAGTAGCTCAAGCCCAATACAGTACTTGAAGCTTGGAGAGAAGCCCGACCGACTATCTGGCATAAACTGTGGTCTCCGGATGACATGGCGATCGGCGGCGGTGGAGGGTCGTGACCCGAGCAGAGGTGCATCCTCTTGCTCCATAGGTAACTACTCCAGATTAAGAAATAATAATAAAGGAGATCAAGGCAACCATAAATCTTTTCCGCTGGAGCCCGACGCTGCGTTTCAGGTGCTGTTTCAAATTGAGATGTAAGAGGCCTCGTCTGGCCAAGTTACCGAAGCAGGAAATAGGTCTGTACCTTACCTAGTAGTCGGGTGTGGCAATGTAAGCCGTAAATTTCCCGACAGTTTCTTAGGGCCAGGAACGATAATGAGGCTCATCCTACTTTAAGAGGTTAAATAGTGGGTTTACCGCACGGGGCTGCCACACCTCTCCTCTGACGACCCAGGAGGAGTAAAGAGCTTATAACCACCATATGTTGCCACCAACGTTATTACGGCCACCACTGCGAATACATAGAACGAAGGAGTTTTGTTACCCTCCAGTTCTTTTATGTTCATCCCAAATGCCAAGGTAGCGAATGCCAATGGAACAAAGAACGCCGCCAGCTTCGTTAGCTTAGCTACCTCCGCCGCTTGAGCGATGCCGCGCTCCTCACAAAGAAGCTGTGAATAGCTCACCAGATATACCATTGCCGACTCACAGTCCTGACGCATGACAATACATTTCTGCTGTAAACCCTCATGGTCAGTTCGTAGTTTACTCTGCACGGCCTGCTTCCTTGTGGCCACGCTCATTCCAGTAACATCTGCCACGAGGATATTCCTTCCGTATCGTGGCCTCCCTCAGCGGTAAAACTGTATTCGAATGTCATGATCCTCGCACGGGGAATTTGGTGACTCAGGACTTGATGAAGCCATTAGTTGTGTTCCCTGGGCTTGTATTGTGGTGATAGAGTAGGAAGAGCTGGAATAGAAACAATGCTGCAGTAGATCGTTGATCAGTGCTCTTCGTAGGACTGATTGCGTGTGTGGTCACTTACTCTAATTCAGGCTGTTGAACTCCATCGTATACAGCCGGCAGGAGAGTCATGGTTTACATGGACCACAGTGGAAGGAGCTTAGATCGATTCTGGCAAGAGTTCAGAGTGGCTTCTATTCCTTGCTCTGTCGCTGCTTAGAGGAGCAGCTTTTCTTATGGATTCCAGTATAACCAACTCATACTGCGACCATAAAACTATTAATCGACCGGACACTACATTGCAATTGCTACCGGGCGGGCGGGCGCATGGCGGTTGCCCTATCCAGGACGGCCTACAAAGGTTACACAAAGCTCACAGGCATCTACCCCACTTTCAGATAGCACAGAGCAGGCAGGCTGCCTTCCGTACCTTAAGTGAGGCAATGAACTTAGGATCGGCCGTGATTCACCGTGCAGCAGATGCTTTGCAAATGTGCAGGCCCCACCCTTCAGCCGATTCCTCGTGTACAAAGATACACCGGTCCAGTGCGGTTACTCAGTTACTCAAACTTCACCACTACAAGTTACTCCTGTCAAACGGACGGGTTACTCATTACCTTATGGCCCACAGCAAGCTATCGCCGGTCGTAGACGGCGTCCCCTACCTAGTCCATCCTCAGTGTCTCGTACGTCGAATAAAATCCCAATTATGATGCGACTTACTGACTCTCCATCCACGATAGCTCCAGATCGTAGAGCCAACCGGCTCTGAACCGATTCCAGTTGTCTTTCTTCCGATTGGTGACTCTATATCCTCGGTCGATGATGCCTTGCAGCACATCAGTCGCTTTGTCGATGTTGACGATGTCTACTCTCCATCATTTTCTCGTGCCGCTGTTCTCCGATCCAACGTTAGTACTGAGAATGGGGTAATGGAACTACTCGAGAAGTTCGAGGCTTCTGGCCATTTCTCCGCCATCTATCGTGCATCCCCAAGCTCCTCACAGGACTATCTTCCACCAGGTCCATACTTCCTCTGCGGCGATGGAATTCATCAAGCTTATCGCTTGTACGAAGACACTCTGGACAGTTTCATTTTTGGAGTGATTCCGGATGACGTCTTGAACCCCAAAAAGTACGAAAATCTTTGGCCGTCTCCCTTTCCCAGCTCCCTATGCTGACCATCTCAGGTATACTGCTCTTAATTTGCTCAGCTCAAGCGGATTGTGGAAGAATATTGCTGTCCCAAGTAGACTTTATGCTTACCGAACCTCAAAAAGACCCCTTGCGGGCGCGCGCATGGGAATTAAAGACATCTTCCGACTTGAGGGCACTCAGACGACCATGATGAGCAGACCGTGGGTTGAGCTTTATGATCCGGACGAACAGAGCGCCGACTATACTGCGAAACTCATCGAACTGGGAGCAGTTATCGTGGGAAAAACTAAGATGACTTCCTTTGCATCCCCCGAAGAGCCGACAGACCAGTGGGTTGACTTCCATTGCCCGGTCAATCCTCGCGGAGATGGCTACCAGAGCCCATCGAGTAGCTCCACGGGGGCTGCAACTTCTCTGGCGGGTTATGAATGGCTGGATTTCTCTATTGCAGGAGACTGTATGATATTGCCTTTCTTTTTTCTCTCTATTATTCGCTAACTTTCTACGATTCAGCTGCTGGTAGTGTCAGAGCACCAGCGCCTTGCAACGGATTGTTCTCGCTTCGACCTAGCTTCGGCTCTACATCGATGAATGGAATACCGGTCAACTCACCGTATGAATTCTCTGTCTTTTGACTGGCCCCGAACTAATAGACGAGTAGCGCTTTCGATACTGTCGGCCAGTTTGGTCGCAGCTTGGATGATCTTCACTTTATTGTATCGCACACATTTGAGAACATTCATCAGAGTTTCTCCGGCTTTCCATCCAAGATACTCTATCCATCAGAATTTTATCCCTTGGCCAACACAGAGCAACAGGCTCTGACGGAGGAGTTTGTTAAAGTACTTGAAGACTTTCTCGGTGTCAAGAGAACGCCTTTCAGCTTTGTTGAGGAATGGGAGAAGAATGCCCCTCAGGAAGCTGGGGGCCTGTCATTGCTGAAGTACACTGAAAAGAGCGCCTTTTGGTCACTGTGCTACGACTACTATCATGGATTCGATAAGTTCCGTGACGGATATAGAGATAGGTTCGGCAAGAACCCGTTTGTTAGCTCCGTCGTACGATTTCGGTGGGACGTCGGAAAAGGCGTCACTTCCCAGGAGTACGATCTATACCTGAACCAACTCAAGGTATTCAGAAAATGGTTCACTGAGAACATCATGGGTCCCGATTCGAAGACTCTTTCTGACGCCATCCTCATCATGCCCTACGGAGAACCCCATCCAGAGTACCGCGATGAGGCAAATCCGCCTGCTGGGACATTTCCTACGATCGCGGAAAAGTTCATCTCGCCTATTCTACACGCTCCTCAACTCGTACTACCATTTGCTCAGACGCCGTACCTATCAAAAGTCAGCGGGAGACCCGAGATGCGACCAATTGCTAGCACTATGATAGGAGCCAAAGGGAGTGATCTCATGCTCATCCAGCTTGCCGCTGCGGCGTTTAAAAAGGCAGAATGGCCTACAAGCATCCAGACCGGCCGCTACATGTACCCGATTGCCCAGAATTCGAGGAATGTGGATTCAACGCCTATTGACAAACTCCCGACGTTTGAGATGAGACAAACTCTTCGGGAGAAACTTGGAACATCTGGCGGTAGTGTTAACAACTCTGAGAAAAGCAACGCTTCTGTTTGCAACGTCATCTAATATATACCCAAATTGAAGAAGGGGGGATGGGGGAGGCCGAATTAGAAGCTATAGCCAAAGAAAGCCAGCCTAGCGCGACGGCTATCCTTCTACTCTTTTTTTATTTATTTCTTTTCCTTATCTCTGATTTCTGTGATTATCTTACATCGTGGCATAGGCCATTATCGTGCTACTAATGCAGACGATAACGCCTGATTGGAGTTCTTAATACCTCCCTACTTAGTGCTAAGATACGCCAGTAGGTACGAGTAAGCATCAAGTTGGGCTCTGATCACGGCCCAGGTGAACCAGCAAGGGGCTGTGGCAGCCCTAATCATGAAAGGCTGCCTGATCTGCGGCTGCCCGAGATAAGGCGGGTGCCTAATCCTTGTTCCGCCGTTTGTTGTGCTGTTCAGTTACTACTTGGCGAGGGGTCACACGCAGCCTCAGCTCTGTATAAGGCGCTGAGTATAGGGGGTGGCTGCTGTCCGCTGCCGGTATGTTCGTTCTTCGGAGTTCATCTGTGAATCGTCAACTAGAGCTCTTACTACAACTACCAGAGGAGCGTGTAACCAGAGGTTGACGAACTGAAACATATATGGCGACCACGACCCGCGCAACTCCACGTGTGTCTGGCGACGAGCTTCGACGCCAGACCTACGTGGATTATATTCGATCATGCTACAAGAACGACCTCGAGGCCTTTAGTTACTACGAAGCCTTAGTCGATTATATTGACAAAGGATCTAGAAAGTATCCGGGGCAAACTTAACATCAAAGCAGGATCTTCGAGCTTCGGCCTATCGAGTCTCCCATACAATATCCTACACTGTTCCCTTTCAACGTCCTGGACTGGTCATCCATCTCAGAAAAACCCAAAGTTGTCATGTTAGAGGGCTTCCCATCTCCAGAAGCCGTTGTACAGCCGGCCCAGAGATGGAATCTTCGCCCGGAGCTTTTTATAGGGCATATCTTCGGCAACGAGAGCAATCCACGGGGCTTCTACAGCGATCCAACCCTGCCTGGAAGGCAGGGGAATGTTGTTCGCGTCCATTTCAGTAGCCTCGTCAAGTCCTTGGTTCAAGGCCCCAGCCTGAAGCTCTTCATGGAAAAACGAGCTGCGGTTGAGGAAGCGTGCCGGAAATATGAGAAGAGCCTGTTCGCTAAAGAACAGTACGGTGTCACCAGGTTTCGGGGGGTTAACCAGCACGACACCTACTGCAGTA
The DNA here is from genome assembly GCA_013186775.1 of Fusarium dlaminii. NCBI lineage: Eukaryota > Fungi > Ascomycota > Sordariomycetes > Hypocreales > Nectriaceae > Fusarium > Fusarium dlaminii. The sequence continues at coordinate 388,971 of JAAOAL010000043.1, read as the reverse complement.
GCTGTGATAAGGTTAAGAGGTTAAAAGAGGCTTCAGCCCCCAGGGCACAAAGGTAAAGAACACCAATGCCTTCATTCCGCAGATCGTCCGTGTCTACTGCTATGGCGGTTTGTTCGTGATCACAGGCCCATATTGCCCAAGTGAGTGAAACCTCGCAGTCCGATCGATGAGTCTTGCTATTGTTCTTTTCCGTTCTTTGTATATAACCTCATAGGCAAGGATCAAGACTATCACATGGACCGGCCACATCTAATGCTATATCACAGGGCATGGAAAGTATTATGCCTCGGTAGAGGAATTCTGGGTGACTGGCTTTATTCATTAAAAGGGGGAAGATTTCCAGAAACCAAAGACGTAACAATGCTATCTACCTCATAGACGTGACTTATCAAGCTTAGAAGGTCCATAAGTAGCTGCCCAAGGCTCATAGTCCTCTAAAGCCATAACACGCTGCATCTGTCGTCGTCTCAAACCAACATTTCCTCCATCAAACAACGGATAACACATAACGTCATTCAACAACCTCGGGAAAGACATGTCCTTTGCATAAGCCTTCATACCAACAGCCTTCATAGCATCAATGACACACTCGACCGCAACATCGGTAGTGTAGATCTTGGTTTGCATAGCCATCTCAAGCTTGACCTTCCACTCAAGAGCCTCATCCTCGAGAGTGGTCACCGCCTTCCACACAAGTAAACGACTGGTTTCGAGGCGAATCTTGCAGTCGATGAGCTTGTCAGCTACACTCTGGTGCTCGATGATGGGCTTGGAACCACCGCGAGAATCGGATTTGGCAAAGGCGAGAGCTTCTTCGAAGGCTGCGCGGGCAGTTCCTATCGCCATGGCGCCAACGAGAGCAGCTGACATGGCAAAGGCTTGCTCGATTAGACCTTGTGCCTTGAGACCAGGGGTGCAAAGAAGGTTCTCGTGAGGAACACGGAACTCGGTGAAGCGAGTGTGGGGGCCAGATGCGGTGATTTGGCCTGCAAGTTCAGGTTCGCCCAGGACCTGATAGGCTTCCTCCTTGTTATTGGCGATGGTCTCTCGAGTTACCAAAAGGACAGCAATCTGAGTTGCTGGATCAACGTTGGGATCTTGGGGCTTGGATGGATCGTCTGAGATTCTGACAACAACGCATGCAAGATCAGCCCCTTTATAGTCCCAGCCACCACTGTTGGAGGGCCAGAGCTGAAACGAACGTCAGTATAAACTGGAGTGTTTGGGGATGAAGTGCACAAACCTTTTCACCGTTGATGATCCATTCGTTTCCAACCTTTCTCGCTGTGGTCTGAAGACCTGGTCCGCCCTTCTGCAGCCAATTCGCCGTACCACCGGGCTCAGAGTGCATCAAACTGGCCAGAGGTTCACCCTCGCCAGAAATGAAGGGCTTCAAGAACTTCTCCTGCAGGGCAGTTGAATCACTAAGAATCAGGGGCATCAGACCAAGCGCAGTAGCGACAATGGTGAGTGAAGTAGCTGGCTCGACTGCAAAGAGCTCTTCGAGAATGATGCTCTCGTGAACAAGACCCTCCATAGTTCCACCAAGGGGGATGGGAACTTGAGCCTTGATCAAACCATGGCGAACAGCTTCCCTATAGAAGGGTCTGGTAGCCTGAAAGCGAGAGAACTGGTCTTTCTGGGCGTTGTACTCTGCTGGGGCTTTGGTGAGGATTGTGTTGGCGAAGGACTGAGCATGGCGTCGAGCTTCAAGCTGAGCAGGAGAAAGTTTGAAGTCAACCATTGTGTATGAGTAGGAGGTTTAATTAAGAGAATACCGAGTATGTATCACGAACAAATTGGTCTTTGGATGTAGAGACTCTTGTCTGTTTATATAAGAATTATTCTATACCAATCTCTAATCAATATACCTGATAATGTCAAGCTGGTTAACTGTTACCCGACCACTTCCCCCGCTCGTGGATGAGCTGATCATATCTTGTTATCAAGTAGAATTGAAGCTAGTGATGATAGATGGGAGCTAGCATTATGAAGATCAGGGATAATCTGGGGCAATGGTTGTTAAGAATCCGGGGCAGTTTGGATAAGTATTACCCGGACCCGAATTGATACTTCAGCCCACGCACTTTATCAAGGTTATCCGTATCAGAGAAATTGATCTACTGCCATTGGATAGAATGGTATCAGCTGATGGGACTAGATAGCAAATATCATGATAAATAGAAGGTTCGTGGCGATCAATCACACTCGGACCCGTGGTTCCTGGCAACTGATTGCCGAACGAGCTTGAACGAGCTGAGCCGGGGACCCGAGAAGTCGGGACAGATACACCAACAAGGTCAGTTGAAGTGCCGGAGGCTGCCTGAAGGTCCTTAGATTTGGTCTTCGGTCAAATACATATATGCCCTATCGTGGCAGTGAAAAACATCGTGAGTCGTGAGTAATGAGTGCGAGTTGGCATTGGTGCCTCCATATAAGCTTCACCACGAACTCAATTCTCCCCAAAAAAAAAACTATGAGCATGTGAATTTAAATCTTTCGACTAGTTTCAAGGCATCATAGGTTTTTTAGGCTACGTTGCAAGAAGGTAAAAAATAAAAACAAAGCAAGAAATAAATTAAGGCCATAGCGCAAACATGTGAACCTTGGAAACCTGAATGCTTTAGATACTGCCTGGACCCTGAATGCAATGCACGTTGCGGGCTCATCAACCAAGGTTCGGGGAGGTAAAGGTCAGTAACGGGTGAGTTCTCAACTTAGTAATCGGGCGTTTTCATGCCCAATGTTAACAAAACAACAGAGAAGAGGGATCACATAATAATGCATGCAAATTATCATGGATCCAAGGCGTCGTCAGCTCATGTTACACGAGCTGCCAGTGCCAACGACAACGGAAGTTCCCAAAACAGCCGAGAATTTTCCGTTCGGAAATTCCTCAACGTCCCCGCTGCCTTACGCGTGGCCACGCCTGACACCGGTCAACCACCAAATCCACACATCGTTGACCTCCAAACGCGTTGATCGCGTTCTTGATTCCGGCGACATGTTTGGCATTCTCGAGACCGTCCAAGTGCCCCATTCGGGCATCTACAACAGCTATGAGGACCTTTTCAAGCAACTCAGCGATGGCATGGAAAAGGAAGGCTACAAGATCGTCAAGGCTAGATCCCATCGAGGCAAAGTGGGTGGTGCCGACGTCCCGGGGAACGACATAGTACGATGCGATCTCGTCTGCGATCGAGGCGGGAGGCCGTATCGATGCATGGCAACAAAACACAAGACGACGACAAAGAAGACCGACTGTCCTTGGAAAGCAAAGGCGGTCCATCGCAAGACCATGGGGGGATGGGTACTGACAATTACGTGCGATCAGCATAACCATGAGCCCGGTACACCCGAACCACCAACGCCCGAAGCTGCGAGTGAGGACGAGACGAATATGATGGACGACCTGGAAGGTGAGCATAGTTTGGATCCGGCTGCGACGCCGCTCCTCACGCCCTGGCAAGACGAAGGGCCACAACCCGATCAAGAGACGCAAGCTGCAATCCAGGTCGCGGGTGTCTCCAACGCAGTCCTTCGTCTGACCGGCGAGACTTTCCATCAATTCAAGAGCGAGTACCGCAAGATGTCGCATCCGGATCGTGTTGCGCAGCTATCGCATCTTCAGCTCCGCGTTGCAGCCATCTATGCTGTTCAGAATGAGGACCTGCAACGACAAAAGAGGCAAGAAGCTCAAGACAAGCGCCATCGACAAATCGAGGAGTCCAAGAGGCAATCCTCCGTGCAGAAGCAGCGGGCTAGACAGCAGCGTCGTCAGCAAGTGGTGGAGCAGAACCATCAGCAGCAGCAACAGCAGCAGCAGCAGCAGCAAATGCATCAGCACATCCAACAACAGCAACTCCCTCAACAAACCACCCAAGCCCAAGTACAAGCCCAAGCACAGGCCCAAGCACAAGCGCAGGCGCAGGCTCAAGCTCAGGCCCAAGCCATGATGCAATCACAGCTGTACCTCCCGCAGAACCCTCAGCAGGCCGCAATCGCGGTGCCAACGATGGACATGCCGCAGTTTCAGCATTACGTGGCTCCGGCTAATAAGAGGATGCGTGGGCGGACTTCCCAAGGTGGACAACAAACTCAATAGCAAGGGTTATACGGCGTTTGGGAACCAGGAGCCTTTGTAAAAAAAAAATGACTAGCATTGTAGATGATCATTCGCGTGTAGTTTTGTTTTTTGTTGAGCTTCTTTTTGAAGATAGACTGGCCTGGCAGAGCATGTCGTTAACGGTTTTATGTGGGGGTGCGTGCCAAAATTGTTAGCACCTTAGAGATTCAGGAAGAACGGGCCTGGCCCCTAGCTTGAGAAATCATCGACCTTTTATAGGGATGGATGCCAAAATTAATTCAATAAAACAGCCACCCGAGCTTATATCAAACCTTTTTTGTCACTCACGTCCAGGCACTGCAGCTCCTCACCGCCAAAATTTCTAAAGATTTTGCCAAAAATCTGCCCCACCATCCCGCTTTTGAAAATATCCAGCCTTTGTGAAGCATCAAGATAAATAAACCAAAATGGCGACAATTGTACCCCCGCCGTCGAAACGGCAGAAGAGAGAAGAGCTTGAGCGCTCTCAGATTCAGCAGGATGTTACAGCGATTGCTTCTGGGCCTGCTGGCTCTTTCAAGGCGAGGTTCTTGGATGGAGATGGAAAGCAGATGGCAGATGTGATTGAGGTTCCTCTTGCGGATGCTTCAGAAAAGAACTTGTCACTTCTTTTGAATACGTTACTTGCTAGGGTTTGTCGCCTAATGTATGTGTGCTGAGCTTTGCTAACTTGCACAGGAAAAAGAAGAATTTCTCCCATATCGATTCCGAATTCACATCCCAGATACCGATATCATCGTGGACCAATACCCTACGGATCTCCTCCAGCTTCTTCGCAACCATGGCATCGAGAACCCCTTCGAAACTACTGTCACACTTAGCGCCGAGCCACAGGCTGTCTTCAAAGTCCAGCCCGTAACGCGCATGTCCCATAAGATCCCTGGCCATGGCGAAGCAATTCTCGCTGCTCAATTCAGTCCCAAGAACAGTAATCGACTAGCAACAGGTTCTGGAGATAAGACAGCGCGGATATGGGATACTGATACCGGAACACCCAAGTACACACTCTCTGGCCATGGTGGATGGGTGTTGGCAGTTGCTTGGTCCCCCGATGGTGCACGTCTTGCTACTGGAAGTATGGATAAGTCGGTTCGACTCTGGGACCCCGAAACTGGAAAGGCTGTCGGAAACCCCTGGACAGGACATTCAAAGTGGGTGACCAATATCGTCTGGGAGCCTTATCATCTCTGGAGAGACGGTACACCTCGGTTAGCGAGTGCAAGCAAAGATGCAACAGTCCGGATATGGGTTGTCAACACTGGAAAGACCGAGCATGTCCTATCCGGCCACAAGAGCAGTGTAAGCTGTGTGCGCTGGGGAGGCGAGGGTCTCGTATACAGCGCCAGTCACGACAAGACGGTGCGAGTATGGAATGCTGAGAAGGGAACTCTTGTGCACACCTTGTCGTCTCACGTCCACTGGGTGAACCATCTTGCGCTCTCAACGGATTTTGTCTTGAGGACTGGATTCTACGACCATACACCTGTTCCCGATACGGAGGAGGGGAAGAGAAGTAAGGCTAAGGAGAGATTTGAGAAGGCTGCCAAGTTCCAGGGGAGAATCGCTGAGCGAGTGGTTACTGCTAGTGATGATTTCACTATGTACCTCTGGGATCCAGCGCAGAGCACAAAGCCTGTTGCGCGTATGTTGGGCCATCAGAAGCAGGTAAACCATGTCACTTTCTCCCCTGACGGATCTCTCATTGCCAGTGCAGGCTGGGATAACCACACCAAGATCTGGAGTGCAAGGTAAGCCACCCAAATTTCATTCGCATTCAATATACTGACAGTCACAGGGACGGCAAATTCATCAACACCCTCCGCGGCCACGTAGCTCCCGTCTACCAATGCGCCTTCTCAGCAGACTCCCGTCTCCTCGTCACAGCATCAAAGGACACAACACTCAAGGTGTGGTCAATGGCCTCTCACAAACTCGCCGTGGATCTGCCCGGCCACCAAGACGAGGTGTACGCGGTGGATTGGGCACCGGATGGAAAGAGGGTTGGCAGCGGTGGTAAAGACAAGGCCGTTCGGCTGTGGCGGAATTAGAATCCCGAAAATGGTGTTTGTTACTGTTACAAGTCAAGATACCCCTGAAGTGAGTGATTCACAAGTTTGCTGTGCCGTGCATGTTTCACTGGATGATAAGGTGAGACGTAGAAAAACGTGCTTGGGCTTATCTTTAGAAATGAGATCTATAGGTGCGTACGCGGCGCTCAGCACGGGAGACTTCCGAATCTCACGCATTACTGCACAGTCTGTGTGTTTCGTTTCTTTTGTCAAGCAGGGTCTCTCGTAACAGATCATGCATGCACGGGAGTTGAGGAGAGCTTCTAGAGTGTGTGATCCAAGATGCAGTCCCACCGGGAACTGAACACCCTCGATTGAGTTGCGGCTTTTCAAGACATTCGAGTTGATAGGTCCGCTTGTATGCGGATGGGGCCTCTTTTCACCTGATGCTACTATAGTCCTGTTGGAAACACGTATGAAGACTAGATGAGTTGGTAATGAGGAGAGGGGTCGAAGTGAAGCTCGCGATATGTTGGAACTGTCTAGAAAGTGGTGTTGGTGCTGTGGGGTAGGTAACCCATGCACTTTATCCCGAATTCCCGAAGCAAAGCTCCATAGCTAAACTTGGAAGCGAAATATCTAGAATTATCTTTGATGTTGGTTCTAACATCTCATCTCGATCACGTAGAAAGCCTCATACTGCATGTCTTCGAATCAGGCTTGGATGCCCAGCCCTCCCTGTCGGATCATATCGGACCCGGACCGGCGTTGCATCTTCCAAGTGATGTTTCCTTTTTTCTCGAAGTCAAGACCTTGCAAACCTACAGCCTGCCATCGACACCACGAGGTTTCCCCGCTGATCGTGAGTGGATGATATGACCCCGGAAAGCATCGGGCAGCGAGCAGCCCAAAGAGATGCGGGGAATACAGAAAATGGCTAAGAACAATATCTAAGTATTCACTCACAGTGTATTCTTGAATGAGGGTGTTGCAAGCGCTTACACGCAGAAAAAAAAACGCAGTTGTCCGGTCCCGTTGCGGGCCCCCCGGTACTCCGGCCGGCTGTGGGCTCAGGTGGAAGCCGAGTATCCCTGCTGCCGCATTGTGTGATGTTACGGGAATCCGGTGCTTGGAAAGTTGGAGAAGATGCGTGCATGTTGCATGCCCAGGCTGCACTGTGCAGTAGACATCTGTTGATCTTCTAGAGTCCAGTGATTTCCATGTGACACGAGCCGTGATTACCCCAATATCTGACTGGATTGATTATTCTCGTCCATTGCCCCGAGGCACAGTCTCGGGTTGGACTAAGAATTCAAGAGGCACAGGAATTACTCCACCACGGAGAAGCTGCGGGGTGCAGCCAAGTTGAGAAGCAATATCGAGAATAGGAAAGGGTCCCCTGACGATCTTCTAGGGCAAAGCTAACTGAATTTTGAAGTTCTTGTTAGTATCTTCGGTCCTACTCAAACTGAGACTCGTTATCGAAGAAATACCCGGGCTTGGTATGATATGGACTCTGTCCGATGAAAGCAAGCTATATCGCCATGTTCCACACGCATCCCATCTCAAATGCACGCTACCAACCGCATGCATCTCTCCAATCGCATGGTCCATGTGCGGTTCTTAATCTCAAGATTTTTTTAATATAATGCGGCAAATTCAGTCAATCTGATGCGAAGACGGGAAGTAGAAACGGCCCGTGTAAGACGGCGTGGTATGGCAGAGACGGGCCGGTGCAGCCAGTTTTTGGACAAGGGTGTAGAATGATGTTTTGAGTGAAGTGCATGAATGGTTGAGTGAGGCAGATGAAGAGATAAACTGGCTTGGCGTGGTTGGTGAGATGGTGGTTGTTTCAGGCGTAGTTCAGACGGTGATGGTTACCATGGATATCATGAATGCGTACCGAGTACATGTCAAGAATAGCCGGCGTTACGTAGAGGTAGAGCATGGTGCATGGATGAGAGTTTGGACAGTGTCATTCATGACCAGGCTACGAAACCTTTATAGAATACTCTCGTAGCAGTCAATGTTTTATATCGTTCTCTCACTCAGTCCTAGTCACGATGATACCATAGTTCAACTCCAAATACCTGAGTATAAGACAGTTACCAAACAAGCTATCATTGCATCAGGCATGTAAAGTGCATGATCAACGAAATACAAGAGGGCGTGTCGATTTGAGAGGCCGCCTAATGTTCCCAGCCATTGGGGTAACTGTGCACCTACAGGTAGGTAACCTACAGGCCCGAGAGATTGGTTAACAGCCTCCCACCAACACACTCACAGCATCACCACCACCTCACTTCACCCGGAGGCATTTTCTCCATTCGTAGACCAATGACACCTGGTTATCCCCATGTACATCTCCTTCCCCATTGATCAACACATCCAGGCACAGTCAATCAGCGTTTTTGCATAGTTCTCACCTTATGCACGAGGTTTCTTAGCCAAATGCCGAATTATCATGTCACTTTTGACTCTATCATATCAGCCAAACAGAAACATTACTGGACCTCGCTCTTGACTCTGTCTCATCATCCATACATCATCCTTGTTTTTTCTTGCTTCTCGACCCGCGTTTAGCCTACCCGCTCTGTAAAGCTCCGCCTAAACAAACAATGACAGGCTATCGTGGGGCCTGAAAAACTCCACACACGTAGTCTTTTTCTCTGTGCATCGGTCCACGCTCCGATTTATCTTGACTTGTTTCGTTACTGGCGTTATTTTTCTACCTCATCACGAGAAAAGGAATTAAAAGCTCAGAAGAGGAAAAGCTTCAGATTGGGTTGCTAGCTACATAACAAAAAAGAAAAGACCAGGTTTTTATACCGATTGATACCCCTCTTGGTTTGGCTGTCTTACACCACACCCCTCTCCTCAATTGGACGTGAATAGTCCACCTTGTTCCAAGCTATCAGCTTTTAAACCTGACCTGAGCTTGGTTTCTTCGTGGATCACGGACCAAACTCTCCTGTCTCGAGATCCTCAACAACTGATCCCGATTGCTTTTCTCACAGACTACGTCACGATTGATCTCTTTCTGTGCGTTGGATGTTTCCTATTTTTTGTTGAACCGCCTCTTTTGAGTCTCCTTTCTTGTTTCTGTCAACTGCAGTATTCTATCATAGCACACTTTGAATCGGCCCTTCGTCACAGTCCAGAATTGGCCGCTTCTTCTTGTTCACATGGTGCTCATACTATAATTCTCCACTTGAGCAGGCGATTTTCTTTTATTTATCAGGTACCAACGGCTCTCGCTTGAGGCTTAAAAAAACTGCCCTTGTCAATACCCATTCCAGCAGCCCAAAGGTTGTAGAGCAATCATTACGTCAGAGTGAGCGCTCTACTTTACTGGCTGCATTTCCTCACATTCCCCTGTCTTTCTATACACCCATCCTAGCCATCCAATTCATCCAGACAACCGCACTCCAGTCCAGACCATTTCGAAACTGACAGGGCTACTTCATAGGTTGATCCTTAACTGGAAAATACCTCTCAAATAAAATTCCTTTATTAATTGTCGATCAGCCCCCGGCGACAAACAGAAAAAAAAGGAGCTGTTTAAGCAACGATCTCGGAGCTATCCAAGCTTGATCAACCGTGCAACAGTTATAACCACCTGACGAATCTCACGACACGGAGCAACAGCGGCCATATCGGACATTTTCTCGTCCAAATTACACTTGGTCTTTTTGGTTTCAACTATCAACCTTGCAGAATTCCCATCTTTCTGCCGTGTGCATTCAACCATTTGCGGTGCTATTCGCCACTTTCGGCTCGATCTTACACCTGAGCGCATCTGCGACAAAGAGGCGTTTTGCCTGCGACAAGCTACATCCCTCAACAAAACTCGACTCCTCTGCCACTCGCATTTCCAGTTCTACATCTACATGAAGTCGCCATACGAGAAATTCAATAGTATCTCGATCAACTTGATTCTCGTTACCCTTTGATATCCAACAAGACTCGAACTAGGAGGACAAGAACTCTACACCAACAAATAAGCCTCTTGAGCAATTCACACACAAAACATCAGCCAAAATGACTGTTTTTGTGTGTTCTCTGTATGTTGCCTCCCTCGATGTTTTTTTGTTGCTTCCCCGCTCTAGCCCCTCCATCGTTAAAAGCCCACCAAACCTTTAGCGAAAAATGACGAGACTAACATGACGATAGCTTCCTCCCCAAGACAATTCACTTCACCCTCCCCGGTACACCTCCCCTCGGCGCCGATCCCTCTCGATCTTCATTGTCCGGATCCTCAAACCCCAAGCCTACAAAAGCTGCTACTCTTCCTCCCAAGCCCAAACCTGCTGCTCCAACTGGTGGACGACCTGCGCCTCTAGCTCGCCAACCGAGTCTTTTCCAGAAAGAGGATATAACACCTCCTCATACACCGACCGAAGAGACTGATTCCAACTTGTTCGCGAACGAAGATGGATTCAGAATACAATTTCCTCATGGCGCTAGCTCCAGCATTGAGCATGCAAAGACCTGGGGCAGCCGCGCCAACCAGCCCAAGTCTCGCGCCAGCTCTCCTCCTCCCTCCGCTTCCCTCTCCGAGAACAATCGAACAATGCAAAAGGCCCGTGAACTTGGTCGTCAGGGAGTTCTCCAACCGAGATCTCTAGTTAGAAGCGACAGCCACGACCGAGTCTTTGCCTCAGCCGGCTGGATGGTTGTCAATGCCGACCAGGGCAATGGTGGTCTTCGCAATGCTGCTGATGCCGCTGCTCGCGATGGCAAGATTGACGATATTACCTGGGTGGGCACTCTCGGTATGCCCACTGATGCCCTTGAAGGCACACAGCAGAAAGAGGACATTGAGGCTGTTCTGGCGAATGAACACAACATGTTGACTGTCTTTTGTTCTGATAAGGACTTTGATGGTCATTATGCTCATTTCTGCAAGCACATCTTGTGGCCTGTCTTCCATTACCAGATTCCCGACAACCCCAAGAGCAAGGCCTATGAAGACCACTCGTGGAAATACTACGTCAACGTTAACCAGGCATTCGCCGACCAGATTGTCAAGAACTGGAAGCGAGGTGATGTCATCTGGATTCACGACTACCATCTGCTTCTCGTTCCTGGAATGGTCCGCAAGAAGCTCCCCGAGGCCAAGATTGGCTTCTTCTTACACGTGGCTTTCCCTTCCTCTGAGGTATTCCGATGCTTGGCTGTCAGAAAGGAGCTTCTAGAGGGTATGCTCGGTGCCAACCTCGTTGGCTTCCAAATTCACGAGTACGGACGTCATTTCCTCCAAACTTGCAGTCGTATCTTGAGTGCTGAGGCTACACCGGATGGTCTTCAGCTTGAAGATCGATTTGTCGATGTCATTCACCTTGCCATTGGTATCGACCCTGTCAGTCTTCGTGAGCATCTTGACGCCCCAGATGTTGCAAAGTGGCTACAGGTCATGCAGGATCGTTACAAGGGCAAGAAGCTCATTGTTGCTCGTGACAAGCTTGACCACGTCCGTGGTGTTCGCCAGAAGCTTCTCTCTTACGAGCTCTTCCTCAACAAAAACCCTCAGTGGCGTGAGAATACTGTTCTCATCCAAGTCGCCCTTTCATCCAACGAAAAGAGTGATCTCGAGGCCACCGTTAGCGACATTGTGACCAGAGTCAACTCATCGTGGGCCAACCTGGCGTATCAGCCAGTGGTGTACCTCAAGCAAGATATTGACTACGCTCAGTATCTTGCACTTCTGACCATTGCCGACGCGCTCATGATTACCAGCCAACGTGAGGGTATGAACTTGACATCCCATGAGTATCTTTTCTGCCAAGATGGAAAGCTTTTGCCAGAGAAGAAGCACGGTTCTCTGATTCTCTCTGAATTCACGGGAACTTCTTCCCTCTTCGCCAAGAATGAACTCGCTGTGAACCCTTGGGATTACCGACAGTGCGCCGATGCTATCAAGCAGGCTTTGGAAATGGGCGAGGAAGAGAAGGATAGACGGTGGGAAAATCTATACAAACGTGTCAACAGTCACACCGGATCTCATTGGTTCACCGAGTTCCTTGGTCGCCTGGATATTGTGTATGAGGAGCAGCACAAGCGCGATCAGACATCCGTTCCTCGCTTGTCGATTCCCACCCTATCCAACAAATACCTGAACGCGAACCGTCGACTTTTCATCATTGACTATGAGGGCACCCTGGTAGCTTGGGGCCCTGTCAACCAGATCATTCCCATCAGCCCCCAGCGAACACTTGATGTATTGAACGACCTGCTTCTTGACGAGCGCAACACTGTCTACGTCATGTCTGGCCGACGACCTGAGGAGCTCGATAGAGTCTTCCGCCGAGTTCCCAACCTGGGCCTGATTGCTGAGAATGGATGCTTTCTCAAGGTGCATGGTAACGAGAAGTGGACCGAGATGGCTGATCTCGACCACGTCAAAGATTGGAAGGAGTCAGTGCGGCCTATCATGACATACTACCTCGAGCGAACCCCTGGTGCTGAGATCGAGGAGCGTCGCTGCAGTCTGATTTTCCACTACAAGAGTGCGGAGGACTATGAGTCCGCTTCACGACAGGCTTCAGATTGCGCCAGTCACGTCAATGATGCCTGCGAGTCTCAGCGTGTCCATGCTATTGCCCTGGACGGTTGTATCGCTGTTGAGCCTATAGATTGGACCAAGCGAACCGCTGCCAGGCAGGTGTTTGAGACTCTGAAGACGGAGATGAGTTCTACGCAAGAGCACAAGACGCCCGTTGACTTTTTGATGGTCATCGGTGATGGACGAGAGGATGAGAAGGTCTTTAAGTGGGCAAACAGACTCCAGGAAGACGAATCAGTACAGAACGTTGTCACCGTCAGTCTTGGTAACCGCAACACCGAAGCAACAGCCACTCTTACGCAGGGTGTCAGTGGTACGTTTCCCTTTCCGACAGATCCGTGCTGAGCGGGACCTTATACTAACTTTCTGCAGGCGTCCTCTCTTGTCTCCAGCGTCTCGCTTCTCTCAGCTCCTCCTGACTACAGGTTTATTGTGGAATTATCGCGTGTTATTGCATTTGTCTTTGTGCCGTTGGCGTTGGGTCAGCGGGCGCAGGGGAATTAAAACGATCGTCACGTCCAGTAGCTCGACGACACCAAAAGAGTAGTTCTATATGATAATTTTCGTTTTTATAGTTGTTTCGTTAGAGTCGTTATGGTGGGTATGGGCTACAATGAGGAATGGTTTCATTATTAGGGACTCTCGCGAGTAAACGGTTTCTTACACACTCTACTCTCATTCGTATTTCTTTGCATGGGTCATCTCAACGGATGAAGGCGAGTCTGCTATCATACAGAAGATATAGAAAATGAATAGAAGAATATAACCTCATCCATCCCCATTGCAATGCACCTCCCGCCGTTTCCGACATGCCTTGACTCTCAACAAACGTTAATTCCCGTTAACCGTTTGCCCGCCCACGCATGACATCACACCGGTAAAGTCCAGCAGCTCAGCAGCGAATTATGCGCCCTGAAAACAGCCAAAAATAAACTGCCGCAGAGCACCCCGCCCCTTGCGACATCGGCCCAGATAATTCTTATTGGGAGTCAGAGGAATTTAGTGTCGATGTGAAAGCATATTCTCGTTCTTACTACGACTTACCGAGAGCTTATAAATTGTAAGCGGGCTTGAGGGTTACCTATAAAAGAGGCTGAATTGGACGTTGACTGTAGTAGCTTCTGTGTATCGCAATCATGACTGCTTTTCCTCCTCCTCCTGTTAATACCATTGACTGGTCCAACGTGGGCTTCAAGGTCCGCGAAGGTTAGCTCCCTGTCCCAATTGACTACCCTTGGAGCTGTTGTGTTGACAATTGCAGTCAATGGGCATATTGAATCTGCCTACAGTCGAAGTACAGGAAAATGGACTCCTCTTCGCTTCGTCGCCGATCCCTTCATGCGCATCCACGGCATGGCGCCGGCTCTCAACTACGGCCAACAAGCCTATGAAGGTCTCAAGGCCTTCCGAACTCCCAATGACGAAGCAGTCACCATCTTCCGACCTAACCGAAACGCTAAGCGTCTTCAGCACTCGGCGGAAGTCGTGTCAATGCCCCACGTCCCCGAAGAGCTGTTCCTGGATGCCGTTCGCGCTGCTGTCGCTCTGAACGCTGAATACGTTCCTCCTCACGACACTGGCGCTGCGCTGTATATTCGCCCGCAGTTGTATGGCTCAAGCGCTCAGCTGGGTCTCTCACCGCCGGATGAGTATATCTTTGCAGTGTTTGTCATTCCTACAGGTGTCTACCACGGCGCTCATCCAGTTAAAGCGCTTATTCTTGAGGACTTTGATCGCGCGGCGCCGAATGGCACGGGTAATGCAAAGGTTGGTGGCAACTACGCTCCTGTGCTGCGATGGAGCGATAAGGCGCGTGACGAGGGCTACGGTATCACGCTGCACCTGGACAGTGTGCGCCACGAAGAGATTGACGAGTTCAGCACGAGCGGCTTCATCGGTGTCAAGGACAACGGGGGACAGGTCACCCTCGCGGTACCGGACTCCAAGTGCGTTATCGAGAGTGTCACGAGCGATAGCATCCAGGAGCTGGCGCGCAGCTACGGATGGGCCGTGGAGAAGAGGGCGATCAAGTATGAGGAGCTCAAGGAGTTTACAGAGGTTTTTGCAGCGGGCACTGCGGCGGCGCTGGTACCGATTAGGAGTATTACCCGACGTGTTGGGGGAGGGGAGGATGTTGTTACGTATATCAAGGATGGGAGGGAAGAGCCTGGGCCGCTGTTTGAGAAGTTGCTCACGCATCTGAAGGATATTCAGCTTGGACGGGCTGAGGATTCTTTTGGGTGGAGATATCCTGTTGGTGAGAAGGATAAGGAGATTGCTGGTGCGCCTGGGGGACGAAACGGCGATGCTACGACTGTTGATCAGATGGATTAGAGAGGAGTAGAGAGAGAAGCAATGGTTACCGTGTTAGTCGCACTCGCGATACTGACCCGTCTCGTCTATCTCAAGTTCCCAAGGACCGTGTTTGCACTTTGTCCCGCGACCCCCGTCGCTGGTTACGGCTCGCCGCATGGTACAACGGGAGTTGGACAAACAGACCACCCTTTGGGGTTTGCGGAGCCGGAGGAGGTGTAACAGGCCCGGCAATTCTCATATATACAACCAACCATCCAATCTGAAGTACCAGTGTGAACGATCATCCCTCCTTAAATCCCTCTCTACCAAAACACCAACTCCAACAAATCTCATCACTACCTATTGATACAGAACAGAAACGAAGAATGTGCACATACTCCTTCCAACGCATGGTATGCTGCTGCGCCAAAGGCCCCGAATGCCCTCAAATGACCCGCGGCCGCGCCATCATCGGCGGCGAGACCTTCCACTACATCGACATGTTCTACGCGGTGGACGACCTGGGCTCGGCGTGTGACTACCAGCGACGGTTGTTTGGGCGGAACGCGGGCCCTACGATGCACTGTCCGAGATATGCGTTTGACGACAAGAGGATCATCAAGGGGAGCTTCAGGAAGAGCGAGCTGGCGTGCGTCAAGTGTGCCGAGACGTGTGCGCCGCCGAGCTGTAGTTGGCAGGCTCCTAGGGCGGAGGGGAAGGAGGAGGGGAAGTAGAGGACGGCCCCACACGGAGGAGGGCCGGCGACGGAACATCGGAGAGAACGGGGAGGATGGATTTGGGATGGGATTTGTTGTAGGGGGATGGTATTGACGCTATTGAGAACTATTTAATGTCCATTTACACCGTTTGACTTTCCGTTTGTTAATAAACTGCCATGAGCCCCAGAACTAGGCGCACCTTGTCGAGCAGCAGGACTCTTGTTCTTATCCACAATTCCATTCGCAAGCTTGTTCTTTGCATCAGAAGCCATACCATTATGCGTACCATTGAACGCCATGTTGGCAATTCCATCGTATCCCTTGATGCCAGTTGACTTCTCTAATCTCTCTGCGATCTCAGGATCAACTTCCCGGAAGATGGCAATTTGTCGCTTCAAAGGCCCTTCCTGCTTGCACAGCTTCATCTTGCCGGTGACATTGTTGATAAACCTTTCTCGCGCAGGCTCGTCGAAGACATTTCGCCAAAGTGCACGAGGGGCATTAAAGTCCTCTGGTCGGATTTCGGTGAGGAACGTAATAGCTTCCCCAGTGAAATGGCCATGAGTCTCGTCTAGATCCACAGCGCGGGGCTTGAACTTGATAGGATCAATGGAAGAAAGATAGTTCGGTCGAGCGCCCTGATTGTAGAATGCCATTTGGCCGTCACGCTGGAAGTTACCGAATTGATAGCCTGTCCGTGTTGCGTTGACAGGCAATTGCTGGTAATTTACACCGAGACGATGACGATGGGTGTCTGGGTAAGAGAACAGCCGGGATTGAAGAACGGGATCAGCCGATGGCTCAACGCCGGGGGGAAGATGAGAAGGATTGAAAGCGATCTGCTCTACTTCGGCAAAGTAGTTGATCGCGTTCTCATTAAGAGTAAACTCTCCAACCTTTCGGAGAGGGAATTGCTTCTGGGGCCACACGTGAGTGAGGTCAAAGACGTTGATCTTTTGCTTCTCCCACAACTCCTCGGCTTCCTTGGGGGTCATGGTCTGAACCTCAAGCGTCCATTTAGGATAATCTCCATTCTGAATTGCTTCGTAGAGATCCTTTTGGGAGAAGTCGGGGGAGTAGTCGGCTGACTCCTCCTGGGTGACAAAGTCGATGCCTTGCATAGACTTGAGGTGAATCTGACAATAAACCCATTCACCAGCTTTGTTCACAAGTTTGAAAGTATGTCCGCTGTAACCGTGGATGCGCCGGTATCCCTTTGGAATTCCCCTATCACCCATGAGGATCATGACTTGGTGGATTGACTCTGGGTTCTGGGAGAGGTAGTCCCAGAACATGAAGGAGTCATCAGCATGAGTGAGATGAGTGCCTTAGTCGTTAGCCACACGATCATACACAATTAAATCATAAAAACACTCACTTGGGTCTCGCTTCTGAGTGTGAATGAAATGAGGGAACTTTGCCGGGTCTCTCAAGAAAAAGACAGGAGTGTTGTTGAAGACCATATCCCAATTCTGCACAAATCAGCATCTCACCACAACATCACAACAGATTCACTTACACCCTCATCAGTCCTCATCTTGACCGAGAAACCCCTCGGATCTCTCGCCATATCATGCGATCCCGACTCACCACCCACCGTCGAAAACCTCATACTAACTGAACATCTCTTCCCCTTCTCAGACAGTATATCCGCCAGGCACAAATCATCCAACGGGTCCGTACACTCAAAATAACCATGGGCACCACTTCCCTTTGCGTGGACAACACGCTCGGGAATACGCTCACGGTCAAAGTGCGAGAGAAGATCGATCAGGTGGAAGTCTTGTAGGAGAAGGGGGCCATTTTCACCGGCTCGTTGGGTCTCGTAGGGATGGGCGATGGGGACGCCGTTGGAGGTGGTGTAGAGGGTTTCTTTGGATAAGGCCTGACGGTCTGATTCGTAGGATTGGAATTGGCTTGCTACGTGGGCTGCGAAGGAGGTGTCTGTTGCTGAGGGCGCCATTTTTACTTATTATCGTGAATTTTATATCTTCGAAAGAACTAAGACTTAAGACTTCACTATGGCTTTCACGATGAAGGTCACTCTTATATACAAAGCCACGTTTTCCCCGGATAGTTCATCCTGTCATCCATCCAGCCTCCCATCGAGATCCGGTGTTGTTCATTGGTGAGGTTTGTCTATGACGCGGTGAACAAGGCTTGAGCATCAAGGGGTCGAAAAGAGTCGATTACCATTCAAATCACGATGATTGGCTTATCGGGATATTCATGATGCCCTGCTTTGAGACATGACATCACGACAGCCACGTCGTCCATCGACGATTTATATTGACATCTCGGGATGTGGACGGTGATAAGTGAGGGTTATAGGGAGATAGGGAGTGGCTTACGGAATAATTGGGCCGAATGATTTGTTGAAGATGTTTTAATGGATATTTGATTTGTCAAGCCTTTGCCAAGTAGATCTGAGATCTTAGGCTAATGGGTGGGTTACATTCATAGATCGTGGTAGCGTTAACATACCCTGTACCATTTGTTGAGACTTCACTTTTTACCTCAACCACGATATTAAGTGGATATATGCGAAATAATTGCATTTTGTATTATTTTGTCTTCGCCCATATTATGCGACCCGTAAATCACCACCTGTTTGTTAGTTGACTTACCTTTGACTTACCTAACTCCCAAACCATCAGCCAGCTGCGAGAATTCGATTTTCATACCTCGGGTTAGCAATCAAAGGGATTTGAGAAGAAGCTCATCATCAAGATGAGAAACATATTCACCCCTTTCAAAACACTTCAACTGCTCCTCCCACTGCGGAACACGATGTCCCAGCCCAAGAACATCCGTCATCAAACCCTTCCAAACATCCTTATCATCCCTCCCATTAATGCTGATAATCTCCTTAACACACCTCTTAAACTCCTCCGCATCACCCTGCGCAATAACAACAATCCTCGCCAGAATCTCCGTCCAATTCCTCAAAAGCTCATGATCAAACGTCATCTGCGAGTATCGAAACTCCACAGTCGTAGGAGACCCTTCAAGATTCTCTCCACCACTTACCTTATGATCTCGTAACGACATGGCGAAGCCGCAGCGGTTCATACGTGCTTTTTTGAGGCGCAGACTTAGATCAGCGAGGATGGTGCTGTCCCATACGCCGTAGAGCATTTTGTAGATGTGCTTGGGATACCAGTTGTTCCACTTACCTGGTTTCATGGTACTCATGGGAGGAACATGCTGATTGAGTGCGGTAGGATCTTCGAGGGGCTTGTGAAGGTCCATGTCCATTGCTAAAGATGAGTTTTCGCAGATTGGCATGGAAAAAGCACCCTTCCATCGTGGAGGCGCGACGAGACGGAGAAGAAGAGTGGTCTCGAGAAGGATTACCAGAGTTGTGATCTTTTGGGCGAGAAGAATGGTCATACCTGTTTCAACACCAACGTGGACATGCATACCACATGAATCATCAGCACTGATTTGAAGATCAAGCTGTCGAAGGTTCGTCAGTGCAGTCTTCATAGTAGCAAGTCCAGAGTCCAACTCACCAGAGTGAAAAACAGGCGTTGTTATCTCCACACCATCCCAGCTTCGTTTGTGACTCAACGGATGAGCAAGTTCAAGAAACTCAGTCTTGAACATAAAACAACGCTCCGAGACAATCTCCCCACAAGACAGCATCTCTGGGAATTGCAGCACGCAGTCACCGCTGAATTGGTTCTCCTTGGGGACTGTAGCACAGATAGTGCATCTATCATCTGGAGGATGACAGCATTGAACTGCGATGGGGAGGGAGGTTCGCTTTGCGAGGAGGTCTGCCATGTTGAAGCGGGATGCTGCTGAGGGGGAGATGAAGCGCCACATGCGGTAGGAGTCGGGGAGGGGGGTCATGAGTTCCAGCTCGACTCCGAAGGTGATGTTTTGGAAGGAAGGCATGTTTGCTATCAGGTATTGGGGGAGGATACCTGAATGGCGCTGTGGTGGTGAGGATGATGAAGGTTGAGGTTGAGAGATGCATTTGGGCTTTCAAATACATATTTATGAGAGACGCTGCTTCTTTGATGATCGTGTATTGCTTGATTTGATATTGTGTAAGATGATGCTTCCATGAACGGTCACTGAGTTCGCTTACATGTTGTGCTGTTTTGTGAAGCTCACTGTTCGTACTAAACAATGAGAGCCTCAAGCCAGACAAAGGATTGTCCCCACGGATGTGTTCCGTCAGTAGGATATAATCTACTAAAGACGAACAAGGCAATCATAGCCTCAATTGCACCGAACAAGGGGAACAACGGCTTCAATACGAGCATCTGCCATCAAATTCTCTTCACCATGTCAGTTCCTCATCACCTTCGCCAGCTACCTGCTCCGACAACTACATGCCTGGCCCCTGATCGTAGTAACAATGATAAAGTTGGCCGCCTTCCATAATAAAGTAGCAGATGCTCCAGCCTCTACGAAATTCTCCGAATAGCCAAAGCTACAATGTCACAGTCAAAGAGTCATGACACCGCCGAACTTCAGATTCCCTTGTTCGCAACCCTCCACGGAAATAAATGCCGCGAGCGTTAGTACAAAACTTAACTGAACAGAGTTTGGCTGACACAAACTTCCAACGCCGAATCCCGGCAGCGGGGGTACGTGGCCTGGAATGAACGTTGCCGCCATTAGTCATTCTTCTGGGAGTGAAGACAGTCACAGAATATTATGCTGAAGATGGATGTATGTATTTGTTGTATAAAATATGTAGTGTTGTGGTTTCGTAACACCGGGTATATATAATAATGTGTATATGAAGAAAATATTGTGTTCAGTAGTCGTCATGTCCATATCCTGATTAAAAGCCTCGTGTCGCTAGATGTATTTCTGATGAAGATTTCGATAATCCCTCGCTTTCGTAATGATGCCCCTTTGACGTCCCAATCGTTGATTCAGCGTATGACTTTCCGCCCATACTCATACCGTCATCTTCTCCTCTCTCTTCCCGTTGAACAATGACCTCTGTAGTCATGACAACCTCATCATCTCGAGGTGTCTGACGAGGAGCCTGTCGTTCATCACCACCCATGACATAAGCTCTGTACGATATATCGCCGGGTGGCTTGTCAACATTATTGCTGATGAATGTATCAAGCGCGATATTTGTCCTGTCTCGTGTCGTCGTACCAGCAGTGTGACTCCGTGGCCCAGAGCTGGCATCCTTGTTACCCGTAGTCATCTCAACAAGACGGTTGAGGATAGTGAACTCTAGCTTGAGTTTTGTGCTGTAGACAAAAGCTTTGTAGGATGTTTGGTACTGGTACTGATTGGCGTACTCGAGGCCGAGAATGGTGATGTCTAGAAGAATGATGAGGATGTTGACGTAGACGAGATGGTTCATTAGACGACGACTTCCGCGCTTGTTGCCCATTGTGCGTTCCAGACGCATCATCTTGACTGTTTCGTAGATGTAGAAGCATGAGATGATGATCTCTTGTATGAAGAAGACGGTGACTTGGATCTTCTCCATGATGGAGTATGGCTGCTCCCACATATCTGTATTCGATGAAAAAGAGCCATAGATCATGGGAATAACAGTTCCATGCATAAGAACGCCATTAATAATGATCATATATAGCACCGCCTTTAGCCTGAATCTATTCCTCAGAACAAGGTGCAGTCTTGACCATAGCACGAGCGACTGGCCCGAAACCATGGCTACCCATCCTACAGAGATGAACGTGGCGGCGAGATATCCCAGCGCTGAAGAGGCGTAATACTTGATGAAGAAACCACAGCAGTACACAGCAATTCCCCATGTTGAAACGAGGAATGACCAGAAGTAGAGACCGGAGTGACGCTTGAAGGTTCCAAAGATAATGAAGTTGAGCTCAATGACATTGTAGAGTGATATGGCGAGGAAGACGAGAACGACGGTTATTGTGATCTGGGATATGCCTTCAAGGCCCGATCCAAAGCCATTGTTGGCCATGGCTGTGAGTTAGTGTCCGCTGAACGACTGTCGATTCCGAGAGGAGAACACAAGGAGATATAGAATGAAAAGGAGACAAAACAATACTTTTCAACATGCAACATCCAAGTTCCCCATGTCTTTAAACCCTATAGTCTTATTATTAGTTCTTTACAAGCTTTTTTGACCGCTACGTAATATAAATGGGAACAAAAACGGTCTGAGCACGGAGTCTGTGCCGTAGAGACTAAGAACCTACTGCAGGCCTCATCGCAAACTCTCACGAATCGGAATCGAAAAGAGCGAGTCAGGTCCCGTGTCGATCTCGTGCGAATTCGTTACTCGACAGGGCTGATCCCATGGGATTAAGAGAGAGCTAAGGTTTGCGCTAAGTGGACTGTTGTAGATCATGGTGGGTTCTGGGGTTAGTGGGGATTATGCCGTGTGAGGCTTGCATCGTCTGCTTGGTTATTGGTGCTGAAGGATATTGTGATGGTGAGAGAGTTTTATCGCTGATGATCTGGTTGAGATTTCTGGAAGAACTTTATTGAGCTTTGTCATTGGTGATGTGGTAAATGGAGGGTTATGGTGGGATCAAATCTGTAAGACAGGGTTTAACAAAGGATATCTCGCTTACCAGTCTCCTAGAACTTAAACCATTCTCTATCTTTGTCTAAATCTGAAAGCATATGTCAAAGTTGATGAAACTCAGATCTCAGCCAAGCTAAGAATCCTCTGCCGATCACTACCGCCAAAGAGGAAGCTATACAGAGCACTTGATTCAGCCACTTCAACCCCAGGCCACTTCCCCGCGATATCTTCAGCTCTTGGCATGTTGGGACCTTTGCAAGGACTATGACAAGGATAATTACACAGCATGGTTTGAAGAACCTTGTAGGTAATTTTAGCATCTAAATTGGTGTACAGCCTCGTGTTAAATGGAGTGCATGAAGAATATTCACGTGGAGGAGGAAAAAGCAATATGCGTCAAAGCCCTGGGTATTACATGCACTAGCTTCTTGAAGACAACGCTTCTCATTGTTCAATTCCTCTGTGGCGTTAACGTAACGTGACCGACGACAATGCTTCTATAGTACAAACTCATTGTTCAGGGGAACTTCGAAAAAACCACTCACCTGCAGCGTCCCATCCCAGAAACAGTGTCTACCGGGAATGCTTCCATCCTATTAGTCTACCGTTACCCGTGGCTTGTCCCCTAGCGTCGTCCGCCTTCTCCTAAAAGATCTACACGCTCTTTGTTTCAGCTTCATTCCATTTAGCTCACGATCGGAACGGCTGTCCGCTTCCCAGGAACCGGTTCTGAGACTATTGTTTACTAGCAGTGGTCTGAGCGAGACGAGACAAAGATCATCGTGCTCGGTCCCTCGGTTAGGACGACGATATGCGGAGTTGAAGATCTCTGTAGGAAATAGTTAAAGCAAACACGAAGTTAACATGCCAACATGGGAATACATCCAGATTCTCGTGATGTTATTCGAGAATGACTCGTCTTGAGTTTATTTGTCTCTAGTAGTATCACCATTGTGCATGATCCGATGCCCCTGGTGTTGGTCACAATGCAGATCCGGGGAAAAGTTCCAAGGAATGGGTAGCACATGCGTTGGATGTTGGGTTCATGCTAATCTTGTTCGACGTTGCATTGAGCCGGTGTGCTGGGTAAGAATGGAGCTTTGTTTGGCCGAGGTGATCTGTGCGGGTTGCAGAATGCTCGCAGCAAAGGCTGGAAATGGCCAAAAGCTCCAGACTTTTATCTCAGGGAAGAATATCACTTACGTAGGTTTAGAAGAACTTTAGCTAAGCTCAACCAGCTCTTTGGCTGACTTGCTTTGGACCCCTGATCCAGAGCCTCGAGCCCGTGACTCTGAGGACTGGGTGCAGCCGATGAAAGATCGTTTAAAGGATTTAGCTCATGTCGTATATTCCTGATAAGGCACTTATACCAACATACCATGTCAAGCCCTCATCCTGAACACTATCCCCCTTACACTCACTTATTGTGCTTAACCATAGCATCAACAACAACCCTCTCCTCCTCTCCCTCAACCTGCACAACAACACTCCCAAGAACCTGATATCCCAGCTTCAAATACAACCCCTTCCCCATAGGCGTAGCCAACAAACTCAAACTCTTCCCATCCTTATTCGCCTCTTTCTGTCCCCATTCACATATCATACTAGCTGCTCCCCTCCTCCGAAAGTCAGGATGCGTAACAACCTCCCATAAAGGAATTTGCTCTGAACCGAATTGCTTAAAGTACCTCTTTAGACCAGATGGAAGAGTTTTGGCGTAGGCTTCCATATGCTTTTTGTTTGCATCACGACGTTCGCTAATGCCGTGGTCTGTGATTGTTAGAGAGTTTGAGACGGAGAGCGATACGAACCTCCTGGTATGAAGTCGCTTGTGACTTTCAAGTCCCACACGCCGTAAGAAATAGGTTGATGTATGACTTCTCCATCATCAAGCAAAGGTGCTGTCACTATCAGGATGACTAGTTTATCAGGTCGTTCGAACAATTCCTCGTGCTCTATTCTTGTCCACTTCCAGAAATCTTCTGGGTACTTATCACGGTATGGGAACCTGTAGTCTGTACCTGGGTCATCTGGTGATCCGTTTACGGCTACCCAGGTTATGTCGTCCAAGTCATCTATAGTCGCGCGGCGAAGAGTGAGGGGGGCGTTGGGGATGGGCTTCGATGATGGGCTGACTGGACCTCCACCCATGATGTTGAACGACTGAGGGGGCGAAGATTTGTAACAAAGTGTTGGGAGTATAAATTGATAAGTCAATGGCACTAGATGGCAAGTTTGAGGATATAATTCTCAGTTGAGTGTAGAGAGTCCTTCTCAAGGGAAGATCAAGCCTGGCCAACGATTTCACTGCAGCTAATTCTTATGGAAATATGAACCAGGGGCTCGTAGATGTGACGTCGTCGTTATCAGGTTAATAAGCTATGTTTCTATTGGATGACAGGATGAATTTCGAACGTGCCTCTCTTTTGCATAAGGCCGGATCCCTAATGTAACAGAAGAAAAGGCTGGTCTGAACTACCCCTACAGAATACTACTCTAAACTTAGGAAAGTTTTGTATAAAGTAGCAAGATATAACCTAAAATATATAAGACTTGACTAATTTTATGTAGTTCTTTCCTAAACTCATCATAAGTCCCTATTGATGGAACAGGCTCAGATACGTATACACATGCTTGAGAATGAATGTGGCCAGCTTCTTGTGATGTTTGGGCTTGAAGCCCTCTGGCAGATCATCCATATCCTCCTGCATAGTCATAGCCTCAGCGGCGAATCCTTCTGCCGAGATATTCAGGTACTCCTCACGCTCCTCTGCATCCTTTCCGAAGCAAACGAAACAGCCCCCATATTTGAGGAGAATGGTGTTCGAAATGAGACGGCTTGTCCGGCTGTTCCCATCAAGGAAAGGGTGGATGTTGACGAATTTATGGCAGTATTTGGCCGCTAGAGCCACAGGGTCGATCTCGCCATTTGTCTCTGCAGCTGTGATATCGGCTTTGAGAGAGGTTGTCAGATCTCGAATAGCTTTTGACACTGTAGCTTGATGAGGGAAAGAGTGAAAGCCTCGTTGGACTGGGCAGTTTCGATAAATGCCCCCGTACTCGCTCGAGGGAACACCATCCGGACTATCAATTTTGTATGTCAGAAGGCGGTGCGTCTCCAAGATAATCTCTTCTGACAGATCCTTTCCCTTGATGGCGACTTCGTTCATGATGTAGTACGCAGCCTTTGCGTGCTGGACAACCTCGCGTTGGGTTCGGAGCACGTCTTCATGTGCACTAGGCTTGCACTTCTCCATGAGTTCCGTCTGAATATCCTTATAAATTGGATCATGGTCGCCGATCTCAACATTATCTAGGTCTATTCCTGCCGCAAAAACTTTGCTGCAAAGCTTGACTGTGATGTCGAGGCTGCTGCCAACGGCCTCGATCATGTTTGAGCCATAGACCATCTCGGACAGCTTCTCATTAAGGATTTCATCGATCTCAGTCGCTGACTGCTTTTTGAGGGCAGATTCGAACTCGCCGAGGTATGTCTGCAGCTCAGAATTGGTGTCTGCATCGCTCTCGTCATCATCATTGTGCTCGTAATGGTCGTCGTCTTGGGTAATAGTCAATTTGGAGCCATCGTTGCTAAGGCTCGATGATAGCATCAGACGGATCGAGTGTCCGAGATTAGGTGCCATGCTTGCGTTAGTGTTATACGGGTCTGGTTATAGCTAAGTGATTTTGAGCAAAGAAGAATAAAGGAAAGGAGAAAGAACTTCCTTTCATACCTAGGTACACTTGGCTCACTTTCAAGGGCTCGCATGATGGGAAAGTGTAAATCATTTAGGACTATGAGATGCAAAAGTTTATAAGGCAGGCAAGCACAACGTATGGATAACTTTTAACTAAGGCTTTGTCGATTTTGATCTGACTTTTAACACCAGTATAAACTGTTCAAAATATTACTAAGAACATAGGTAAATTGAGATAAATATTAGCAGATTTTATAGATATTATCCTAAAACCATCCTAATATCTTCAAAGTCTTAGGTAAATGAGCTACTCACGCTCAAGCAGCAGTCTGTCTTCAACATGACAAAGCTTTGGTGCATATCAGACGAAATTTCAGTTCAGAATAACAATCCCATGTAAATACTTTATAGCCAGGTATACCCTACGTCAATCATAACTTTTAACTATCTCAAAGGTTTAAGCCATATCCATAGCCTTGATCTTATCCTTGGCCTTCTCATTCTCCATAGCCTGGGCCATGACCTGGTTGGGATCCTTGTCACCAACATCCAGAACCTCAAAGTGACCAGTCTCGGTAGCGTCACCAGTTCGGTAACCACTGTGAGCACCAAAGACATACCACACGTAGCCAGTGATGCAAGCAGCAGCGATGAGGAACGCGAAAACGGTCCAGTTACCCATTGAGTACATGGGCCCTGTGCTGGAGGGGAAGAGGAAAGGTGCTGTGATACCGCCTGTGTTGGAGATGGCGATCATTCCTCCTGTTGCGAGGGCAGTGGCAGTTGAGCCTCGGACGGTGGCAGTTCGGTGCTTGTGCAAGTTAGTATATGTGATCGATAATTAGAGGGGGTAAACTTACAGCAACGAAGGGAAGAACAGCAGCGTTCGTACAAGCAATAATACAAACAGCGAAATATCTCGCCCCCCAATGCTTAACAACAGCAAGGAGCAAATAACCCGTCGCAACAAACGCCAAGCCACCCATAACATGCTTCGAGCGCTCCTTGGTCTTATCACTATGAAGACAATTGCCCACGATGATGAACACAGCAAAGACATTAGGAGGAACAGTGAGGAGCTGGGCTTTGTAGCCCTTGAAGCCGAGAGATGAGACGATGGAGGGGGCAAAGTATCCGAAGGCGTTGAGGGAGTTGGCCATGAAGAAGTAAGCGATGGCGAAGAGCCAGAAGAAAGGGTCGGCGACAGTGTCCTTGGCGACTTTGCTATCCCAGTGCTTGTCGTTCATGGAGGGGGCGTAGGGGCCGAGACGCTTGACGGCGAAGGCGCGTTCTTCGGGGGAGAGCCAAGAGACGGTTTGGGGGTCTATACTTGTTAATACCATGGTCTTGATGACTATTTGGTTAAAGACTTACAGTCGGGGAGGAAGAACCACACCAAGACTCCGACAATGACAGCGGGAATACCCTCAAGCACAAAGAGCCTACAGAGGTTAGATGGGTCGTTGGAAGGGATTGTGACAGACTCACCATTGCCATCCAGCCAGACCAGCCTTTCCGTTAAGGAACGAAATACCCGTAGCAAGGATTCCACCAAAAGCACCAGCAACAGCAACACTCGAAGCAAAAATAGCCATTCGCGTAGCTCTCTCCTCAGGCTTATACCAAAAGCAAAGATACATCATGACACTAACCCTCATTAGCGCACATTCACACACACCCAATCGCACTGTTTACTTACCCAGGGAAGAAACCAGCCTCAGCCAAACCAAGCATGATTCTCACAGCCAACAATCCGCCATATGTCGTGACTGCCGCAGTGCAGATGGTGACAATACCCCAAGACACCATAATTCGAGAAATCCATTTGCTCGGTGAAAAGTACTTGAGGAGGACGTTACTGGGGAATTCCATAAGGACGTAGGGTACAAAGAATAACGCGACGGCGATGTTATATTTTTGGCCGGTGAGGTCGAGTTGTGAGACGATGTTGTGCTCTGGGGAGTCATTGTTGAGAGTTTTTGCGTTTCCAAGGTTGACACGATCGAGGTAGTCTTGAGTCTGTTAGTGATGAATGACTTGGATGGAATTATGGAAAACGTACTGAGGAGATATGTTATGCAAACCCAAGGCATGATTCGAAGATCTTGCTTTCTCACGATTCTCTTCTCCATCTCTTTGTCGTTGAGATCAACCGTCTCTAGAGCAGGGACGTCTAGAGACGGCTTTGGCGAGAGAAACTTTTCCCAGTTGAAGAACATGATGGGCGATAGTCAGTCAAACACAGCTAATTCTGAGGATCCAATCTAGGAGGAGAGAGAGCAACGCTTGTATTTAAATACCACACATGCTAGTCTACCTTATCTACCGGATGATCTCTTACCATGATAGCGAACAATAAATTAACTTTATTAACTCCCAGCGATAACGGTACTTGGCCGTATCTACCCCAGATTTTCGCTTATACTACACAGCGTTACGTTGCTATTGTACGATTGAATAGGAAGGGAGCGACACTGCAGGAAAAAACTCCACTGTAGATAGGCACCGGCCGCCGGCGAAGAGGGCCCCGGCGGGTATCATGATGCCGGTTTGGGAAATACAGCCCCGGGGATGGGGACGAGAGTGGTTTTTTTTTACGTATTTCGATTCGTTTTCTTTATTCATTCGGTGAAAGGCCGAATGGGACAAGCTTTTTGACATCGCGGGGAAGTTTGTTCACGGGGACTTGGAGCCTGCATTTCCTTTGGAATTGAGGTCATGAGACTGTTTTATAAGTTACCTGCTTAGGTAGGTATACTATCATTGTGTTGCTGGGTGTGCTGGTAGAGGCGAGAAATGGGATTTGGCGGAAATGCTGTTTTCTGATATCGATTCGGAGATGCCGAGCGGCCGATTTCGGGACGCGTGCCGGGCGATGGTGCGGGTTTTTTATTCTATGTATGTGCCGTTCGATTATTCCACAATTTATTAAAGTCTCCCTTAGCCAATTAGAGGGCCAGATTTAATCAGACTAAATAGGGTATCAGAAAGTAGGGGGTATTAGAAAGACCCTTAGTCGACTTAGGATAACGCACCCGTCCAGTCAGTAGCTTTTAATATGTTATCTTGGCATAATAAAAGGAAATAAATCTTCGCATAATAGTAGTATTTTCTCCGTAATATATCATTGCCACCTCATACATGATTTGCCAAAATCGACAGAGAGCCACGAATGTGTCGCCAGCATGAGATGAGCTCGGAAGTTGACTACGAGCTTTGCTGTGAATCTTCATCTGCTTTGCTTGTCCCTTTAGATTCAGGCAGTGCAAATGCAGAAGGGTTCACTGGGTATTAGACTCTACGTTAGCGATAGAATAGATGCCGAGGCATTAAACCCTCGGCTGGGCACTATCTAGAGTACCATTTAGGTCTTCTGACGACTCAGTAAAGTTCGCGGCTCCCAACCATTCGTGGTCCGCAAGTGTCCAATACGCTGGCACATGCATTGACGCAAATAAGCTATTCCAGTCCGGTGACTCAATGATGATATCCGCTGACTGCGCTTGATTCAGACCAGCCGAGATATGCTGCTCATACTCGTGTTGAAGTTGGCTGAAGACTGAGGTCACGGCAGCGGCGTTGGGCCAGTACTCCGCCAGCGAGTCTCCATGGGCAATGAGTTGCGTCAAGCGTTCTGAAAGACTCAGTGCACTTATGAAAGACTGTGATCTTACAGCGGCTCTTAGGTCTTGCACCAGCTGGATCCCAGCGGCGGTGACCGCGCCTAGAGTGCTGAAATGGCAGCGTCTGATCTCGCCCATCTTGACGATCCGGTCCAGCGATGAGAGAATAGTTTCAGCTGCCATACTACATACATCTCTATTACCACCAGTCGTATGTCCTTCGATTTTGCGGTTCAGATGCATGGTGATTAGGTTGTAGTGAATTCGCAAGTGGTTCGTGCAAAAGTCATCGCCTTGAGCGCCAAGAGCACAGTTAGACCGCAAAGCCCACACCGCAAGTTTGCTGTTGATGCTTGCAATATCAGGCTTGCGCCTGGGGGCAGGAGAGTTGAGCTCAAGCACATCCAATATGATAACAGCAAGCTCAGCCATACATACGTGATGCCGGAGAAGCATGCTTCGAGGCTCTTTCTCGGAGTCTCCCTGGACACTTTCTGTGTCTTGCTCATCGATGAAGTCGTCTTCTTGGAGCATGTCCTGGTCAAAGTCATGGGCCTGAATAGAGCAGGGCCGCCCGGTTTCGAGGGCCGCGAAAGTCTCAGCAATGAAGATGGACCACCATAGGCGCTTGTTGATGATTCGATCAACAACAGGGAGGTGCTTGTTGGCTCTATGGAGTCCTAGACCAAGGGCTATACGCATTGCAATCCCGTTCCAGTACCAGGGACCGCTGGCAACTGTATCTCCGTCGCTGATATGCCACGTGAACAGCACCGCAGCCTGTGCTAGTTGGAGGCGGGCTGTCTCGTGCCGCAGGTGGAATAGCATGCTGGCCCGCCTAAACAAGACGTTTTTGACAACTAATCTGTCTTTGGCGACTAGTGGATGTGTGCAGACATGTGCTCCAGCTAGAAGCACAGCCTGAAAGAGTAAAAGCGGTGGTTGACTCTGAAGCTTTCCATCTGGTTTAAGGAATACCGACATTGGTATGATTGGATAAAGTGGATGAATGTGTTTGAAGTAATCGAGAAGCAAGGCGTCTCGGACCTCCTGAGCTGGGAACATGCTGAGGTCCTGAGCAGGATCCTCGTGTAAACTCACAAACGGACTCGGTTTCCACGGCTTCAGGGGTCGGATCGGAGGATAAGGGTAGTGTATAGGCGGTTGATATGATGCCCTGGATTGGCCGATTTGGTTATCTCCAAGATAAGCGTCATGGTTGGGGAACAGAGATCCCTGGTCGCTTGGATAATAGGCTGCCCCAGCATTACTAGCCGAAGCAGCTTGAGCGGCATCTCCGAAGCCTGAGGGCACCCACGCGTCAACACCATCGTCCACTTGAAGTCCTCCTGCGAATCGCGAGGACAGAGGCGACTGGGATAGATCGTAGCTCAGCATGCGATGGAAATGGCGTAACCCAAGCAAATGTGCCAAATTTGATGCGTTGGTGCCAATGTACGCAATCCGAAAGTTGTCACTGGTTTGGAAAATCTTCCACCATTCTGCGTCGACATGATCGTTGAAGAACCGGGCCAGTGCAGTCCGTGCAAGTTCGTCAGAGCTATCAGACGCCGGCTCCTCTACTAGACAATGAGGGCCAACCTCCTCTGATGTATCCATGCTGGCGCCCTGTGGGGTTCCGCGATCTGATTCTGAAACTGGGGTATTCCCCGAATCCGAGACTGCTTGCACTGGCGATGGGAGGTCTGATATCTGTCGATAGCTTTTCCTGGGTTGCTGTCGTCCACGTTTAGGAGGGGCCCAATCTTTCTGAGTCCTGGTTTCATTGAAGCGCTCAGCATGAGAAAAGTTGATCTGCGCCCGTTCAAAAGTCAACCGAACTTACACGCATTTGAAACCACCCTTTGCGCAGACCGAACAGGTACCACTCTGCGACAAAGTGATGTCACAACGAACTTTTCTATTGCGGCAGACAACGCATGCCTTGCGCTGTTGACGGCGTCGCTCCATTGCCAGAGCCTAGATGCAAATGCCCAGAGGTGAGAAAATAAGACCAATGGAGAAAAGAAGTGAACGGGTAACAGAGAGAGGTACGGATACAAGCCCAGAGTTGGGGCTTTCGCTTGGCTTAGAGGGTGCTGTGGCGGCGAATGGTTCTCTTATAAACCCCTTCAGTTTATTAGAAGCTAGCTAGGTATTGAATCATAGGCGCTAATTGCCAATCACATGACCCTTTCTGGCCCGAAACAATCGGAGTCAACAGAGCGCTATCTTGGCTACCTAAGTACCTACCTACTGTACCTTAGTCTAACCTTATCTTAGGTATCCAGGCTGCCTCCACGGGCGCCTCAACTGTCCGTCCCCAGATTTAAGCGACACTGGACCTCACTGAATCATGAATTTGGCCTCCCGCTGGAGGAAACCAAACAAGCCATCAGCGATAGGTTTAAATATTCTGACTCTGTTTAACAAAATCCGCATATTTGACAGGTTATGCTTTATGCTTTAATTGCAAGTAAGGGCTGGCCACTGTGCACGCTCTCACTAGGAGCCGTCCAAACCCTTTCAATCCTATTGCCAGCGAAGCGCGAGTCGGCTTTGACGTGAACCTCCATCTTCATGGCTTCGAGGATAACAAGACTCTGCCCAGCTTCCACGATGTCTCCATCCTTGACCAATACCTTCCATACATTAGCGTTGATGGGGGATTCTACAATCTCCATGTTCGGATCTGTACACAGTAGGTTAGCACTATTGGCGCCGGTTAACCTGATAATAACACTAGGTAGTCTTGCCTTCTAGTAACGCTTCAGTCCCATCCTTTGGTGCATCCGATGTCTGCTTGGCATCGTGCCATTTCTCGAGGAGTTCTTTCTCGCGAGCAGCCGTCTTTGCACGATGAGGTGCACGATACTCCTTCAGCAGCTGGATGTCATTTGATGCCTCTTGAAGAAGCTTGTTGTGTGCTACAAGATCGAATGTGGCTTCCTCGACGTCAAATTCATATGTACCACGTTTGAAGTCCCTCAGTTTGGCATCATACTCCTCCTCGGAGACCTCATAGAAAGTAATGATGTCCAAAGGGCGGTAGAGCCACGGCTCAGTCGTGCTGAACCCATGCTTCGACCCGAACAAATCTAGACATGGCATTGTCATGGCAACAGGCATGTACCCCCCTGGGCCGTCGACCGGGTAGATAGAGAATGAGCTTCCTCCCATTGTCAAACATCCCTCTGGGGTGAACGTGCGGCTTGGATTCATCTTGGGCGAGTTCAAACGGAGGCGAGGATCGGCTGGAATCAAGACTGGCAGGGCCATGACGAAACCGACCGCAAAAACAGTTGACTCTGCCTTGAGGATAGTCTTCTTGAGTTCCTCGGGGGTCATACCGTTGTGGTCGGCTACGAACTTCAAGGGATCAGGAAGATATGCGGCGATGGATCGCTGGGTGAGCATGTATCGCTCGATGCAGTCAACCAGCTTGGCATGTGTGAAAGTGACTGGTAGTTTGAAACGTCGGACGGGAATCTTGAACTCTTCAGTGCCACTTAGTAGCCCCTCCATCTCCACCAGTCTTGCCAATAAATCATGCCTTGACAGCTTCAGAGAGTCATAAAAGATGGCCAAAGAGCTGGCGCAGCTAACCATATTAACAATGGCAGACGTCTGGCCTTGACACTCCTCAAGCGCAGCTTTCAACCGCGATGCACGACAAGTCATGTTGAGGTTGAAATCACCCTCGCCATACTCGACAAGTATGTAGCTATCTGCGCCTCCTCTGTAGGAGACCTTTGGGCGATCTAGGTAGGGGCTAATGACCTTGAGCAGATCAGCTGGTTCATTGGAGAGCAGCTCTGGCACAGGTGCATTATTGAAGGGCGCAGCATTCGCCCAGG
This sequence comes from Fusarium dlaminii, assembly GCA_013186775.1. Classification (NCBI taxonomy): domain Eukaryota; kingdom Fungi; phylum Ascomycota; class Sordariomycetes; order Hypocreales; family Nectriaceae; genus Fusarium; species Fusarium dlaminii. The sequence goes on along the minus strand of JAAOAL010000043.1, from coordinate 355,571 downwards.
ACCCTTCCCTGAGACAAGCGGCTAATTGGTGAATAAAATCTTGATTCTTTCGGTTTAAATCAACGGCCGTGTCAATGTCCACACCTTGAAATCTGATCCTATCACCTGATCGTAGTTGTCCAAGCTTCCACATGTCAGCCTTGATAACTGTAAGATTGCAGATGAACCCGCCAAGATCAGGACAATCTACGGGGAGGATAACTGGCTCATCACCAGTGAAGTTGAGCCCGCCAATAGGATACCCGTATTCAACGACATTACTCGGATGAGCGCCGCCTTCACCCCCGTTGGCTCTTGCGAAGCCTGGGCGTGGGCCCAGAAGTCGAATACCGCCTCGTGCAGCGTTGTGGCTGACTTCCCAGGATGTGCTGTACAGTGTTTTGATGTACTCTGGTGTGAGATAGCCCGTCTCGTAGGGGCCGCTCATGACTCGAAGAGTCCAGTCCTCGGTGTACGTAGGGCAGAGACGAGCTGGAATCGATGCTTCTTGAAAGGAAGGTAGCTTGCTCGAGTCGAGTATCCGTAGAAAGTCTCCCATACGCAAAGGGCGCCCTTGATATCCGCCCACGTCGGCCAGCGGGTTCGTGGCTTTGCTGTTATACCACCTGGCTACGTTTGTAAACCCGCCATGAACAGCAAGGTAGACTCGGCAGTGCGCAGCTAGCTTGCCGATTGTAAGTCGCTGCCCAGACTTGACGTGTAGTCGTGTCCATTGAGCAAGATTGGCGCCGTCAAGCTGTACTGAAACGGGAGGACCGCAGATTGCCACAATCGCATCGCCCGAGAAGACCATATCGGGCCCCTCCAGTGTAATTTCAAGGCCCTCAATACCAACATCATTCCCAACAAGCAGATTAGCAGCCTGAAATGCAATAGGATCCATAGGACCACAGTGACCAAACCCATGGCCTACCGACGGCCGCCCGGGATAGTCCTGGACTAGTGTGTACGCACCTCCAGAGCGGATGTCGATGGCTGCGGGAACAAAGTCGAAGGTATCGAGGAATTTGGTGACGGTGTTCCCTTGCCGGAATGTATCGTCTTGGAGGATCGCAAGAAGAAATTCGACGTTGATTGGAGGGCCGCAAATGTTGCTTTTGGACAGAGCTTCCTTCAAACCAGCAATTGCATCCTCTCTTGTGGACGCGTGATGCATGACCTTTGCCAAAAGGGGGTCGTAATCTGGGCTGATAGTCATACCAGCCCGTATCCATGTATCCACTCGTGTGCCTTCGGATTCATGCCAGCAGACTTCTTGTAGCATCCCTGGGCTTGGTTCGTAGTTCTTGGCTGGGTTTTCAGCGTATACTCGAGCTTCGATAGCATGACCCCTAGGCTCCAAGCAGCGCTTCTGTAGTGCTGAGAGTTCCTGGGGGCTCAACCCTCCTAATCCACCAATTTCCCGGTCTGCCTGCAGGTACATCAACTCGACGAGATCTATCTCGTAGCAGAGCTCCGTAATACCATGCTCAACTTGCAGCCGGGTGTTCATTTCGAGGAAGAAGAAGTCACCGCTGACATCGTCAACCAGGTACTCAACGGTACCTGCAGAGCCATAATTGATGCTCTCAGCTAGGCGGACGGCGCAGCTCGTCAGGTCATGCCGAAGTTTGGGATGTGCTATCACGAACGGGCTAGGGCACTCCTCGATGACCTTTTGATGTCTTCGCTGAATCGAGCATTCGCGCTCCCCCACACTGATTGCCTTGCCCTGCCCGTTTCCAAAGACCTGAACCTCGATGTGGTGACTGTCAGGATAGTAACGTTCGAGGAAAACCCCAGCATGTTTGAACAGCGAGGCTCCTCTGGACTGCACTGTCCTGAAGTTGCTTCGGACTTCGGACTCGTCAGCACATATAAGCAAGCCCATCCCGCCTCCGCCAGCCGTTGCCTTTAGCATAACAGGATACCCAAGGGATGAGGCAGTAGCAGCAGCTTCGTCCTCACTCTGGAGTAGTTCTTGAGAGCCTGGCACAATCGGCACACCAGCCTGCACAGCGAGCGTTCTAGCCGTATGCTTGAGACCAAAAGAGTCAATGGCTTCGTGAGAGGGACCTATGAAGACTAGCCCTGCTGCAGCAACTGCCCTAGCAAAGGATGTATTTTCTGAGAGGAATCCATAGCCAGGAATAATGGCCTGGCAGCCATGCCGCTTGGCAATTTCAATTATTTGATCTCTAGGTAGCTCAATGTCAGCGGCGCTCAACAATATGGATCTTGCCAGTACCAACCCGTCCAAGTATGCAGATTTGGCTGGACCCTTCAACTCAGCTGCCTCACTTGCAGCAAGTACATGAAGTGAAGCACTGTCTTGAGGTGTGTATATCGCAATAGTGCGAATACCCAGTTTGCTGTTATCCGTAAATGTATGTTAGCACGGGATGACTGAAGCCTCTCTTGACTGATGGCATGCATGCCCATTACTGACCTCGCAGCTTTGATAAGCCGGCATGCGATTTCTCCACGATTGGAAACAAGGACTGTATGAAGGTACTCCATATTAACTATGCATAGAGATATTTGCACTGCTTCTTTCAGTAGTTTGATGCCATTTATGCCGGGTTACAAGGACCCCTTGATAGGGTTATATCTACATCGTCATTAACAATAAGTGCCCATACCTTAGGATGGCGCTTTTCTGCCTCAATAGGTACTTGCCTAGGTAGGTATCGCCATTGAGATACGTATCTACCTACTAGATAGAACGGCTCCGAAGATACCTCGATCTCGGAACCGTCAAGCCTACTCCCTGTGGGGCCATACTTGGCTAACTAAGGTAGGTTTGAAGCTAGGCCCTGGGCATAGGAGTTCGGGACCGAGTTAACCCTGATGCCTAAGGTACGGGAACGAACCTCTTTCTACTTTAGCCTCCTGAAACGTAATAAGACATGACCAGGAATAAATATTCTTGCATGTATACACTGAATCTTGAACGCCAGACAAATCGATAAATACTCTAAAATGGCTTCTTTGCATCAAAAGGCCTATATCAACGTTGACTTGGGAGAGGGCTACGGCAACTATGTCTGTGGTCCCGATGAGGAGTTGCTCCCACTGATCGACTTTGCAAATGTTGCCTGTGGATTTCAGTAAGGCTCCAATGCATACCTTGACTGCTATTTATATTCGGGGAATTCACTACTGACCGCCTCAGTGCTGGCGATCCCCTGATTATGGCCAAGACGGTAGAATTATGCAAAAGGGCAAACGTTAAAGTCGGCGCACACCCCGGTCTCCCAGACGTCCAAGGGTTTGGGCGAAGAGAGATTACCTTGACACCTGAAGAGCACACAGCAAATATTGTCTACCAGGTCAGCGCACTGCAAGGTTTTCTAAGCCTGCACGGTATGAAGCTGAACCATGTCAAGCCGCACGGCATCCTTTATGGCATGATGATTCGCAACATGGATGTTGCTCGCGCCGTCTGGGCTGGCGTCCCCCGCGGCGTCCCCGTGTTCGGTCTCGCTGGCACCAACATGGAGACTGCTGCACGAGAAGCCGGTCTGGAGTTCTGGGCCGAGTATTTCGCGGATGTGAAGTATACCAAGGAAGGGATGCTCTTTATAGACAGGAAGAAGACACCGTGGGACCCCAAAGTTGTAAGAGAGCGTGTTCGGTCGCAGTTCTTCGACAGCAAAGTTATCGCCGAGACAGGGGAGCTAATTGACCTGCCAATCAACGGTAGCCCTACGTCTATATGTTGTCATTCAGACTCACCTGGTTGCGTGGAAATCGTCAAGATCACTCGGGAGGTTGCAGATGAATACAACAACAAGCACGGGTTCTCGTAAAGGCCTTTCGAACGACCTTTCTTTTAGAATAAAGTCTAAGCTTTTCAAATGCGAGAATATAGTATAAGCTCTCCAAATAGGCAAAGTTCTAGTGAATTCATAGAACCCTCACGAACGGTAGTCAGCATTGATAGTGACAAAGTCATGCGAAAGGTCGCAGGTCCAGTATCTTGCTGCCTCTTGACCAGTGCCCAATTGAACCAAGATCTCCACGTCTTCGTGTCGTAGAATCTCCGCGGCTCTCCGCTCGTCTACAGATTCTGGTTCGCCATTGACCAATAAATCCAGGGGACCACTTCCATCCATGGGCACAAGGCTGACACTTGTCTTGCTTTGGTCAATGTCTGCGATGTTGTATACTCCTGTCCCGGGCTCGCTGAGCAGCGAGTAGCCGATAGCGCATAGAATACGTCCCCAGTTCGCGTCCCTGCCATAGAGTGCCGTCTTGACCAGTGGCGATTGGGCGACCGTGCTGGCAATCTTGCGCGCACCTTCTTCGGTAGCAGACTTGGTTACCGTAATAGTTATGAATTTGGTGGCACCCTCTCCATCCCGGACAACGAGTTGAGCGAGATCGGTACTGATATCGGTCAGGACTTTTTGAAAGGCCTCATAGTCTGGTGATCCCTCTGATGCAATCTGCCGGCCACCAGCAGCACCGTTTGCTAAGAAGGCAACGGTATCATTTGTCGATGTGTCACCATCAATGGTGATGCTGTTGAATGACTTGTCTACTGCCCCTTTTAGTAGCCCAGGGAGTATTCTACTAGCAATCGGTGCATCTGTGACGATGACGCCTAGTAGGGTGGCCATGTTAGGGTGAATCATGCCAGCGCCTTTGGTTATGCCAGCGATTCGATATTCGACTGAGGGTGATGAAGGGAGCATGAAGCGCCTCGAGATAAGCTTGGGAAATGTGTCGGTCGTGCAGATGGCCTTGGCACACTCCAGCCAGTGTTCATGAGTAGAACCAAGCGCCTGGTGGGCATGGGAAATCCTGTCAAGAACCTTTTGGATGGGCAGCCTAATAGTCACTGTTAATTATATGTTTTGCCGTAGTAAGAAAGAAGTATACAGGAAGATCACCTTTGCCCAATCACTCCGGTACTCATAATAATAGTACCGTCATCAACCTTAAGGACTCTATTGGCCTCGTTCGCCATGGCCTTGGCATCTTCGAGACCGCCCTTTCCCGTCACGGCATTTGCACAACCTGAGTTGATAAGTACGGAGTAGATGCCGAGACTGTTCTTCTGCTGTAGTAAGGAGCGACTGAAAGTTACCGGAGCAGCCTGGAACTTGTTCTTCGTGAAGACTGCTGTCGCTGCACAAGGACGGTCGGAAGCTATAAAAGCCAAATCTGACTTGGCCGCGTTGCCAGGTTTAACCCCAACGAATGTGCCTGAGACCATGAAACCCAGAGGATAGTGGCCATCTGCAGGAACATACTTACTCTGGGATTCGGGAATCCAGCTTGTACTGAAGGAGGAGGCAGAGTAGGCTCGCTGGCCATATTTGGCAAACAACTTAAGTGTCTTCATATTTAGCGGAATATACAGAACGAAATGGCAGGTAGTGGAGGGAAATCGCTGAATTTATATCAGTGCACTACAGTACTAGATAGATACCTTCTTACCATATAGATAGATGAATGGAACCCAAGGCTCCGGAATTCACTCCACATTTCTCCAACACACCTCCGACGTAATCTTAACCACCTCCGATACCCGGCATAGTTGGACCACAATGATATAAGCAGGGGGGCTTTCAATTCATACTTGTTCACCTTGAACGCCTGGTGCGAGGCGTCTCTACAACTTTGTGATTCCGAAACTATCTCTCCTGGCGATCCCGATCATCTCCCTGGAGATATGTTTGATGGACCTTGCCCCTGCCAACGCCATTGTGCGTGACAATTCCCTTTCCAATATATGTAGAACCGTCTCAACCCCGTCTTGGCCATTATACGCCAGACCCCATAGTGCTGATCTCCCGATGAAACACAAGTCTGCACCGAGAGCAATTGCCTTGAAAACATCGCTGCCCTTATGGATCCCTCCATCAAACATGACAGGCAGTCTGCCTTTTACCGCAGTAACGATCTCTGGCAGTACTTCGAGAGTCGAGGGGACTCCGTCAAGCTGCCGCCCTCCATGGTTCGAGACAATGATGCCATCGACACCCGCATGAACTGCTTTGAGTGCATCTTCTTCTATCATGATTCCTTTAAGGATTATTTTCATGCCGGTTTGTGAGCGAAGCCATGGAATTGTTTCCTCCCAGCTCAGGCTTGCATCGACAATCAAGTCGCCATGCTCCTCCATAAGCTGTTGTGCTTCTTTTGCTGTCCTAGCATTGAGTAACAGCCGTCCTTTCGAGACACCTCCAGCTTTGATGCTATCTTGGTTTGCCATATGCAGACCCGGTGGAAGCGTGAGTGGTGATTTCCGCTCATGGTATCTGTTTCCAAGTACCACAGTGTCAACGGTCAGGACCAGGGCTTCGTAGCCAGCCTTCTCAGCTCGCTGAATGAGACGGGCTGTGGCTTCCCGAGATCGTAGGAAATACAGTTGAAACCACGGACTTGGGTATAACGCATCTCGTTGAGGCAAAGCACTCATGACATCTTCTAGGGATGTCGTGGCGTTAGATGAGAGGATGAAATTCGTTCCTAGAGCATGACTAGCTCTAGTTAGAGCCACCTCACCACCAGTCCCCACGAGCTTCTGGTAGGCACTTGGTGCAATAGCAATAGGAACATCATAGCACTTGCCAAAGATTGTAGTGCTTGTGTCCAATTTGCTGACATCGCGCAAGACCTGGGGGCGAAGTAGAACTCTAAAGCGAGACAAATTTGGGTTAGGTTATGTTCAGTCCACGCAGAAGAAGAAGAAGAAGAAGAAGAAGAAGAAAGAGGATGGATGGATTGATCCAATGACAACATACTTGTCGTATATGGAAATGTTTCTCTCCAAGGTACGCTGCTCGTCTGCACCAGTCGTGTAGTACTGCCAAACAGCTGAGCTCAGCTTAGACTTGGCGATTTCCCGCACCTCGTTAACGGTGATAGGATTGGTTGGTTGACTTTTGCTTGGGGCTGGCATTTCGACCAAGATGCGTGTTTTCTGCGACACTAAGGTAGACAGACTAAGTAAGGTAGCTAGCGCAATACATTCTGGAAACCAAGCTCTCGACAGCTTTCACATCTAGGTACTCATGAGGGGAATTTTAGCTTCAACTCCTTCCTTACTTATCATTTCAATTGTCTGCCTCAGATGGATGTGAAGACGAGGGCTCCGTAGTCATCCGGCTTGACGATCAATCTGTCTACAGAGAGCTCCTCGGGTCCGACACTTGTAGAGTTTAGACCACCTTATGTTAGCTATAGTTCAATAGTTAGTTGCTCAAAGCCTCTGTTGGTCTGTGCGTGAGGTGGGTTTCGGAACCGTTTGACGAGTTCGGACGCCGGAAAGCCAGTGATGAAGGGTGTAAAGCTAGTAAGGTTGGCGGGGCGTGACATAGGTATGCACTTACAGAACTGCCCTGTTCTCGGAGCCGTGACAACATCATTAAGACCCGCTCTATCATAGGACAATGCCATTGAGTGATAACGACCTAATTTTGATAGTACAGCTCAATGTATATAGATGATTGGTCTCATGTGCCACGAATGGGTTATCGAAATGTCGCAGTGAGTTAATGATTCTTTGAGCGCGCGCGTCTAGTTAAGGTACCTACCTATTCGTTACAGGCGGAATGGCAACACCGCAAGTAAGTAATAACACCCAATACTGCTGTAATAACATGAGAGTGGTATGGTCTTTCTCATGCTGACTTACCTACCTATGCAAGCTTCGAGACCCATCTTTGGTTAAGTCCGGGGTATGCTATGTAGCAGGAGCCTGGACTGAGGCGCGATCTGGCAGAAAATTTGATGTTCACGGTACGTTGTGTTGCATTGTGTCAGTCAGTCATACTTTAGGCAGACTAGTTAAATGCTTAACAATCCAACAGATCCCGCTAATGATGCCAAAATCGCCGAATGTCCTGACTTTGATGAAGCGGATACGATAGCAGCCATCGAAGCGGCTCACACAGCTCTGGCCGACTACAGTCGACTCTCGGGTAGGCAACGATCTAAACTTCTGCGCAAGTGGTATGATCTAGTGATCGAGAACAGCCACGATCTTGGGGTTCTTATCACTTGGGAGAACGGCAAACCCGTTGCCGAAGGTACTGGGGAAGTACAATTCGCAGCTTCGTTGATCGAGTGGTTCAGTGAGGAAGCGCCCCGGATCTATGGTGATTCCATTCCCTCATCATGTGGAAATAAGCACATCGTCACCTACAGAGAGCCTATCGGCGTTTGTGCTCTGATTACTCCGTAAGTAAATCCACATGTCTATCATATCAATCCGATGGATGCCTGCATACCTAGGTACCTACTAGGCTTAGGTAGTAATAGAGAGAGCATTACTAAAGTCTGGCTCAGATGGAATTTTCCTGCCGCCATGGTCACTAGAAAGGCCGGCGCAGCACTTGCAGCGGGTTGCACTGTCGTTTGCAAAGTAGCAGCAGAGACTCCTCTTACGGCACTCGCACTGGCCGAACTTGCCGAGAAAGCTGGTTTTCCCAAGGGGGTCTTTAATGTTATAACTGCATCGTCTGAGAACACCCCAGCAGTTGGCAAGATCTTAACGACCCATCCCATCGTCAAGAAAGTCTCTTTCACGGGCTCGACTCGGGTTGGAAAGTTACTCATGGAGCAAAGCGCCTCCACGTTGAAGAAACTCTCCCTGGAGTTGGGTGGTAACGCACCCTTTATTGTCTTTGATAATGCAGACTTGGACGCTGCGGTTGCTGGGGCTATTGTCTGCAAGTTTCGTGGATCTGGTCAGACATGTGTCTGTGCGAATCGTTTCTTCATCCATGAGAAAGTCTATGACGAGTTCGCAAAGCGTCTGACCGAGGCAATGCAAACCAGTTTCAAGGTTGGGAACGGGTTTGAGAATGACACAACTCACGGGCCCCTGATACACCATGGTTCGGTCTCTCGATTAGATGAATGGGTCTCTGAAGCAAGATCCAAAGGCGCCCATATTATCGGAGGCGGAAAGATCGACCGTCCAGGATCATTCTATCGACCAACAATTATCACTGGAGCGACACAAGACATGCGAGTCGCGCGAGAGGAGCTGTTCGGTCCTGTTGCTGTCATCTTTCCTTTTCAATCAGAGTCTGACCTGGTGGAAAGGGTGAACTCGGTAAGCGTAGGTCTAGCCGGTTATATCTGGTCAACAGATACTCGCTGCATACAGCGAGTGGCGGAGAGGCTGGAAATAGGGATGATTGGAGTGAATACGCCTATTGTTGCTGATGCAGCCAGCCCGTTTGGTGGCGTCAAAGAGTCGGGATATGGGCTGGAGGGCTCTAAATATGGCGTTCAGGAGTATACCGTGCTAAAGACAATGACTTATAGCAAGGTTAACTAGAAGAGAATGTTGAATGTATTTTCTTCGGATGGATGAAGAATGATAGAATAAGTATCAGAAATAGAATGTATGAATTATCCTTTCATCCAGACGTTAGAGAGTCGGATAATTTATTAACAACAGAAGCCAAACAAGCCGCCGGCCGAGCTGGAACATAGCGCATGGGGAAACATCCACTCATTGCCCATCTTGTCCTGATTTCGGAGGATCGTAATATACCTGAAGTCGGTTGCGACGAGGCTCCAAAGCTCCGGTCCTTTACTGGACAATACAATCTAATGCTCGTTGGAGGCGACCGGAGACAAACTCAAGAGACTATCGGCTCCTGCGGCACATGACTCGCCTGCTGTTTTGCAGGAGGATCCCCATTTCTTGGTAACAAGGACGGAGCTGGAGGGAGCCAGGATGAATAGCGCACAGCCCCAAGTCAAGTCAGGATGGAACTCATGACTCTTTGCCAGCTGGGAGAATCATAATCAAACAGGATTCTTAATTCATGCTCTATCTATAAGCCTTTGGGTTGATTGGTAAAGTCATATGACGAAAATTAGGAAGCTAACTCCGCCGTAGGCAACTCTTGGAGTGCCTCGGCGATAATCGCGACACCCTTTCGCAAATCAACCTCCGAGATGACCAGAGGAGGCGCGAATCGAATGATGACTCCGTGCGTAGGCTTTGTCTATGAATCTGTAAGCCCTTCAAAGCCCCAAGTTTCCACAGCTTGACAAGGGTAGGGTACACTTACCAGTAGACCTTTTCGGCCTAGCAAAATACACAAATCCCTTGCTGTCCTGCCACGAGCAGCAGTTTCATCAATCACAACCGCATTCAATAGGCCCTTACCGCGAATTGTCTTGAGGATTGGCGAATTGATCGCGGCCAAGCCCTCTCGGAAGATGCGGCCAAGCTTCTCGGCCTTGTTGACCAGATCCTCCTCTTCCATAACTTCGAGTGCACGAATAGACACAGCGCATCCAAGTGGATTGCCACCGTATGTCGAGCCATGGGTACCTGGTTCCATCACAGACATGATTTCCGTACTTGTCAGTACGCAACTCATGGGGTAAAGGCCTCCAGACAGGGCTTTGCCTAACGTCACCATATCAGGTTTGATATTGGCCCATTGTGAACAAAGCATGCGGCCCGTCCGTCCGATACCAGTTTGGATCTCGTCGCAGATAAAAAGCATATTATACCTCTTACAAAGGGCATGCACTTGCGCAAGATATTCCTCATCAGGAACTATAATGCCCGCCTCGCCTTGGATCGGCTCACAAATGAAAGCAGCCGCCTTCGATCCATAGATATCAAGGACAGCCTCCAAGTCAGCAATGTTGCTATAACGGATGGGCTTTCCGGTATCTGGGTTATATGAGGTAACATTGGGAAGAAGAGGTCCATAGTTATCTCTGGAGTTCGGATCAGTCGAGAGCGTGATTGGGATTATCTGATTCGTATTCTCAGCCTTGTATTCATATTACGAGTGAGAAATTGTACTTACGGTACGCCCATGAAAGTTGCCTTGGGCACCAAACACCCAGGCCTCGTCTTGATGGACCTTCTTGGTCTTATAAGCCCATTTACGCGCAATCTTAACTGCCGTCTCAACTGCCTCAGCGCCAGTACACATGGGTAGAACCTTCTCATAGCCGAATGTATCGGTAACTTTCTCCGCCCATTTTGGCAGCACGTCGCTATAAAAGGCTCGGGAGCAGATAGTGAGCCGGGAAGCCTGCTCAGTCAAGGTCTTGACGAGAGCGGGATGACAATGCCCTTGATTAACGACACTATATGCTGACAGGAAGTCGAGATACTGACGACCCTCAGGGTCCCAGACGTGGGCGCCTTCAGCACGTGAAAATACTGTAGGAATGGGTGCATAGATATCGGCTATGCGTTGACTCTCGAGCTGGATCGCACTGCTGGTGGATGGAGCATGGAAGCGTGACTTGAAGGTAGTCGAATACGCTCGCATCTCGTCAGCGTGCGGAGCCATTTTGAGTCTGTATGACCAGGGTTGAAGAGTTGAGATAGAGTTGGAAATGGTACGCAATGAAGGCCGCGCTGGAGGGTTCGCAGACCAATGGTGTAACACGATAACAGCTTTTTGGTGTCTCATTGAGAGAGGAGTGAGTTTAACATAGGTTTTGGGGGTTTATAATTATATGAGCGGAATACTGGGAAAAGATTCTGTAGGCCGGAACACAGCCTCCACCTGTAAAGATATTGCATGTCGACCCGAGAGAATGACTTGATACTGTAGCTCATGATACTTGGAATCACGTATATTGATTGTCCGTTGCAAGGGACTTCAATTGATTGAGTACTCGTCGGCTCCGAGAAGAGAACAGTACTAAACTGAAGTGCGCTAGCTTAGTGATACCCAACAACAAAAGTCGGTTCCGAAACGTGAGCTCCTTGACCTTGAGGTCATAGATACGATTGACGGCTCCGAGATATGATTCATGAGCGTAGCCACTATCTACTAGCTAGGCCAAAACCCTAGCGCCCCGGTCTTTCGGTATCAAGACAGAAACACGGCTCTGAGATAAGCGACTTCTCGCCACATCCCCACGGGGTAGAAGTCTGGATGTATCTAGTCTAGTGTGTGGGCCTATCTTGGTGCATGCAGGTAAGGTAAGGTACCTTGCAGCCATTCTTGCATCCATGGATCCTTGCACAAGGTATAATTGCTTCACTCTCCAAGATGTGATTTATAGTAAGGACTTTTCCAGTCCTTTCAAGCCTCTTTGCCATATGTGTCTGTAGACAATATTTTCGAAACCACTGTCATCATTCCACAGACCTATCCCTCACCAATATGGCGATCGCTCAACAGACTTATTCTCCAGGTTCTGAGGATAAGAAGACTGACTCAAATGAAGAAAACATCTTATCAGAACAATCAACCACACACGAAGGCATTGCCGAGGTCTTCAAAGAGGGCGAAGATGTCAACTTCCGCACCGTTGGTTGGATTTGGGCTTCAATCATTTTCCTCAAGAGTATGTTTCCTCACAGACAACAATGGAGTGCGAGCCAATGCTTACCATTCATTCCCCTTTGCACAGTCATGTTCGCAACCGGAGTTCTTTCTATACCCACAGCACTGGCAGCTCTCGGGGCATTTCCTGGTGCCGTCAATGTCATTGGCTGGTGTGCTGTTAATACGTACGCTGCCGTCTTGATGGGAGACTTCCGCAACCGCCACTCCGGCTGCCACTCTGTGGCCGACATGGCCCAGGTTGTTGGTGGCAAGGTGCTGCGCGAAATCACCGGGGCACTTTTCATCATTACCTGGGTTATAGTTGCAGGATCGGGCATGGTTGGGGCAGCTACAGCTCTGAATGCCGTGTCCATGCATGCGCTCTGCACGAACTGGTTTCTCCTCATTGTAACCCTTGTCATCATCACCTTGGCGAGCATCCGCACATTTGAGAACCTCGGGTGGCTGACTTGGGTTGGTTTCGTGGCCACCTTTGTTGCTGTCTTCATCGTCGTGTAGGTCCATGTTTTGTCTGTTACACGAGGCAATCCAACTAACTTGGCTTTCTAGTGTCGGCGTCACCAAGCTGGATCGTCCTGTAGCAGCTCCACAGGAAGGGCCCTTCGAACTTGGGTATGTTGTTATCGCATCGCCGACCTTCATCCAAGGTATCAACGCAGTGACAACCATCTTCGTCTCTAGTGCTGGCTCTACAGCTTTCCTCCCTGTAATCTCCGAGATGCGGGATCCGAAGCAATACAAGAAGTCGCTCTATGTTTGTATGACCATCATCACTGCCTCCTATCTGACCTTCTCAATGGTTGTCTATCGCTGGTGCGGCACTTGGGTCGCATCCCCTTCCCTCAGCTCAGCAGGCCCACTGCTCAAGAAAATTGCATACGGTATCGCGTTTGTTGGCTTGCTCGTAACCGGTGCATTATATGTGCACATAGCCGCCAAGTATATGTTTGTCCGCATTCTGCGAAACTCTCGCCACCTCCAGAGCAATACCTGGGTTCACTGGTCGGTTTGGTTCGGCTGTACTGTTGGACTTGGCGCGACTGCACTCGCCATCGCTGGAGGGGTACCCATCTTCAATTACCTCCTCAGTCTGGCTGCCTCTTTTGGATTCGCTCCTTTGACAATCATTCTCCCCTCGTATTTATACATTTACGACTATTGCGAGTACCGCCGAGGAACTGCCTTTCAGCAAGTTAAGTACTGGTTTCATTGGCTACTCTTTCTTCTCGGGTCTTTCTTATCTGTTGGCGGTCTTTACGCAGTTATTTCTGCTATTCGTGAAGCCTATGCTATGGGAACTATTGGTTCAGCGTTTAGCTGTGCTGATAACAGTGGCTCTGTTTGAAGTGTACCTAGGTCGCGCCGCTTTGACGTATTAAGCTCGGTATCGTCTTTCAGGACCCCAAGGGATTGGGGGCACAGATTACATATTATTCTATACCTATTGCAATGTGTATAACGCCTTTGGAAGCCCACAAATTGGAAGAGTTGTTTATACCTGATTATCATGACGAATCAACACCCATTTGTCACCACCTGATGTAACGATGGTTTTGGGATTGGGTTAAGGTGACTGTTATCACGAGGAAATCTTAAACTCCTCGCTAGTGCTACCTGGGAGCTTTAGCTGGCTATTTACGTGATTAGAAGTAATATATATTTTTCTATAAGAGGTAGTAGTTTCAATAGCTTGAAAGAAGTTATTAGAAAGAGCAAGAGCTTAAGTAAGATAAAGCCAATCTCTAAATCGCATATAATATAAGTAACTAGGTACTATGTAGCGAGAAAGATAAGAATGCGAGATAAGATTTGACATTGGTTTCTGAATAATAGGCAATACGTTCTCGGCACGCTTTGGACCGACGGTGATGGTTCTAGTTGAGAGGCTAGAAGACTTGTAGTTCCCCGGCATCACAATGCCGACATATTTAAGACTAATGCGATTTACCAATATCCATTCCAAGTGTCTTGTGTCGTTACTGAGCTTGTGTTTCAACATGAGGTCTGTATGGATCTTGGTATCATTGGGCACTCTGCATAATCCTGCCATCCTACCTTGCTGACCACTCGCATGTCAATGACTCGCTACTCACTGCAGCTCATATCTCCCAGGAAACTCAATTGACGAGCTAGACAGGGAACACGGACAGATGTGAGATTCCTCACTGATTGTGACTTTAACCCATCGGCCTATCATAGATCACCACCAGATGGATTTTCACTCTGAATATGGACATCTGCATATGTGAAGACAACTAACGAGGGTGCTTGTCAACGAACACCTCACAAAGTTGGGGGCGGATCTCATGCAGCGTGATTCACGGCCAATGGTGACTCCGAGAGAAAAGCCAGATATAGCTAATCAACTGGATGTTAAACCTCACTTCGAATAAAGCCCATCAAAGAATCATAGATTCCTAAGCATCGCCAAACCACTCAACATACACTAAACAGCACCTACATCGCTATCAAACCCTAATCCCGCTCCTTCGACCCAACAGTCGATCTCGAACTCGAATTCCTCAAAACCTTACCCCCCTCCGGTCCAGAATCAGGCGTATGCGTCGCACTACTCTCCCTCGCCAAAGGCGACGGAAAATCCGGTGTAACAGACCTCGAATCAGTCCCAGGTCTCTTCGGCTTCGAACTCGTAGACAGCCTCTTGCGCCGCGCTGACATGGAGCCGCTGCTGGGTCGTCTACTAACGGAGTTATCTTCTTCGACGATAGGCGTAGGAGTTCGTGTTGAGCTTGTGGATGCGCGGCGCACACTACTTCCGCGACGGCGACGTTCGCGCTCGACGGCAATGGGACGCGGTGGTGTCTTCTCGGGCTCGTGGCGGCGCGGTTGGCGGCCAGGGAGCCACCATAGCCAGCCGTATTGTTGCTTGACGAGTTGGTGATCGCGCTCTTTGACTTTTTGCCGCAGCAGGGCCCGGCGCTCGTTCTCCTTCTCCCAGTATTCCGTTCTGTATAGCTCCCAGTTCTCGCGGAACGTAGCAGAGAAGGGCTTTGCTAGGAGGAGCAGCTTGACGTAGTCGCCGCCAGGCGCTAGATCCTCCTCGTGGCCGCCCTTCTCCTCATCTTCGTGGGGCAGTATCAGCGTCGGGTGTGTATCGCTCGTGATCTGAAGCTCCTTCTCCACCTCTCGCAAGAGACTCGGTTCGACGTATCGATACGATGAACTAGCCGTGTGTGAAAAGAGCCCGTACGTCAAGAAGAATCCAATCGTCGAGAGTGCCTCGGCCCACCACGTCCGTCGTATTATGATCAGCTTGCAGTTGAAGCCCCGTAGTCCTCTATTCGAAATGACGAACCATCGTCTCGGCCAGCGAATTCCACGCTCCCAGATCCCAGTCGCCCAGACGAGTATCGCAGTGATGATGCCGCCCATGAAGCAGACCTTCTCTGCACCCTCGACAGCCCAGTAGATAGAACCTCCCACGCCACGACCGTCTTCACGGGGTGCGAGAAAGAGAGCATATCCAAAACCAGCGATCCACAGTGACAGCAGTGTGAGAAAGAAAGTATGGTGTCGCTTCCGAGCTCGTAGTTCGAGGAATTGCGCGCGCAGTGAAGCTTCGAGGATCAACAGGTTGAGATAGATCATAGACGGTGAACTCGGCGTGTGATGCAGCGGATCGCCTTGTTTGGCGGTGGTGGGGAGGATGGGACTCGCGCCGGCGACATCTTTGGCTCCTTGCGTAGGAGCTGAGGCGCCTTTGACGATGGAATCGACATCGTCGGACATTTTTTTGGTTGGAGGCTGAGGGGCAGCCCGGTCAAAGAGAGCTTGATGCCATGTACTTACTGGAAGAGGGATAGGGAATCGTCAGGTGGTCAGATAAGTCGAAGGGAGAGAGAGCGGGAAGTCGAGCTGTGATTTGTTGAACGACTCAGTTGGTGATTTTGTTGATCAACGTGGGCGAGTCGTGTGATTCTTTTGGTGCTTTGTTTAGTTCCCTATTTTCCTGGGGAGAACGTGGTTCGGTTTCTTTGACCCGCTTCCATCGTCATCACAAGCCAAAAGAGAGAGATCTGAGGCTTTGGCCTTTGGCGCTGGCTCGGTAAATGGGTACCAAGTACCGCCAATTGTAGTGGATTGCCCCAACACGTTGGGGAACCACAACGGGTACTGAGTACCTCATAAACCGATATATTCCGTTTTTTCCTTGACAAGATTATTCTATCATTATCACAGAGTAAATTAAATCTGTTCTCTTCTATATCTCCCTACTCAGCCTCAATCGCTTACCCAAACAAGTAAACAATCAAAGTCAATTCCTCCGCAATCTTACTCTTCTTACTCTGCGGACTTGTCCACGGACCGGAGCTTGTTTCAAACCCCGACATTTTCGTACCTTAACTCCGGCCCGGCTTGTGCTGTGCCTGTTGCGTCACGAAACGAGAAGTGTTTTTTTCAGTGTCGCTACAGAGGTAGAGGTCGAGGTTAAACACATATTAACCTCGCCCTCGCCCCCTTTCCCCCAGGCAAGGAATGCTTAGACTTCAACCTTCTTCTGCGGTACTTCCTATATCGCGACTTTCTTCAATCACCGCTTTTAATACTACTACACCTACACGCAGTATGAGCACCGACGGTACCGTTCGTCCGCCTCATGGTGGGAGAGTTGCCGATGCGCCGGAGGAGATTAAACATCAGGCTGAGTTGAAGCCTTCGCATGCGTTCTTGTTTCCGCTTGGTTATAAAGATGCTGCGTATCAATGGGTATGTAACCTGAAATAATTGAGGAGTGGGAATTAATGACTTGCAGTGGACGAGTTTGGCGCCGCAAGCTGTTGAGCGCAATTTATTGAACCTCATGCCGCACCTTAAGGAGGCGAACGACAGTATTACAAACATCGATACTCCCGAACGACCTGACCCGTACGGTACACGAGTATGGCGAAGAACAATGGTCCATCTTTCCGGGAAAAACCGAGCCTTGAACGAAGTAACCGTCGAGCGAGTCGGAGAAAAGGAGGAGGATGCTCTGGTTATGATCCACGGATACGGCGCCGGTCTTGGCTTCTTCTACAAGAACTTTGAGCCTATTTCTCGCATGAAGGGACTCAAGCTTTATGCACTGGACATGCTGGGTTGCGGAAACTCGTCACGACCGGCTTTCAAGATCCACGCGAAGAAGAAGGAGGACCAAGTCATGGAGGCGGAGGGTTGGTTTGTCGATGCGCTAGAAGAATGGCGAAAGGCCAGAAAACTCGAACAGTTCACACTCCTCGGTCACTCGCTCGGTGGTTATCTCGCAGTTTCATACGCGCTCAAATATCCCGGCCGACTTAAAAAGCTCATTCTCGCGTCTCCAGTCGGTATCCCATCCGATCCCTACGCCGTCAACGCCTCGATGCCCGACCCGAACACATCAACGATCCAAAACGAAATCACACAAGATCAACAAAGCACGACCGACCAAAATGGTACTCTCAAAAAGCACAAACCCGCTTCAAACGTCCTACGACGACCTTTGCCAGGCTGGTTCGTCTGGCTCTGGGATCAGAACATTTCTCCCTTCAGCATCGTCCGAATGAGCGGTCCTCTCGGTCCACGATTCGTCTCAGGCTGGAGTTTCCGACGTTTCAATCATCTACCACAAGCTGAATCACAAGCTCTCCACGATTACTCCTTCTCGATCTTTAAGCAAAAAGGCAGCGGTGAATATGCCCTAGCCTACATCCTCGCACCCGGCGCGTACGCTCGTCGTCCCGTCATCGATCGCATCCAAGAAGTCGGCCGTCAAACAATCACAAAACCCGACGGAACTACAGTCAAAGAAACTGGTATACCAGTAGTCTTCATGTACGGAGAAAACGACTGGATGGACGTCGCAGGTGGTCTAGCATCAGAAGAGAAACTTAAGGAAGCGAGACAAAAAGCCCTCGAAAACGCTACAGAAGATGAAAAGAAGCGAGAAAACGGCAGTGCAAAGGTCCTCCTCGTTCCCAAGGCCGGCCATCATCTGTACCTCGACAATCCCGAAGTCTTCAACGACATGATCCGCAAAGAACTCGAAGACACACGAAAATCCGAGCAAAGAAAGCAATAGGCTCAAACATGCATGTTTGGGTTTGGCTGGCATGAGTGATGACGAGACATGAAGGAATTAACACGTCGGCGCTGTTGGCACACGCGGTATTTTCTGTGCGGTGCGGGATATTAGATGGTTCACGGCATACAGACATTGGGGAAAAAAAAGCGTTTTTTTGTTACTGGGCTTTTTCGTTTTTGATGAGCTTGCGTGTTAGACTTGCGTATACCTATTTTATCGCCTGCTTGGCATGGCGCCTTAAGAGTAGACTGTACAACATTGATATTCCATTCATTGTTCCACTGGACAACAAGTGTCTCATCACAGCAGTCTCGAATACTGATGAACCGAGCAACGCTGAAGGAAATCTGTTGGCTCGGACGCTTGAACGAGGTTGATTGAAATCTCTGAGGATTATTAAATAATCACGAACTACTCAAGATGCGATGCACTGGATCGATTCACACATAGAAACACACTGTACCAAATCATGCGTGTAGGAATAAAATTTAGGAATTGTATCATATCTAAGTAGTTTAAAAAATCAGAATTTCTCCCCAGCACCGTCGCTTGTATCCAGAATGAAAAAGACAAACTATCTGGTAAGTAAGAGCCAGGCATGCAATGAAGTCCATCCGCACTGATATAAGTGTAGTACCACATCTTGCCAGCAAGCTGTGGTGTACAAGCGACAGACATCTCTTAGCCACAGACGCAATGTCGTATAAGCACGACTGCCAGAACAAATCCGAGCAGTATACCATCTAATGTTAAAGCTCTCCTTGGTATCATGTTCCTTTCCTAACCACCCCATTTCGTTTACAGGTTGATCAAGTCTACCTCCGAGAAATCTGGAGGAGCCCTGCCGTAAACGACGCGGACCTTGCTGTCGAGAGCTGTGCCCTCATTGCTGATCCAGATGTGTTCGCTGTACGCTTGTGTTCGACGAATCTCATCATCGCTAATGCCCAGATCGTCGCGAGGGATCCAAACGGTAGGTCGACGAGCTCGAAGAGCCTCATGCTGAAACGCATGCCTAACGAGCGCATCTCTCTCATCTGGAGTAAGATCTTCGATTTCGTCGTGAATTCCTCCAAAGAGCGCCTCACCAATTGCACGCTGCGCTTCAATGTCTTTCTGTCGGTGCTGTCGTCGATAGGCCGATGCTCTCTTGTTCTTGTCTTTTGCCCTATTGACAACCGCGATCTTGCGGAGTTGTTGTCCTCCGTCCTTAGCCCATGTTCCAACCTGCTTCACGGGTCGTCGAAGTGAGCCAAACCTTCGCAGCTCAATATCATGGTTCGTTTCAGGCTGTGCAGCCTTCTCCTGTGTCTCCATGTTGTTGTCTTCCTCGGGAAGGTCATCGTCGTCATAGAGTCCGAGACGGCGATCTTGAGCCCGCTGGAATGCTTCATCTCGCAAAACTGCCTCATCTTCAAAAGTGATGGGGAGGTAGCGGAAGAGTGGAGAGAACGAAAAGTTGAGAAGTACCTGGTAGATAATGGTAAGGAAGAAAACCACAATCATGATTGTGCCGTGGGGCGTGCAAGTGCTTTTGCCGTGCTCGTCCTTCACGATGAAGAATAAACCAGCAATGGAAAGTTCCATGAAGTAAATGCCTGTGAAAGTCTGGTTGATAGCCCGAGGATACAAGACACCACCTGTATCATGTTCGAATCGATTGACATAGAGCATAGCGTATCGCTGAGCAAACCACAGAAGACCGAAAGTGATGATTGCGAAAATCGAAATCAGAGGTGCAATGACGCAATATATGATTGCGATACAAGCAAAGTTGGTGTAGATGGGGAAGAACGATCCCCATTTGATCTGGCGCAAGTCGGTGTTTCGAGACCACTTGTTACGTGCAGTACTGTCCAGAATCCTGGCAAGGATATACCACACAAAGAGTGCGCCAAGCTGGAGAAGAGTCGCTGAGCTTGTGGACATGGCCTGCAGAATCATGTAGGAGAAAAAGTAGTTGGCAGCAGTCGGTAGATTGTAGGCGAGTAGGTTCAGAACAGATTCAACCGTGTTGAGTTTCTTCACGTTGTTGTACAGCTCGTCAATAGAGGCTGCGAAGAACGACGCAATTGAGACAATCAGGAAAACTTGGATGAAGAGGAAGACGAAGTAGAAGATCTGCACAAACTCAGTCTTCTGGGATCCTGTCTTCGCACCTCTGAATTCGGCGAGGAAGTTAAGAAGAAGGGGTACCAGAAACAAGAGCAGACCGAGGACAGCGGCAGGCAAAACACCTGCCACTGCCTTGGCAATGTTGTGGACGGTCTCATTTTCCTTCAGGAAAGACAGCCATTCATTGTTACGAATGAGGTTGTCGAGTTGACTCAAGGCAGCTGTCCAAGCCACAGGAATAGCCCAGAGTATGATCATACCGACGACAGTAGTGAAAACGAGTGCCGATCGCAACCATTCCTGCCACCATGAAAATGCCATGTTGTTCCAAATAACATCCTTCGGAGAGATCTCGTTGATTCTCGGGGCCATTTGTTTGGGAACGTGGTGGATGACGCTTTGGCAAGCCATATGCGCTGCAACCTGGTGGTTGAACTGGATAAAAGCTGAGTTCATGAGCGGGAATCGCTCAGGGTGCTTCTGATCCTCCTCAATCTCCAGATTCAAACGCGCCAGTTCCTGTCGACACCAGTAGATCGAATCAACCTTCTTGGTGACAAATGGCACAGGGAAAAGCCATTTCTTTCCAAAGAGGGGCAGACGATGGGTTGGGCGATCTTTCTTCTTAAGATATTTCTCCCATTCCGCGGGCTCTGCATCTTCTTGGTAATCGGGGTTGTATGCCACAGGATACTCGGTAGGCTCTTCCACATCTGGGCTCATAAATGGGAGGGCGTACTTGATTCTTTGCCAGAGAGGCTTGCTCTCGGTTGATTTGCCCTCCATGTAAGCCGCAGCAGCTTCTCCTTGAGGAACAGGTGAAGCATAAGCACCAGGAGGTGGTTTCCAAAACTGCCACCACTTGGCATCCTCTTTCAGGTAGATGTCATCCTCGTTCACGAGCTTCCGGACAGTGTTGCCAACTGGTCTGGGCGTTATTGATCTTGGATTAATAGCCGTGGTACTCTCAGCCGATAACCTGTTAGTATTTCGTGACTCGTTGTTTTGCGCTCGTTGAGATTCTGAGGTAGATATGCGAGTGTTATCTTCCACATCAACTGACGGCCGAAGTCGATATCGATCAGAGCCTCGGGATGGAGCTCGAGGCTCATTTGGTTGGTTCATGCCAATGAAGCCATTGGTTGTCTCCAGGGTCTCATCCACGTTGTTTCCAGCTTTAGAAACCACACCCAAAATGCCATGGCCGACTTTAGCAAGAGGATCACCCAAGAGGGGCATCTTAAATCCCTTAGATTGGCTCTTGTCATAGTCAGACTTATCATTAGTGCGGTTATTGAAATTCTCGTATTGAGACTCGCGAACACCAGCATCAACAGTATGAGGAACGTCGTGCTTGTCTCCAGCGGTGGTACCTCCAGGGCTCATCGCCATTCGATGAGCTTCGGCATCTTCTTCCGCCTGTCGATCTGCTCGTTCCTGCTTGCTAAGCGAACCGAGCTTCATTGCTTTGCGCTCCTTCTTTTCCGCCGCCTTCTTCTGCTTCAGCTGTGCTTTCTTTGCCTCTTTGATGAGATCTGTCTGTGCTGATTCAAGCTTCGCGTGAATGCCGTCTCGTTCCTTCACTTTGTCAAGTAGAGTCGATAAATCTCGGTTGAGCCAAACGTTTCGAATTCCACCAGGGAACACATCGAAAAGGCCCGTGAGTGCCTCCTCACTGAGCCATTTGGCGGGAATAGAATTGACCAGTACTGTAGTGGCAGAAGCTCGAAGTCGGTGCTCTGCACTGGTGAGGTAATCTTGTCGAACCTTGATATAGACCCGTAATTCGAAGAAAAATACCCAGCATACCCATATGACCACAAGAATGGCCATCAATAGATGAGCACCATATCTGCTTGTATTATTCGCACTGACGTTGCCCCACGCGAGAGTGTCTAACCCAGTGGGTGTACCTTCATTCTTTTCGTCGTCATCGTCTTTGACGTCGACCTTCTGGCCACGGCCGCCGACATAGTTCAAGGGAATAAGAATTGGCATGACGATGCCGCAAATGGGAATGAATATAATGAGAAGAGTCTTCAAGTAGCGCAGAAAGAAGTAGGCATCAAGACCACATTTCTCGATCACTTCACGATCTCCATAGTGCCATAATGTTTTAATCATACTCAAGACTCCTCTCGGCGGGGGCTCTGTTCGTTCGCGTTCGGGGACAAGGTAGGTTTTCGGTTTGCTGGAGATTGGGTTAGCGATTAACTTTTGGAAGACCGGGATTGGTTTGACTTACAAAATTCGAGCCAACTTGTTACGAAGGAAAAGAAATAGTAAAACCTGAACCGCAAAAATCGCCACAGCGACAGCTACGGCAGTGAGGAAACTGGCAATGCCAATTCCTTTGTCCTTGTCGGCAGCGCTGGTTGACGATCCCATTACTCCTGAAGTCGTTGTTGTTGGCTGATCAGAAGTCGTTCGGGATCCGCTAAGCGTTTCAGAAGCAGAGATAGCGGAGGAGATCAAGGAGCTGGCGATAGTGCTGGCTAGAGATGATGCTGTCCCGCTCGCAGAATCGGTCGCCGACGCCGAAGCGCCGGCCTCTGTGGAAGACATTTTCGGTTTGAGGTCGACGGCAAGAGCAGCGAACTTGTAAACGGAGCGTGAGAGGAGGGAGAGCGCCCCAGACGGGGAGTAGGTAAGAAAGGACCTGCTCTCAAATGATAATAAAAGGTGTTGCGAAGAATTATGTTTGTGTTGATTGAGGCTTCATAACAGTCGACCACGAGACTGGCGCATCAATAGGCAAACAATCTGTGAAGTTTATGAGAAGAGAGAAATTCTAGGTAAAAAGATGGTGACAAAAGGGAAGGTTTCCAAGATATTTGGTAGTGTTGACCTGCGAAGCTAACCCGCGTCATGGTTGGCGACCCCTGTCGCTTTAAGGGCGGCAGGCGATTCCAAAAGAAGAACAAAGCCGTGAATGATTGGACACGATTGGAGACAGTGGGAGCTACAGGGGATATCACTGGAGCCCTCTCCTGCACCAGGCATTCTGCCGACAGGACAGAATCTCTTAGATACGCTTTTAAGCACCAAAAACTGGGCACTCTGGGGTCACCCATGACATCAGAGGCTTATTGGTTCACTCTGAAACAGCAGCCCCTTTGTGTCTGGAACGCTGAGGGTTGTCTGGGGTTCGTTGGCTGTGAATGAATGAGAGTAACGGCTTGACAAGCGCCAAACAAACGATCATTAGCGAAATATCTTAGAACCGCGCGCTTCAGTTCTATTTTTTATCTTTTTCTTTTCTTTTTTCCCTTTGATCTATTCTATTGTTCTTTCTCTTGAGCTCCTTTCGGAGATTCCCTTTCCTTTTCATTTCCAAGTGGAGTGTTCCAAGAAAATCGTGCGGCAACTTAATTTCGCTCCAAAAATGATCACTATTCAGTAACGACAGGACATGATGAGTCATGACAACACACTAATTCAAACATACATGATACAGCTTCGTGACAATTCAAAAGCAAACATTAACATCGTAAAACTCATCCGTGAAAAGAAATGCAAGTCCAACAAGTGCAGACACTCCGCTCCCTCAATCCTCACAGTGACCTCGTCCTGGACAATACTCGTAGGTGTCACCGCCAAAGCCCAGGAAGCCCCGCCAGTCAGTCTTCTTGTGTACGATTCCGATGGACTACAGTGCTGTTAGTATATCACAGGTGCAACAGTTGGAGGTATCACTCACGTCTCCTTTGTAGTTGTAGAAGTAGTGACGATCCATCACCTTGCAGGTGTAACCCGAGAAATCGCAATTGGGTAGCTCGTAACGGAAGAGTACATCCAAGATTGCGCCCATACCGCCCCTATCTCTGACAGCAGTTGTGGTACCTTCGAATCGGGCTTCAAAGAGCCCCTTCTTACTTCGTTTACCGCCGCCATCTTTGGTGAGTTGTTCTTGACCAGCATCGATGATATCTTCGACGTAGTCTTCGGGCCACCATTGCTCACCGGGGCATCTTGAACCCGCAGCACTGCTGACTCCTATACCATTGTCTGAAGAAGTTGCTGAGACTTGAGAGAGGACAAGGCTGAGAAGACCAGTCATGAAGAAGAAGGGATGAGTACATGCTGTGTGACTGTGCGACTGCAAGCACTTCTTGATAAACGACCGTGATAAACGACCGTGATAAACGAATGACTTGATGATTGAGAAGAAAACCAGAAACCTGTCGGGGTGAGGTGTGTCTGCCTGGATGCTGAACCTGAACCTCTCAACATCCTGAGATGTCGAGTCTTCATAGACAACCCGAGTCAACACCATGGCCATCGTTGCCATGGAAGTCTTGTCGGTATGGATCGGGTGCTGGCATAGACGGACCGAGGCAAACATCTCAGCGGTGGCAAGAGAGGCTCACTGCAGCAGGAGATAAAGGCATTTTCACCAACGGATTGAATATGCTCTACTAATTCTCTAGGTGAAGCACCATATTCGTGTTCCTGCATATTCATGATGCCTGATGCCCATTATGGACAGTTTTAATATCATGTGTATGGAAGAAGAAAATAAACTACTGGCGCTAGACAGTACTAACGTCAGAGACTTGGTCTCGAGGGGAGGTTATATTTCCTCACCGTATTATCAACACCACCATCTAGACTTAAGGCTGAGTTGTGGTCCGACTCAATGGTAGTGATACGTTATCGTTCTGCTGGATCATCTCCCAACTGGCTGGGCGTCCCACCTGATATATAACCGAGTTCCCAGGCGTTTAACAGAATATGCCTTTCAGATACTCGGTACCAAATTGAGAATTGACAGCTGGACATAGGAAATAAAAAACACTGCTATCCTCGGTCGAGTCTCCCGCAAGCGCTGTGGCTTACTTTTGAGCTGAAACGCCAATATCTTGATCCATATTCGTTGAAGTGCATTAGATTGACAATGGTGGTGTGCCTTTCAGCGATGATTTGACTGGGTGCTTACACAGCAGTTCGCATGCTGAAGAACTTGACTGCATGCACATACTACATACAGGAACTCCAATAAGATGCAACCGTCATGTCGCAGTGAAACAAGAAATGTCGTCCGAAGTGAGCCAATAAATACAGGCTGGAGATACGACGATAGCGTTGTAAACCGAGCGACGATCATGGCCAGCGAATGGCCTGGATCCACTGAATACCTTCCACAAATGGAAAATACAGGCCTTGGAACAGGTTACAGTCAAATCTGATTGGGACACGTCAGATTTCACATTTTCCTGAAACATCCCCCGACGTTGCATTGCCAGGGTCGATGCTGATCACGTTACCCTACGTCACTGCGGAAGTCCATGCGGAATTCATTCCCAACAAAAGATACCAAGGCATCGAATGTTGGTTAAGAGTAACAAAGGACATTGTTGGCTCTAGGAAACAACTACGGAGCTACCCTTGAGAATAAACAAGCTAAACCTTGTTCTCTAAATGCTCTATTGTTCAGGTTGTGTACTTGTATTGTCGATTGAGTCCTTTGGAACTTGATGGACGTATCTACATGATCTTGAAGCGTCCGCTGCGTTGCATTTGACAATGACCTGTCCCTAACGCTCACGCACTGCATCTATCTGAACTCTTATCATGTTCAAGACAGGCAAACAAGGGAAAACCTATAGTATTTAAGGCAGGCTGTATGAATTCATGAAACCCAGGAGAACGCAGATCCAAGCAAGCAACCCGTTGCACGCCTGCAAACTCGACATTACCAGCATTTCATCTCTGACTAACTAGGCAACCATATTAGCCAATACCTTTTTCGACAGCTTTTTCAATTACACCGCAAAGATGCCTATCACCGCAACCTTCTTCCCCGCCTTCTTGCAAGCTTGTGACGATGATCCTAACGACACTCTGAATATACAACTCACGTGTGGAATTTGCCACGAACAGATGACATTTGAAGATGGAGCTGGTCCTCATCTCCGTGCATTTGTCCTCCCTTGTATGCACATCTACTGTAACGGATGCGTAGACGCGATGGTAGCTCACAGTAAAAACGACGAGATGTCCCACTATTGCTGTCCTACGTGCCGTGCGTGTTTGCATTGTGTAACTTGCCCAGCCCCGTCTGAGAAGGGCAGTCTGATTCACATGGACGGTGAAAAGTCAATTGCGCTTATAGAAGACATCCTAAAGCTGTGGCATACTCGGTGGCACTGCTTCAACTGTGATGTGGAAGCCTTCACAACCTGGCTGCAAACAGTGATGAAGATATTAAGGGATTGTACTGAAGTCATCGACAATGGGCAGTTTATGAGAATCGTCGTCGAATATGACGGTAGGACATGGGGTGAACCCTCGCCGTATGTTGATTCGAGGCTCATCGACCAGAAGCCATTACCTATAGATCTTGAGGCACCCATCAAGATGATTGAAGGGGGCCTGCTGAAGGCCCACGGTATTGCGGTGCCTGATGATGACTCAACGGCTTTCAAATATGAGATTCGTCTTTATGAACCGAGAGATAGAGAGCATCATATTCTTGTATGGGAGAGACGCCACGTCGAGAAGATGGAGCAGGAGATGCGAGAACATTGGGTTGGAAGCCGAAAGCTCATGGTCTTGGACCTCGCTTTCGATCTGCGCGATCTTTGGTCTGATGGGAATGTTCGTAGAAAAATGGACGAGCGAGTACAGCGTGGACAAAGGAGTATGATTGAGTATATGCACGACAATGGAGATGAAGACGAAGACGAAGAGGAAGACGTGTACGTGGTTTGAAGAAAAGGTAAGTAAGGTAGGTAAAGCGTATTGGGTGATTTGATTCGCTTCATACAGATATCCAGTAATGGATCAAAGAATAAATCGTTGTGCCCATCGTCATGTTTCCATTGTGACCGTATGATTACCAGCTGATCTGGTGGTCCTACCGTTGAAGTCTATGGTGCTCTTTGTATAAGAATTTTGGAACTTGAATTTGTGTATGTGCAAGAACTATAGAGATGATGTATCAAAGGTGTAGCCTGGGATTGTCTCCAAATCTTCTTGGTCGTCTTGTGAATAGGGTTATTTATCAGTAGCATACACTAACTAAGAGCCTCCCCCCTTTTTACAATTAACAAGTGCCAGTGACGCCTCTACTATGGACGGAGCATGAATTGCTCGTAGACCCTCATCATCACGTAGCCAATCTCTGCTGTAGTATTTTTCAAGGGCAGCATAGTCTCTTGTTAATACCGGATCAATGCTTCCCTTGCTGAGGAATCGTACAAATGTTGTCCAGCGATATCAATGGAAGGATTTTCAGTGCAAGAAGAAAAGTGAAGACTGTGATCTTAAAGAACAAAGGTGGCTGTAGAGTGTTCTTATACCGAGTTCAATGGACGAGATCGTGCAATACGTGTCATCAAAGGTCCTGTTAGATCAGCAGATGAAGAGCCGTTCGTATCATAAGCGTGAAGCTTCCAGCCGCACAATTACTGTGTTCAGTGATAGCGGTATATTATGAACTTAATTTCAAAGTATATAACGCTAAATCACCTCTGAAGCCTTTATAGCCAGGAACTTCTTCCACCCATCCATCAAACACCAGCAGTACTGTAACTAACAAACCATCTCCTAACTAACAGTGACCAGCCTCTCAAAATGTCTAAACCCAAAGATCCAATCACCGCGGCCTACTATCCCGAGCTTGCAAAGATCATCAACAATGATCCCACAGCTATCGAGCGCCTAGAGCTCGAATGTAACATGTGTCAGGACAAGATGAGCAACCCAGAAGACAGGACCTGCAGTGCAATCATTTTCCCCTGCGGCCATATGTTCTGTCCCCCTTGTGTCCAAGAGTATAGAACGTACAGCATATCCGATGGCATCCCTTACAGATGTCCTGTCTGTCGCTTTGACCTTAAAGGTAAAATCTGCGGGTGTCCGGGCGACAAATATACGTTGTTTAAGCCCACAGAGCATCAAGATGAGAGCCTTTTGGCTAGACTTCAGGGAGAAATCTCCACTCTCGAGGGCGCTTGCGTCTCGTGTCAAATGGCTACTTTGGCCCACGACTTGAGACGTATCGCTCTCTACTTACATGATCCCGCACCGATGATCAAAGACGGACATATGTTGCGAGTTACCGTTGAGAAATGCGACGAAAAGGAGGTGCGAGCCGAATCTGACCAGAGCGAAGTGGTCAAACAGTTGCCAGTATCGCCGGAGCTTCTGGAACTGTTCAGAATTGCGGGAGACAGCCTCGACACGGCGTGGAACGGGCCTCGTGCTCCAGGGCATGAATCCTCCCTGTTTAACTTTGAACTTGCTCTTTGTACGCGATATCCTGAGGACCATAAGCACTGGCCGCATCGAAGAGGACAGCTGCAGTTTTTCGACAAGTTGGGGGTGGCGCCTAGGTACCAATCTTGGTAGACTTGCCGATGCTCTTAGGAATGCAGTCGATCTAGCCAAGGCGTTCACCAGTGATGAGGCTTACAAGAATTATAAGAAAGATGTGAGATTCCAGGAACGTCTGGAGGTTAGCTTTTTTGAATGTATAGAGCTGGAACAGCAGATGCGGGTGGTACGTCTAGAGCCGGACGAGCAGATCCGGGACCACCAGGATGACCAGGATAACCAGGATCGAGAGAATCCTAGACTCTACGCCTTGGCTGCTATCCCACTTGTTGGTGGGATTTTGGCTAGTGGTTATCAATTCGGTGCTTTTCTTGCTAGGCACATTTGTCGAGGTAGTGAAGAGTGAAGAGTGAAGGATTGTGGAATAGAAGCTTGCAAAGTGAACATAAAGACAATCTGGCATCGTCTACTGTTTCTGGGGACAGTTGAGGTGAGTTCTCATTGAGGGTGCTGGGGGCATTTGGGAATCGATGCTGTTCTTTAGATATCTAGGTACAGGGGAATCAATTTACTTGTTGGACAGGCACTAAGAAATGTGGTCTTTGAAATATCTGAACATAAGTGATTGTATATTTTCTCCTGTTCTACGATAAAAAAGAGTCAACACCTTATTACCAAGCAGGGTAGATATGGCATAGCTTTGATACTCTATCGTATGACAACGATATCACTAAGCAGAGAAGTAAAGGTTACGACCTCAGTCCTAAAATATATCAAGATCTCGGTATGTTAGCCTAAGTTTGAGGGTTTCTTTGACGAATAACTATTGGCATCCTCTTTCAGGGTCCCAAGTCTCCTCACTCTAGGGGAGTAGTCTCAGTTACTTGATGAATTAATCATAAAGACGAATTGGAAAATGCTCGTACATCAGAACATACAGTTCCTGAATGCATGTTTGTATTCAAGGTACCTAGTTACATACAC
Organism: Fusarium dlaminii; assembly: GCA_013186775.1. Classification (NCBI taxonomy): domain Eukaryota; kingdom Fungi; phylum Ascomycota; class Sordariomycetes; order Hypocreales; family Nectriaceae; genus Fusarium; species Fusarium dlaminii. The sequence goes on along the minus strand of JAAOAL010000043.1, from coordinate 325,838 downwards.
TACCGATGTCTACGGATCTATTTATCCGCCAGATAGTCAAGAAACCTCTCTTGAGGGATATCGTCCAAAATCTGGTCATCCTCTACCTATCCTAGGAACCAAAATCTTCCCAAATCTCGCGTCTCTTCGTCTTCGAGAGACTCTTTCCGTACATAGCCATCAGTTTTCATCTTTGGGGGCAGCCTCTTGCTCTGCAGGAGACTCTTCCACCAGTGATAGGAGCTCAGGCTTGAAGTGAAGCACCCGAATCTTCATTGAGCTGAAGTCCGCTTCCAACCAAACCTGGTTCTGTCGCTGCGATCGGATCGCGGAGTCGACAATCTCACTGATAAAATGCTTGATGGAGGTAGGAGGTTCGATTTCGAGAACAGGTCCAGTTGCCACCCTCGAGCAGTATTCATCAGAGTTGTAGAACGTGATGCCGATACCCAGGTACTCGCCCTTGAGCTCCTCTGGAATATGTGGGTTGCTGTTCAACTCCTCGTTGAAGAGTCTCTGCAAACTCAAGATGCCACAGGGGCTGCATCCCTTAGGCATACCGCCACCTTGTGACAGGATGGGAGGCATCTTGTTCATATTCACCGGAGTCAAGGGCAAGGGCATGCCAGTGTGAGCGTGGCCGCAGTCGTGGATGAGTTCCGTGCGGCAAATAGGGCATCGGTTATTACCTGTCTCGTAATATGCGAGTAGGCATCTAGCGCATAGAATGTGACCGCATGGGAGGACGCGAGGACGACGTGGAGGCTGAGTTTCATCGTCGCCTGGACCTCGGTAGTGGAAGGAGTCTCTGCAGATGATGCACTCTAGGCCGAGAGTTTCCAGATGGGCGACCCCGTTATTCTCGGCGAAGGCCTTGAGATTGGGCCAGAAATACTCCTGGTTAGGCATGTTGCTTGGGGATTTGGGGTCAACGGTAAGTGCTGGGATTGGGAATTCTTTCGGAAATTCTTCTAAGATCCGTCGATAGTCGTTTGTGGCTTTAGGTAAAATGCGTTCTGGCTGATATGTTAGCTAGGTATGAAGATGATGGGAATAGGTGAAAGAGATATGCAGTTGAAAGTCGAGTTTACCTTGATGAACTACAGACTTGGTGGATAGCCAAAGCTGTAGAACAAATAGCCTCGAGGTTCTTGTAAGAAGGAAGAAAAGAAAGAGTTGAAGAGGCTTCGCACCTCTTGGGTTGTAGGTACAGAACAGAAGTCGAACTTGAACAAATGCTCTCAACCAGAGTGATTCCTTCGTTCGTACGACTGCCACTGGATCTGTAACTGCCACTGACGGGGTTGAAGTCCAGATGAAAGACATACCGTCGCTACCACTGGCCTTTTGTCACTGCTAATGGCGAAAAGAGTTCACTTTGACCGTCTACTGAGCTTGGGGTCCAGGTCGAGGGCCATTATCAGGGTATGGTGGTAGAAATCCCATGACAGTTTCGGCAAGTGACGGAATAATATATAGTATAAGGGCATTTGTTTACTTGAAGAAGGATACAATGGCTGTCTCAACATATTGGTTGATGCATTTGTTGACCCCTGATTACAGATGAATTGCTATACATAAAGAGATGAAGATGGAAAGTTAAGGCTGTACTGGAGTAACTACCAGAAAGGGTCTTCACTCTCTTAGTTGTATCTCAATAGGTACACGTAATCAGAAATGTGCAACTGATAGAAGAACAAATGCAAACTAAAGGAAATAGATGAAAGTCGACAATCTTTACCAAACTCCAAACTAGAACCAAATATCCCCTCAAACAACAAGTTTGAGCCAAACTATTGTTGTCTGTTCTTACAAGTCACGTCCCAGCCATAGCCTTTACTGTTGAGATCTCAGGCCACGGACCTTCACCGGGGCGCCAACATGGCAGCAGTTATTCTAGAGCTTCGTACTGCTCTCATACTTATCCAAACATCGTTGGTATTGAGCAACAAAAGTTCTGAACGCTGCTGAAGCGCGCACCTCCGGGCAGTTCCGCATCTAGGGGAGAGGAAAGGTCTCACCACCGTAAGCCAGGAATATAGCATAACGACCCTTGGGATCTTCGGGCAGGAGATTGTAGAGGTTATCGATAAGCTCGTCTATGGTGTTGTTGATGGGGCATTCGTCACAGCAGTTGGCAATGATGCCTCCATTCTTGAGCGCGGGCAAGATGTTATCCAGATATGGGCTTTTGAGGGCATATATAACCCGTGAAAGTGGTGCCCACACATGAGGAGGATGAACACAGTTCTGCAGGCTGGGCAGCAGATGATTTCAGTGTTGGTCTGGAGGCGGTATCGAACAATCTCCCGGAGCAATAAGCCCCAAAGATATGCCCACAGTGGAGAATTACGTTCTTGTGTGTATCATCATTCTGCGGCTGGTGTTCGCATGAAAGGATGTGATACCCTCCCGACAAATGCCACATGCCGGGGCAAGATCTTCAAATTTTGGCGTTGTTGTTCTCAATGCCTGAGACAAATCGAGGACAGAATGACTCCTTGGCAGGTACGGTGATCTTCTTTGGGCTGGTGTAATCGACGGTCGGGGGGGAAGTGATGCACATCGTGTCTTGAGGGAGAGTCTGGGGTCCTAGTGTTAGCTGGTTTTGGATTCAAGAGTATGAAATGTACGCGTATGTGTATGATAATATGATATGGGAGATAGGGAAGCATGTGGAAACGGGGACACATATTTTTCTATAACCAAGAGTAAGGTAATCAAGTTCTGCTCTCAAGACAGATCCAGAGCCCGCGCAGGGTATCTCAAATGATCATCCCTTGAAGGTTTCCAGTTCAGGCTACCACTTTCTAAGTCACGAGAAAATGATGCTGCTCAAAAACTTACCTCGCAAGAGTAAGAAGACATCGATGTAGTATGAGGTTGTATGGATATCGAAACGAGTGTAAGGGGAAGAATGGATGGCAAACCGTAACTGTGGCAAGGACAAAGTTGTGTTTGAGTTGAACAAGAGACAATGCCTTGAGCTCAGTGTACAGACACAGAAAAAGAGCCTTGACTGGCAACCTACCATGGAATGCAATCAGTTCGCTGCTAGTGTCATCCCCCAGAAAAAAGCTGCCCATGCCTCCCCACTTCCAGTCATAAGTAGGCTACGAACAATAGAATAAGAGGTAGAGAACTCTGTTGCGGTATCAATTCTCTAGTATTGGCTTGATTGGCGTTCGTCCTCATGATGAGAGCCTTTCCCCTTTGCTAGTTGGTCCCCTGACACATCTACCACAAGGAGCAATATACCCCCAACTTCTATTGGACAGGAACACACCACACATGAATATAAAATAGAAGTCTGTATCGACTCTTGTGGATTCTGGACGCTTCGGTTTGGATCTGGTAGGACCCAGTGCTGGGTGGGTGATCATATGGTTCGCCTGCAGGCACCGATATTCCAGTCACCATGTCGCAGCCCTATTCTTCATCGAATGAAGAGCCTGTATACCTTCGAAAACGAACTCAAGTGGCATTCATCTGCATCTCTCATTATTTCATTTGACTGGGAGACAAAGCTTGTTCAATAGACATCCAATTAAGTGTCTCACACCTCCAGTCTGAAGTCGAGCCCAAGCAATATGCACGGTAGCCAATAATCTGGAGGGTATAATTGGCCGAGGGGAATTTCTCACGATCTATCGGTATTTTAAGGTGAAGTTGGAAACAGTATACTTTATTTCCCCAGATATGGTGGCCAATAGACCTCGGGTCGTGTCGCTGTTGCAAAAGTTTACGCATATGCTCAACTTCATGCTTTCAACAAGAAGATAATACAACAGTAATGATTCGAGGCCTCCATATTTACTTTGGTTTGTCCTCCCACGACCCAATAGCAATTCACGCCGTTTTTGAAGTATAAACGATAAAGCCAGGCAACCAGTAACAGACCAGTCTACCATGCTGATGTTAAAAAAAACCTGCTCGTTCCGGTGCAAAGCTTACGGGGTGTAAGTGAACACGCAGTCACAATTCACGCTTAAATGGACGACAAAGATGACTCGATAAAAGAGCTCAACCAGTAGTGAACACTACGAAACAATATTTTCAGAACTATCTTGCCAAAAGACGAAAGCTTTCTTCACGTATAACCCTGTGAGTCAGTCTCTGTTCCAGGAACATCCATCGATTGGCCCTTTGTACAATTTTGAGTGTAGACATAGACTTTTGTTCCCCTTTCTTCATCACACATGACCATTAGTCTCAGTTATAAGCTTCAAAACACGACCATATACTTTAGAAAATGAGAGTTTGGACTGAAAACTCGTGGAGTGAGGCGATCAAAGTTCCCCTTCGAAGCCCTTTGACTTGAGCAGAACTTAATCCCTCCCCTGGCTATAAAAGAACGCTTTCCCTCCCCTTTGTTCATTCCCATCTTCAGATTCTCTCCATCTTCTTCTTCCATCAAGTTGTCTTATGTCACCAAGTTACCTGCTATCTTACGATCTTGTATCATCAGCTTCACTTGCATCAGCTTGACCTTCTATCATCTCTTGACATACATCACAACCAACTTTCTATCACTTCTCGAAATACATCACTTCTCGACATACATCTTCTCTCGACATACATCTCTCATCACAACTCTCCTCACACTACCTCTCATACTACCTCTCATACTACCTCTCATACTACCTCTCATCCTATCTTTCACGTCATCTTCCACCCCATCTCTCATCATGTCTGGACACATTACCACTCTGTTCCACCACATCTCCTCTACCCACTCCAAAGACACACTGTGTATTCTGGAGAACCTCAACAACAACGAAGAGTGGTGCAGCATCCCCAACGATGTACCAACCATTACAGAGGAGTCGGAAGACAGCTACTGGCCCAATCTAGAAGCCAGCATCGACAACAACAAGGTCCAGTTTAAGGACCTCTCGATCGAGTGTGTTGTCTGCCGCACCGACGTGACCATCTTCCCAAAAGATCACGTCGTTGACGAGGAAGTTGGCGAGAGCCACAGGGCCGTTATCCTCCCCTGCGGGCACATCTTCGGCGCCTCGTGCGTCAAGAGGTACTTCGACATGAAGACGGAGGAGGGAGCTCTTGCGTCCTGCATCAAGTGTCGAGCCGCTTGCTACCACCCTGCCTGCGGACATCCCTTCTACGGGGAACCCATGCCTTGTAATATACCAGGCATGGCGTTCACCCCCCATGTCGTGGGCAGGGGCGGCAAGATCGACATGCGCTGCAAGCCTTGCACCATCAGAGAAGTAATGTTAGATATCATTGCAGAGATCAAGCGGGCACCAGACCGCACCAAGGCTATGGATGAGTTCTTGGGCGTTGTTCTCGAGATCGATGGCGAGACGTATACGACTCCAGATTGCTCACATGTGCGCCGCGGGTCCCTGGATCGGGTGGACTTCCCCGAGTCTGTGGTAGACCTCCTCATCGGCTATAAGGATCGAATGGAGGAGAAAGAGAACGGGCAAGGCTACTGGGTAAGTGGTCACCTCGGCCAGTGGGGGGCCAAATTATATGTCCCTAAACCACAGAAGTAGGGCATATTGCCCGGAGAATGATGAGAGATATGAGTCGCATTGGGTGTTTTTTTATAAGCAGAGGAATATGGTTGTTTGACGTATTATTTCTTTGTTTGTCTAGAATGCAAAGAATAATATCTTTATTTATTGGTTATAGCATGGCGCAAAGGTTTCAATATATCCTTACTGCATCGACAATATAAGATTGCACCACCACTGATCATTTTAAAAACATGACTTGTGACTGTCCTACCAGAAATATCACCAAGTAACAAATCCTTTGTCCAAGATTGACACCATGCTCGCAATGAAATAACATATCAATCTTCATAAGTGCTAAACAAAAATCTCATCCAAAGGACGATCCGTAACCATAACATACATACATAAGAATCCTTAAAACCATCATAATCATTTCGCTGATTCCCAGACCAGCACAATAACACTATCCTTGATATCACCCACTTCCTCACCCCATCTCTTCCTCAAAGCCGGCTCATCGATAACACCCCTTTTCACATAAGCCTGCCACACATCACCCTCAGTGGTAGTGACAGAGTCCATCAACTTCCACACATTTCGTCGTCCTGTCCAGAACAACATCTTTCGGTCTGTGTCTCGTTCTTTGAGCTTCACGGGTCCGATGACGGAACGACGAGAAGAACTGGCTTTTCCAGCAGTGGAGAGGGGCATGTCAGAGAGGTGGATTCCATCGGGGTACTCGGTTATGGTGTACCCGTTCACGAGGACCCAGTTGTCGCGGAAGCGGTAGCGTTGGAGGAAGCATGCTTCGCCGCAGACGTCAGTGACGAGATGAGCTTGGCTTGGGGTGAGGTGATGGCGCTCTCCATAGTCGTGGAGGGCCAGTGGTTGAACGCCTGTCTCATAACTATCCAGATGTGAAGAGTAATCGTCGTTATCCTTGGGAGAGTAGAAGCTGGGTATGATGTGCATCTTCATCTTGGTATGCTTCGCCAAACAATCCTGAAGAATACCATCCCAGCGTTTCTTGCTTGTATGACTGTCTTCGACACCATCAAAACATGGTAGATGTGTAACCTTGGAAATAGCAGGTCGTGTAAGAAAGATGGCTCCACCTCCATACGTCGTCATGAATCCTTCGCCGATAGCCCAGTCTCCTCTTTCGCTCGGTAATCCAATGTACAATTCCTTCTCAGAGTTGTACGCGAATAGTCGTTCCTGGAGATATGAAAGATTGGGTAGAAAGATCTCCTCGTCCAAAATGCCGTACCACCTCTTCATCTGTCCTTTCTGTGCAAGTGTAGCGCTGTATTTCTTGACAGATTCCATCATGTTGAAGTATCTCTTGGCCGTAGAGATCTGACCCTCAGAGATAATAACATGAGCATCGATACCCAAAGATACCAACACCTCGGTCAACTTCTTCACTTGCTGATAATGCCCCTGATCCAAAACAAGCAGAAAACTCGCTCCGTTACCATGCTGATTCCCACCAGTCATCCATCTTGCCCAATCCTTCGCAACAGCGTAATCATCCCTAACAACACGATCAAAACTCGTCGAGATCGCAAACACAAAGTCCGAAGCGTCGATCTGTCTTGGCTTCGGTCCTCCTACAATCGGAAGGTTAAGTTCCTGTCGTGCAACCAAATTCCTCCTCTCGGGAGTCTTGGTATCGATAATTCGGGGCTGGTTTGAATGAAAGTCTGTATCGATGTTCGTGACTGAAGTATACTCAGAGTCCTGCTCTGAAACACGGACTTTCCATGCAGTCCATGAAGTTTGGTCCGAAAGTCCAATTTTCTGCCTTAGTCGCTCGAGGTACTGTTCTTCCGGAACTGGTCCTTTGATGGCGATTTCAGTATCTATCTCTGTTCGAGGCCAGTGCAGCCATCTTGTCTGAAAGAAGAGAACAACGACGACAACGAGAACAAGCAGTTGAACAACCCTGCGGGGAATAGTAGGCGGGCTAGAAATCATAATCATGATGAATAGACGATCCAATCCAGTAAAAAAAGAGTGACTTGGATGGGTATAACCTGGATAAATGAGTGTGTTGCTTGGCTATAACAAAGGCATGATCACGCTGCGAGAGGCGGGTAAGGACTGACTACGGTGAAAGAGAAGAAGCGAAAAGGCTTCGACTCCCGAGTCGTGAGGCACAGCGAGAGATTTAAGTAAATTAGACTCAAATGGCGTAGAGTGATAGACTGTCACAATGCCCTTGTCTAGTGTAAGTGGTAAATGGCCACAGTGGGGGAGGCCATCCTTCAAAGCATCATGAAACTAGGCGCCCCAGACCATGATCCCTGGTCGCACCACGTCAATAACGGTTAAAGAGGGGAAGGCCAAGGCAAGCAATTAAACTGTGACAAGGTCCGTGGTTCGTTTCATGGTTGATCAGTGGAGATTTCAGGTCACGACATGTCCGAATACAGTAATGAGAAACAATTGGAGCCAGTGTCAGAATTGAAGATCTTTTGACTCCTATTCTGACAGCGTCAATTCAAAGTCCCAAGCAATCAATGCATGAAGGATGCTGTTGTTGAATCCTGGTGGGTGAGAGGCTATGACGGAACGAGAACTAGGTTGGGTGGTAATTTAATCTCTTGCCAATAATCAGACTAATGCAGGTACACCAACAGCCCTAGTCGCAAAATAAGTCGATTTCGGTAGGTAATTTATCTGATAAGCGGCAAGCTAGGAAATGACCGCATCCCGTTGGAGATTCTTTGCCGAGCTCTAGCCTTGCATCATTCGCTGGGCTTGCTGGTGGTTGGACCCTTTTCTTCTTGGGCTGCTTCAGCATTTAGTGACCTCTTCCTAGGCGGTGTGATAGGTTCTGTTGCTGCCCTCGTGTGTGTCGGAGTTGATGCCACTGTCGTCGGTGCTCGTGCTGGTATCGGCATAGGCATTGGCATCGGCGGTAGTGGCTGATGCTGAGGTTGGGATCCGCGTCGTGAAGGCGGTGTTGTTGATGAACTTGGGGAATAAGCCGATGGCATATTGGCTTCAACTGTTCGTCTGGCGTGTTCGAAACGATCGTAGCACTTAGCGAGAGCCTCTTGGACCGATTGGTCCGCACGTACAACACCCGTGGCGAGAACTTCTCTAATGTGATCTTCGACCTTTTGAAACTCGGACTTGTCGTATCTGTATCGATCAGGAATACCGCTGTTGTGCAACAGAGCCAGCAGCCCCGCGATGACTGTGTTGGACGCAGCGAGAATAGTGATAGCTGTATCGTTGTCACCTCCAGCGCTGAGAGCTGTGATGCTAGCACCAATCATCAACTGCAGAACAAAAAGAATTGCGCGAACGAAGCCGATGACGTGAAATGAGTAGGATGAAATGGTACGTCGGTAGACGCAGTCGCGATAGAGGCCCTGAGGAATGCCTCGCGGGGGCCAGAAGCTACTGGTCGGATGAACAGGTTTATTATCCTCTATATCTCTGATCCCGCCAACTCCCCGAGCTAGGATGGCCCATTCTGTAGGCGATAGGAAGCGATATCTAACATTCTTATGTTTTTTCTGACTGGGGCCATTCTCCGTGCTGCTCTGATCTGCTCCGTTCATGTAGTGTCCGAAATTCTGATTAGGGTCCATCGATGTCTGTGGGACAGTTGAATCAACTTCCACCATTATGATGCAGACGCGCTATCTTGCTCTACAACTTGTATCTGCCGTATATCTTGAAGTGTAATGCGAGTGTTAAATGTAATGAAGCATGCAGGTGAAGCAAAAGCCAGCTTATGAAGAGGAAGCCGAGAAAGGATAATAGTGATGCTTGAAGAAGCTGCCTAGGGTCAATAAAATGATACTGAAAAGAATGAAGACCAAAGGTCGAATTGAAAAAGAAGGGAATTGTAGAAGAATAAAAGCGAGATTTCTGGTGATATAAAAGTCATTCGTTGCTCGGCCTTTCCCGTCGCCATGCTATCTTGTCTCATCTGAAGGCGGAATCTCATGCCCATTGCGGCTTCCACCGCGTAATCCTCATGAATTCGGCGAGATCAAGTGCCTTCTATCGATCTCTTTCGGTTCATCCTCTTAGAGAGTATCTTACCCAGTTGAGCATGATTCCGAGAACCAGGATCCTGCTCAACAACAAAGTTGTGATATCATTTCGCACTTCACTTACACGAGTTGTTGGTCTGTAAACCAACGTGGGACCCTGCCAAGCCGCAATAGGTAATTTTTACGATAAAATCTTCAGCAACACTGCAGGTCTCAGCCTCAAAATGTCCATCCTCAAGTCCAGGAATGTTCAGTGTCTCATACGCAACCAAACCACGACTCCTCATACAGAACAATGGACCATTCTCAAAGAATAGCTGTATTCATAAATAGATATCATTTCTATGTTCATTTTCATGTATATGACCCATCTGCCACTCAGCAAAGTACAGCCCCAAACCCTCATGACTCTAAATCACTGCCTGTTCCCTCCTGATCCGAGTAAACCATGTAGAACCACCTAAGCCATACAAACGCCACAGTGCATACATACAATCAACGATACACTCGCTAAATATTTCATCTTTCAAAATCAAGAATCCTGCACAAGATGGGGAATGTCGTCCACCTTGGCCTCGCCGTTGAGAATGGCATTCACCGCCGTGAACAGCGGATACTCCGACTCCAGACCGCGAGCCTTGAGGAAGCTGTTGACCTCCTCTGCGGTGGTTGTACCCTGGATCTTCTGTCCGTTGAGATCCTGCTTCTCAACCTCTTGTACGGAGATTCCCTTCTCGACGGCCTTCTTGGCACAGCGGAAGTTACGTCCGCCAGAGCAGGATGTGATCAGATCGGCAACACCGGCGGAGGATTCGGTAAAGGTAGCTGTGTGGACGGTCTCGCCGAAGAATTCCTTGCCGAACTTGACCATTTCCATGAGACCGACGCGCATGATGGCTGCCTTCGCGTTATCACCCCAACCACGACCGTCGACGAAACCAGCGGCGAGAGCAACTACGTTCTTCAAAGCACCGCTGAGAGATACACCTGCAACGTCGGAGACCATCTGGACGTGGAAGTAAGGTCGGTGGAAGAGCGTTCGGAAGCAATCCTGATCCAGGGGAGGATAATCGGCAGGCATAGCAGTGAGCTTGGTCTTTGAAGTTCGGCCTCGAACATCCTTGTGCTGCATCTCAGGGAGCTCGCCAATTGTAGGGTTGGGGCTACCAGTTCGTGGCGTGGGAGCTCTGCTGTTGTCTAGAGCAGGAGGATCGTAAGCGATAGTAGTCTCTGACCACTTCTCCTCGGCAATTTCACGAGCCAAGTTAGCACCGCTGAGGGCACCACAGTAAATGCCTAGACCATCACCAATCCACTCGCTAAACAGGCTGATACCGTCATCAGTGACATTGACACCCTTGATGCAGCTGATTCCTCTGGCATAAGGAAGAATGTGTCCGTTGACCTGCTTGCAGACGTTTGCGATAAACTGATGGGGCAAGTTGAAGACGAGGATAGTAGAGTCCTTGACAGCGTCGCGAATATCGGGGTTGGCGATGATGTTTGAGGGTAGAGGAATACCAGGCAGGTACTTTACGTTCTCGTGGTGCTTGTTGATGACTTCTGTGAGCTTCTGGGGCTTGTCGCCAGTGGTTTCGTCATATAATTTAGAGTCCTTGGTAATCGTCACTTCCTCTTCGTAGACCCACATCTGGACATCTTCCTCGAAGAGATCTTTGTTGGCGCGGGTGTTTTCAGCGACGATCTTGGCAATTGTAGAGCCCCTGGGTAGTAGAGTTAGTCAATGGCTCAAGCAAAGATAGAGGCAGAGCCGGAGAAGCGGAAGACATACCAGTTACCGGATCCCACAATGGTCACCTTGTGCTTCTTGGAATGTCCACCCAAGCTCGCCATGTTGCCGAATGTCGCAGAAGAATAAGTGCGAGTATGAGTACAAGACAGTAATCTCGAATATTTAGCAAAGACGAAAGAAGAGCGCACTAAAAGCGATCGAAACATACGGGGGAGAAGGGGAATCGAGAGTTGTGTAAGGTAAGGGCGAAAAAAGAGCTTTATGAGGGGTACTGAAGCTGGATAGTCCGAGGGACCAGCTCCAACTTTCCAGGTTGTTGAACCCTGGAGCAAGCCACAATGACGCATGGCAGAATGAGATAAGTGACACCGCCTGCTCCAAGAGGGAAAGCGTCCCATCAAAACCCCATTGATATCCGTGATAATGGAGCTGGAGAAATCTCGAGATCTTGATGAGGCCGAGGGGCAGTTTTTCACATGCAAGCAGATATTGATTGCTGTGGCTGCATATGTCAATTGGAAGCTATTTCTCTAGAAGAAGCTCAGAGTGAACTGTCTCAATGGCTACGACTCTGCGAGTTCACGATTTAAGAATAATTTCACTTCTCAACGATAGCTTCAATCACATGGAAACGACACAAAATTCTAATTCAACTTTTTAAGTGGGATTTCACATGTCGAACAAAAGAGCCTCGAAACAAGGATCTCTGCAAAGTCTAGGATTCTCCGGGAGACAAGGGGGCAAAGATGCATAATCCAGGAACAGCTACAGCACCGAGCCCCGTTCCGTAATCCGCGGGCCGATCCCCTTGTCGCGTGACGAGCACATGTTAAAGGACAAAAAGAAATCATGGGCTTGGATCAAATGATGTAGATTTTGAGGTCGTCGCTTCCAAGAGTCGCATCATATCACGATATAATTTGCTGCCGAGGATGTATCATTGCATTGTAATGGGCTCAAGGGCGCTAGAGCTCAACTGCATGTTGACGTTGCCAAGTTTACCCCAACGGAGTCATCTCACTCCCATCCCTTTTATCCGTGTAGAGGTCAGTGTATTTAACAGAGATACGAATGCCTGCATTTGGTTATCTGAAATATTTGACATGAAATTATACCACTCTCCAATCTGAACTGTTACCAATATGCATGCTGGTCAGAGCCCCGATAAGTGCCATATGAAAAACAGAAATGTCCCATAACTCAGCGATTAAGAACAGTTAAACTCAACAGCTAAATTTACTCCGTCGTCGTTTCAGTTATACTCGCCCAATAATTCCACCTTCTCCTCATCTGCCGGTGGAAGGTAATTAAGCATGGCTGACAGAGAGCGTTTCCGCCCGTGAGTTTTCCTCTCATCCTTCTCTTCAGTCCTTTCGCCATTTCCAAAAACAGGCTTGAAAACATTATCGTAAACCATCCAGGCAACAGTAAACATAACAGTCATGGTGACAGCCAACCACTGGGGCACTTTGCCGCGCTTGTCAGCCAGAAACTTGGACAGAAGAATGACCGTCCCGAAGAAAAAGACAGTGAAGAACAGGAAAAAGAATGCTCCTATCCTCTGTCTCAATGTTGTGATCGTGTATGGCTGTAGTGAGTGCAGGTAACGCTGGTATCCATCGGGAAGTTCATGTTCCTTGGCACCGTCTTTGATGCGATTCAGATATCGAGCACTGGCTTGTGCATAGCCAGGCTCACGCTGAGGACCGAGCAGAAAGCGATACCACCACTTGTGCTTACGAGGGTCATCGGGTAAATCCTTGTCAGGAATCTGTGGTGCAAAAAGCGTTCTTGACAGAAAAGGTCGAGGGATGTCGGGGAATGGCTTTTCGGGGATTGACATCTTGGGGGGCAGTGGTATACAGGGCACAACAATCTCTTTGTAGCCTGCGCCACCACCTTCAGTGCGAATGATGGTTCGGTAATCCTCCTCTGTCACCTCGTAGACCACACCCATAAGACCTTCATCCCACCTAATCTCCTCAGAGTGTGGTGGCTGCGGAGGCTCGAAAGGTGGGACTGGCACCTTTGGAGGCAGCTTTGGCTTCTCAGGAAGCTTTCTGTAATCGACGTTCGCAAAGCATGGCTCGCGATAAGGAATTCCAGGAAGGTTGAACTTAAGCTCCAACGTTGGCACTGAGACATTCACCTGGGACAGAGGTCTAATGCCACGAACGCCCAGAAATGTCTCAGCGGCGAGGTTGGATCCATAAGCGAGATAGAGATACGTCTTTGGCGCAGGATGGTCTCGATCGATGGCATGATCCTCAGCAGCTTGAGCTAAGCGTGCAGCTGATGTACGAGGGATAGAAGAGATCGGTGGATACTGCTTCGGTTCGGGCCGCTGCGCAAGAACACTGAACTTGCGCAGAACGACAGAAAGCGAAGATTTACTGGCTGCGTCGCGGGCGTGCATTGGGTTTGACATGACGTCGAGCGAGAAGCTTAGACGTAAGCTTACAACTAATTGATAGGGCCGTTGCACAGGTATCGCTAAGGTAGATCGGTGATCCTGCCAGGAGGCGGAGGAGGGATATATAAAAGCGCTCACAAATAATGAATAGCACAATAAACGTTCAAAGCATGGGGTTTCCAGGGAGATACGGAGTAGAGGTGTTGTTATTCATCATGAAACGGGTCATGGATTCGGGCGGAGCGGAGATAGTGGGCGTTCCTTGCTGCGCTGCTGAATAATGCGCCGCGCGGGTAAGGCATGGGAATAGTTGCGCCGACCGATGGTCCGCAGTCAAAGTCCGCTTCGCTATTGATGAACCCCGGGCTATCGGGTTTTGCCAGGATTATCTGACGAACTGACTTGCTGAAAGATTACCAAGCGATGGCCCGTTGCGATAGATCGCAGATCAGCTTTAATGAATTCCTCCATTGTATCGAGAAACCCTCCGGCTGTGCAGGGTAGGCTGTACCAATTCTGCCACTTCAACAACTGACGTTGTCTACTACCTTACCATCTATATTCATCATTTGCATTTCATTCAGTGAAAGATTTCTTTCATATTTGTATGCCAGAATAGGTAGGGCACAGTGTAGTTTGGGTGCGCTAAGTGTACATCCAGTTGGCTTGTTGATATTGGAGCTGGACTTGAAGAGAATTAAGTGTGATATCTTTGATGTTGAATATTAAGGTGATGCCATAAGCCTGGTGTTTAGAACGCTTACTTATCGTAATTTAAGGGAATCATAAAAAAATCTATTCCCACGCAGTGATTGAACAATGATTGCTCAAGTGCCATCGGAATGAAGCAGGCAAGAGGTATTCAACCTCTCAAGTGTGCCCGCTCCTTCCAATTTGCCAGCAGCTTCCACTATCTGCTCCTACCCATCTCAGCCAACATGATCCCCTTACCAAATCCCAAAAAGTTCTTGAAACAACAACTATACGTTCTCAAACATTCGTTGGTCTCGCTTGTGATCTCGGCATCGTTTTATTTCTTCCTCGCCCAGGCAGGTGACAGCCCAAATTACAGCCTCCAATCGTTTGGGGGAACTGTAAGTCAGATCCCCTACAACGAACGTTGTGTACCCCTCCAATACAATTTCATCCACTGACAGTCTTGCAGTATGCACCAATGCCGCCGCGAAGAGGTGGGAAGTCTGGCCCACGCCCAAAGCGTACGCGGCATTCAGCGAGGATTGGGGCTCTGGGCCAACTCGACACCACCCCAAACCGCCACGATCAGTCTCCTCGTGCAGTTCAGACTCAGGAGCCAACACCAGCATTACCAAATCACGGCGCAAATCCCAAGCCTCCAAACTCTGAGATACCGTCAACAAACGAATTTGATGATGACCTCAACGAAGATGATCTGATGCGGCTGGTTGAAGCTGAAGCCGTTCCATCCGCGCAACCACCTGCTGATTTCTCATGGTCTGAAATCGGTTCAACACGACGAAGCACGCCTCTACGGGAAGACGAACCAAGCTTTTTAGACAACCAAGATTCGCTTCTCGACGAATTTTCCAGTCCAAAGTCCGGTCTAGGCAAGCTTCCCAACACTCAGCCACTGCCATCAGAGCCTGATCAAGAAAGCAAAGAACCTCCTTTTGTTGACTTTTCTGAGACAGCTTCTACTGTACGACGAAGTTCACCTTATTATTCGTTGGCTGCTTCTCAGATCGGAGAAGACGAGGCACTGAATTTCGTGGAAAACAATCCTTTGGCACCACTACCAAGCACCATCCAAGATTCGATACAGTCTCTTGGATTACCCCCTTTCCCTGAATTAGAAGCCATGGATCACTTGCCGGAAGACGAGCTATATGATGTCACGCCTCCCAAGTCGACGGCTGAGCTTGAAGCTGAGACATCGCGAAAAGAGGAGGAAGCACCTGAAGCTGCCCCAGAAAGTTCACAGCGTACTAAGAAGCCAAGTTTGTCACAGAACTCAAAGACAAAAGGCAGGCCGGGGAAGACCTCAAAAAAGTATGATGCCCTTACGAGACTGTTAGAGGAGGAACTGGATTCACCAGAAGAAGACGAAGGAGAGGAGCAAGCATCCTCACCTCCTGAAAAGCCACCAGTAAAGCTCACAAAGCGGAAGAACGGCGCTCGCAAAGGCAAAGAGACACAAAAAAGTAAACCTGCCGCTATGACAACTCAGGATATACAAGCAAGTGAGCAGCGACCCAAGGAAAAGAAAGGTCGGAAACAACGAGCGAAGACTCCCATCCAATTCGACGAAGAGACACAGGAAATAAAAGAGGTAACACCACGCAAGGTACAGGAACAGCAACCTCGCATGCCCATCGTGAGCAGTCTCAGAAAATCGTATGCTGCCTCTGTCTCTCCCATTGCAGGTACCGGGAAAGGGACGCCCGGCTCGAAACGAAAGCCTGCGCCAAAGCGCAAACCGCCTGCTAAAGAAGCTCCCCAGAAGGAGAAAGCTTCCCAGAAAGCACCAACAGCCACACGAAAGTCAGATTTGAAGAACGTGGTACCCCAAGAGAAACCTGATACGACTGAAAAGGGGAAGGACCGTGCGATTCCTGCTGCAAAAGTAGCAGCTAAGCCTTCACCCGCAATTACCAAGAGAATAACCCGAGCCAAGGTGAAAGAGGAGAAGGCGCCAGTGTCGCAGCCTTCAGAAGTCCAAGAGGCGCGAGAAACAAAAAATGAGACCCAGGGATCGACCCAGGACCCTATCGTGCTCTCTAGCGACCCTGAAAGCGCTTTATTCTCGGATGATGACGATGCCTTCGTCCCAATCGAAGACTTACACCCAAAAGAGAAAACTCAACCAGCAAGGAAGGTCCAATCAGTAATGGGAGAGTTGCTTGTTGACCCAATTGTCGACGTGGAACCAGCAGGCCATGCTCGGCGTGAGAAAGCGCAGCCTTCAACACGCCCACAGACCCTACCGCAGAATCCCGAGGCTCCTGGCCCTTCACGTCCCCAAGAAGAACAAATCTCTCGGCCGAGGACAACCATGACGGTTAAGAGGGACCCTAAGAACCTTGTTGAAGAACCTCTTCCAAGCACGAAGGGAAATCGTGCAGCTCAAAAGGGCCGGGAGGTTTTGTCGGCTCGCGATACTAACATTCTCGTTCAACAAGATACCTCACGAGCAAGGACCTTGAAAAGACCTGCTACGACAGTTGATCCCATCATTGATGCTTCTCACCCACATCGCAAGATCAGTAAAACTTCAAGGAGCTTCAGTATCAGCCAAGCGGGTAGCCCGTTGCCACTTGAAACAAGCCCAGCGCAGCTTGTTGGTGGAACAAGTCCGAGTGCTATGGAAGAAGTTGAATCTGCGAAAGTGCCCAAGCGCAATCAGCAGACGGAGCCTAGAAGATCCCAACGCCTTCGAAGAACTGCGGAATAGGAATCCCCATATCCTGATGGCAATTACTTACAACAAGAGTACCTCTCTAGTCTGGCAGCCGCAGAGGCCATTCCTGACAAGACCAGAGTGGGATTGAGACCCAAACCGAACACGAAGGTCAAAACTGAGCCTGCCAATTTGCACCCTGAGCCAAGTTCAAGTGATCAAGACATTCATGCTCAGATACTGGCGTCCCTGCAGGGACAAAAGGAAGCGACTGCCGAATTGGAACAGGCCATGGAGCATGACAAAGTCCGCGGCAATAGAGAGTCTCCTAGACAGACACGACCGGCCGGGCCGAGTGCAGAGATAGGAGAGAAACTCCATGGACTAGTCGAGGTAAGTCCCTTGCCGAAGGTCAGTTCAATGCTAATATGCTGCCTAGATGATGCTGGATCATCTCCAGGCCAAGGAAGCGACCATCTACCGTGGCGCTGATGCCTACCGGAAGAATGGCATCATTTGCGTGGACAAGATTGAAAGACGCTACATGCAAGAGAGGCAGGCGCTTAATGAAACGTGGAAGAAGGATAGTAATAGGTTCCTCTGGGGGACGCGGGCAGCCAAGGCAGCGATTGATGAGCGCGGAAAGATACGAGAGAAGGCAATGCAGCAATTGAATGAAACGGCAGCAAGGCGCCGTCACTTGTTTGAACAAGCGACGACAAGTTTACGAGCACTTCATGGACGATTAATGCAGGGAAATCTTGCAGACTACGAAGATTGAAATGATTTACTGTACAGATTTTGTAATGACAGAAGATGGAATTTGCTGGAGCTAGGTAATGGGCAAGTCTGACTCAAGTTGTGGGTATGTGATGGCAGTTGGTGGAACGGGGCCTGAAAATCAGGGTTCAATGGCGGCAGGGATCAAAAGGTTGATTGATGGGTCAGTTTCATGTTAGTCGAGCGGTAAGTATCCCGGGCCTGGCCAATGTTATGCTTGATGAGGAGTCGCTGGGCATTGATAGTGATCTTGTTGAGAAGTGATGTCCTCGCTATGATGATACTCGTGGTCACAGAACTACAGAATTTGGGCAAGATATGAAGCGATCTTAAAGACGATTGAGACGATGTTAAGATGGGGTGTGAAGCAAATCCAAGGTTTGAGACTGGTGGCATTCTAAGCATGCTGAATGGACGGATGAATGGGAAGAGAGCCATTCTTCGCTTATTCGATGAGTCTAGACTCGATACGGGAAGCATCGTAGACTGGCTTCGCTGGCGTTTGGATGAGGGTGAAAGAATACTTGGCGAATAGCGGTTAGAAGGGAGCGAGAGAGGGAAGCGAATATCACGATGGGGACTAGATGATATAACCATGAGACACTTAGAGGCGAGTGCTGCTGATCTAGCGTGTCATAATAAGCATCACGATCTTCAAGATTAGCTTCCTGCCCTATCGAGCTGATATATTACTGCATTCGTGGCTGGTGATGTCGACGTCTGGAGTGTACGGTCCGGGAGGCGTTTTCGGGGCGATAACGAACATGGCAAACGATGACGATGGTGGTTTACCTCAGGTTGTGGGTGACGTAGTGACTTTGTGGCGCGGACGGGGTCATTCCCAAGTCCGAGAGATGGTATGCATGATATAAGAGATCCAGACCTGCCGATGAAGCCACTACGATTAATGCTGCTGAATACCTGTTATACTAAAAACCGATTTACGAATATTAATTGCATCTTTTTTTTATTAATATTTAATTAATTTCTTTGCTTGGACCACTTGCGCTTGGATGACAACTGCACTTTGTTTGATACAGCTTGAAACTTGAGTGGCACGACACGACAGGATGGGCTCAGATGATGCGGGGCATATTTCTACACCAGGGTGAGTAAGACGATTGTTTCGCTCTGTTCTGTTCTGTTCTGTTTCGTTTGGCTTTGTTCTGTCCCTCTCCGTTTATTCAGAGGCCAGTGCCTGTATTCTGTTGAACAATGGCACATCCAATATCCCCAACCACTCTTTGTCACCTCGTCATATGACCACTCTGCATAAGGGAGGCTTATTTCTTCATCCTAGGTGATGAAAAGACCAGTCTAATGACCCCCCAATCCTCCAGTAGATTTGCCTAACTCTTTTTGTCACTGCATAAAGAGGTCCGCCTGCATCACATCAGTCAAAGCTGGCTGCCCGCATTGCATCCATCTCTTACAAGCAGGGGCCTCTAGGGCATTGGCGCTAAATTGCCAGTGCCGTCGCCTGCCCCGCCTCCACTGCGTCCTGGGCTCGTGGACTGGGCTGAGCCTCCTGTCCAACGCGGCAGCTGCAGACACTGCCCTTCGCTCCAGTTTTTTTTTTTTCCTTTCTCTTTTTTTTTTCCTCCCCAGATCTCAACCTTTCTTCACGTTGCACAAGGGCCAAAACTACCTGAAAAGCCTCGGTATAATACCACTGCCACTAGTTCAAAGGAGCTTTTCTATTGTGTACGGATTCCTCTTATTTAGATTACCACTGTTGACCCCGCTTCCACTGTGTGTTCTACCTATTGTCCCCGTCAGTCACTTACACTGCCACTTGCTGCATCTGTTCTTCTGCTTCAGCTCAGATTACTTCCATCCATTCTACGTCTTCATCCTTTAACACTTTCATATTCTACAAACTACCACATCTCAATCCCCAGCGTATTATCACCCTTTGTGCCTCCGTCTTTTTACCAATCGTCCTCTGACATTCTTGCCTTCTACAGCCGTTTGCACTGTCTTCTTAACTTTCGGAGCCGCCGATCACGACGACCAGGCAGCTCAAGCTCGGCTGACACCTCGGACTCAACCTTAACCGCCAATTCCAACTACGAGATCACACCCGCAGACTCGACATCGTATTCTCCTGAAATCTCACCTCGTTCGTCGACCTCATCTACTTCTACTTCATCCTCGACATCCAAGCAACACAAGATGCCGTTTCGTCAGAGGATGGCCCGCCACTTTGGCGATTCGGTATGTAACTGTAACCCCGCATCTCCGTGCATGCCTGTCTAGGTATCGATCCAATGCGCCTATCTTTGAGATGCGCTTTTGGTAGAGTTTAACATGGAATGCGACTTGCCTAGTGGCGCTGAGGCTAACATCTTACAATAGCTTGCCCCCGAGAAGCCCTACCTTAGCTACTACGACGTTCTCTTGACAGCTGAGGATATCAAGGCGCTCAAGCACGACTGGTTAACAGACAACAATATTGCTTTCTGGGAGGAATATCTGGAGCGCGAAACACTTCCCAAGTACCCTCAAGCTCGCATCGTCCTGCTTCGTCCTAGCATGACATTCCTTCTTATGAAGGAGCCCGACCTCCGATCAGTCCAATCCGCCCTTCCCGATTTCTCAAAGGTCACCCATATCTTCCTACCCATCAACGACAATCGTAATGTGAGCGTCGCTGAGGGTGGTAGCCATTGGTCACTTCTCCTTGTCTCGACACTCGATGGTGTCGCTTTCCACTACGACTCCCTTGGTGGTGCCAACTACTCTGAGGCCAACGTTGCGACTCGCAAGCTTGCCAATATCCTCGGACGACCTCTTCGATTCATCAACCTCGAGGATTGCCCCCAGCAGGAGAACGGAAGCGACTGTGGTGTCTTTGTCTGCTTGTTGATGCGCCATCTCCTCGTCAAGCGCCTTCTCTGCGCTAATGCCCGCGAGAAGGTGTCGATGAGCATGGGTGGTAAGATGGTCGACAGTTATGGTGGCCGTAAAGAGATGATGCGAATTATCGAAAACCTCCGTAAGGAGGGTGAGCGCAGGCGATCGTGAGTGCCCCCAATCTTTTCTTGCTCTTCTTCTCCTTTTGGCTGGCGTATCTAATAATCAAGATAGGAGAAGCGCCAGCCCATTCTCGAACAAGACGCCGCCGCGGATCGAATAGAGAACGGACTGCTACGGCTCTTGCGAAGAATTCGAGGAACTCTTAAGGCAAATCAAAGAAGCTCAGACGGCAAAGGCGCGTAACGTGCAACAGCCCCCTCAGTCACCACCTCGGTCACCACGCCGTTCATCTCACCGTTCTCAAGAGGCGAATAAGTCCCCCGTCAACCAAAACGGCAAGGGTTCAATCGCCAAGGCCCCGGTCACTAAACCCAAGGATACTTCTCCCACTAGACTTGTTGATCAACCTCCTTGGAGAGGAATGAGAAATCGTGTCCGCACAAACTCGAACCCAATCCGATCCTCCAAGGATTCGCCTCCTCTTGGTCCACGAGCATGCAAGTCCGACCGAATCACTAAAGAGCCCAGGATTCAAACAAATCCTCCAACTCCCGTCAAAGTCCGGGGCAAGCGGTCTTCCAGCAGCACCACAACAACTCTCTCACCTCAAAGTGTGATCGAGACACAATGATGTACTTGTTCCACCACTGTAACGAAATGAATTTTACGACGGATGCATCACGGTCGATCAGTCTTGTTTTTTGTTATCTCATTTTGTCCTTTTTATTTTGGCGTTGGTGGTAGCGTGGAGCAGTAAGAGGGATGTGGTTATCATGTAACAGAAAGATGCCCATACGCGCGTTTGTTGTTTTAATGAGACTCCCAGATATCAAAGTAATGCGAGCTAGCGATGAAGGCGTTTGGTAGGATATGGAAAAAAGACATGCGTGCATTAGCACAGCTTATGAAGAATAATTGTACGTTTATAAACATGATATGTATTACATCTGTTGTGAAGTATTGTGTAGGCCTTCCTAAGGGAGCATGAATACTTGAAGTTTTCGAAGAATGCCACAATAAACTCATCAAAGAGTTCACTTTTGCCAATTTACCTAAGTCTTTTTGTCATTTAGGATCAAGGTTATAAGTTTTATTGCCTGTCCCAGCTCTGTGATCGAAGTATATGATTCCAACTCCATACGCCTGAGCAGATTTCTATGAAGATAGCATCTGCACCCCTTTTGTAACGTCACATATGGACTTGATCTCCATCTTTGGTATCTTAGATCCTCTCCACGTTGACCTTCTTAGTTCTTCTCAGCAAAGGCAGGATTCTGCTCCATCGTCGAAGAGATATACCCCCTCAGCGCCGCCCACCGATTCGCCGTTGGAGCGGGCGCAGTCTTTTCTTCCGCCTCAACCTTCTGCGCAGCCGCACCATCCTGCTGCGTCAACCTCGCCATACTAACCCCAAACCTCTCCATCTCCCCCTTAACAACCCTCTCCTTCCTCTTCAACGCACCCTTCTTACTCTTCAAGCTCTTATGCCTAACTTTTCCCTGCTCAACCTCCGCACCCTCCTCTAGCTCCGGCAGCGCATCAGCTAAGCTCTCCAAGTTCGCTGCTAGTTTCTTCGATGGTCGTCGCCGCTTTGTGGATTTTGAGATACGTGCTGATTGGATGCGGGATACGAAGGAGGAGTGCTTGATGAGTCGCTTGTCGCGCTTGCTGGAGAGGAAGGAGTCGGTCACGGCGGCGTCGTCGCGGAAGACTTTTGGGGGGGCTTGAGGGTGGATTTGGCCGGTTACTCGCTGGTGGCGGAGGGTGCGCGCCGAGGGCTTCTTGAGACCTGGGGGTTGAGGAGCCTAGGGTTTGTTAGTGAGTTGTTTTCGGGGAGTGTAGAGGGAAGGGAATGTACCATTTTGGGTTGTGGTTGGGAGGTTGGAGATGGAGGATTTGGGTGTGGAATTGAAGGTGTAGGTGAAGATACTGGAGAAACATTTTCGGTGAGGGTGGCTCACCGAGGTGGTGGGGCACACCGAGATACGGCATGGAGGGGCAGTCAATGGCTGAGGTTGATGACCAAGTCGATACAACGATTTGTAGTCAGTGAAGTAAATATTGAGAACATGACTAAAAATCTGATCTCTAGGCTTTTATTTGGTTATCATATCAACTCACATTCTGTAATGTTTTATGAAAAGAAATACTGGAACTGGTCATGTTCTCAACTCATAGTGGGGTTCAACTCAATATCTCCGTTCTAAGCTGATCCTCTCGGACTTTTTAACTTCCACACTTCTTCTCTCATTTCACTCACTCTCATGCAATAACAATGGAAGAAGTTAATAATCTTAAAAGAGAAATCGCAAAGCGGGAAGCCGAACTCGCAGATTTACGCTTTCAACTCGCAGCCGCAGAGTCACAAGCACGTGAATCTCAAGAAGCGTGGAAATGGCCACTGGATAACCACGAGTATGAGAGGTACAGTAGACAGATGATTGTTCCCAACTTTGGGCTTCAAGGTCAGTTGCCCTTCAAATGCTTAAGAGAAAGGTGCTAATTGAAGAATAGGCCAACTACGCTTGAGAAAGGCCAGGGTTCTGCTTGTTGGAGCGGGAGGCCTGGGATGTCCTGCGGCTGCATACCTCGCTGGTTCAGGGATTGGGACGATCGGTCTTGTTGATGGTGATGAAGTTGAAGTTTCGAATTTACATCGTCAAGTTGCGCATTCAACGGATCGTGTTGGCATGAGTAAGGTTCAGAGTGCGATTACGTATCTCAAAGAGTGAGTCCGCTTTATCGTGAAGTATTCTTTACTAACAAACTAATCAAGACTGAACCCAACGATAGCTTATAATGCGCATAACACACATCTTACACCGCAGAACGCTGAGGACATAGTATCGGGTTATGATTTAGTCCTTGATTGTACTGATCACCCTACATCCCGCTATCTTATCTCTGATATCTGCGTTCTTCTCTCAAAGCCTCTCGTCTCCGCATCGGCATTCCAAACTTCAGGCCAACTGATCGTTCTAAACAATCCTCCCGGAAAGGGCCCCTGCTATCGCTGCGTATTCCCTACGCCGCCACCACCAGATAGCGTGGTTGGATGTGGTGAGGGTGGAATCATTGGACCTATTGTTGGCACGATGGGTGTCTTACAGGCTTTGGAGGCCATCAAGATGATCTCGAGAGGTGATCTCGAGATCCATGGAGAGGCCAAGACACCGATGCTGTTACTTTTCAGTGGCATGTCTGATACCCCTTTCCGATCTGTGAGGATGAGGGGTAGAAGAAAGACTTGTCTGGCTTGTGGTGATGAGAACAGACTGACGTTGGATGAGCTGAAGAACTCAATGGACTATGTGCAATTCTGTGGTGTCAAGCAGCCTGTTCAATTGCTCCAGCCCGACGAACGAGTCACGGCGAAGGAATACGATGAGCTCTCCAAGTCAGACAATAAGGACATGCTGCTCGTGGACGTCCGAGAGAAGGAACATTTTGATCTCTGCAATATTTCAGGTTCGGTCAACATCCCCATCAGTCGCTTCATGAGCGCTCGTGGCGAAGCTACACCCGAAGGATGGCCGAGCGATCTGCCCCATTCAACCCCCATATACGTCGTCTGCCGAGTCGGTAACGATTCGCAGATTGCCGCACAGAAACTCAAGGACCTGGGATTAGGGAACAACGGAGAGAGATTTATCGGCGATATTCTGGGTGGTATCAAGTCATGGAAGGATACTGTTGATCCATCTGTACCTTTTATATAGACTGACACAAAAGATGCCGGCTAAAAGAGGAATTGGGGATAGTCGTATTGGATGAGAGATTTTATGATACATACATACAACATACAATGCCCGTATTAACCCGAGCACACCAAGGACAGGCCATTCCTGCCCATCAGCTGCGCCATTACAAATAACATTTTGCTCAAGTCAACAGAGACTCATGTGAGATATTTTTTCTTTTCTTTCTTTTCGTTTACACAAAGTTGGCAGTCTTCTTTTTGTTGAATGCCTTTTGGTCTTTTAGCCATTGGCGATATCCAGAAACACTAGAGATCTTTTCGCCGTAGAAATCGGGGACTGTTTCGTAGTTAGTAACTTACTTGATCGGCACTTGAAGCTAGCGAGATGAAAACTTACCAGGGTTGCTGGCGCTCGAGTTGGTGGGGTCAACCCGATGCTTCTTGATGCGCTCAAAGAACTGAGCCTCCTTCTGCGTCATCTGCTTCTTCCACTGACGATTCAAGAGGTAAAAGACCTGGTTTCCAACACTAGGGCCGCTCAGCCACCCAAGACCCGAGAACGCGAGCGTCATAAGTCCCAGCGTCATAAACGGATCGAGAGGGATTTGCGAGATGATCGGTTCCGCCAGACCCGTCGAGAGGAAAACGGCGCCCGCACCACCGGCGAACAGTCCATTGGTGATGGAGAACAAGAGCTGGTATCGTCGGCGCGAAACTCGGAGCTTGAAGAAGCTGTTCCAGTCGAGCGGGGGGAGTTCGGTGGACTGCGGCTTATCGGCGTAGGTGCGGGAGAAGGTCTTTGCGACGACGGGTGTGGGTGTGAAGCATTGGGGTCGGAACGGCGATGCTGAGAGACATGATGCTGGACGCAGAGTTGAGAATGAAGCTTTTTGTGATGAGCGCACGAGACCTGTTAACGGCATGCGCAAGACGGAGGTCTTGAGCGGAGAAGCCATGGTGAATTGATGTTGTAGCCAATTGAGGTTTGGGAGGAAAAAAAGTCAATTGGAGGTTTGGAGTGGAGATTGAAAGATGTCGTTGTGCCGTCGGTTATTGGGCGTGACGTGGGGATGCTGAAGCTCGGGTAGAGCTGTGTTCGTGATCTCATGGTGGATGGAAAAGTTTGGCGCTTGGTTAGGCGCGGCTAAGCGCTGCCGCCATTAAGGCTCAATTAGGAAGGGGATAGCCCAGACCCCCCTAATAAGGGCTATATAGGCTTAATCAAGTTGAGAATAATTATAATTCTCTTGTTTACTTTAGTGTTTAGGTATAAAATAGAGTATTTCAATTAATACGTTAAGAAATAAATAAATAAATTTTCTTTTTAAAATATTTAAATAATTAAAGTAATTCCCAAGTTCCCTTTCTTAATTTAAATCAAAATACAACCTATAGGCCTTTTTATTTTGTGTTAGGCTTTGTTGACTGTGACTCCTGCTTAGTCATTGGGTAGCAGCTCTTTCTTAGGCCTGCTGCCAGCCTCTTACAACACAAGCCGTGTTTAGAACAGCTCATAAAACAGATTTATTATTATGAACACGCCGACGACACTGCTCGAAAGTCTCTTTACTTAATCTGCCTCAGACTCTTCCTTTACCTATGATTTTTACCCACCCAATCGCATTGGCGACTCGTCCATTATAATCCTGCTAGAACTGGCGTCGCGGGTCGCGGGACTCGCGTTGGCGCACGAGCGATGGAGTCCTTCCAACAGCAGCTCGAGCCAGACGAGTCGGAAAAACGAAAACCGAAGGAACACAAGAGATCTCGGATCGAAGTACGTCTTCGGTCTAAACCAAGAGATTATGTGCCTGGAAGCGGTCCCCTACTACAACCTATTAGCTTGCTACCACCCCAAGACTCGACCGCGTACATATTGGAGCGAATTATACTCCCCTCGCCGGGACTTGCTGCAGATGGACTCCCTTTGCCGAGACGGATGACATATATCGTGTCATGGACGGACCTACCAGCGGCGCATATGTTGGTTCCTGCAATGGATATTCTGGAATACGTATCACCGAGGAAATTGGAAGAGTGGGAATTCAAGAATACGGAAGAACAGCTTGAAGAAGAAACGACGGAGAAAAAGAAGACGGAAGCTGGACAGGTTACACAGCCAAAGAGGCGTTGTAGACCACCCAAGCACAATACGATAGAAACGGCTGTTGTTGCGGTGGTAGAAGACGATGAGGCTGTTCCAATGAAGGGGGCTATGACGATTAAGACCCCTACGAAGAACATATTGAGAGACTTTGAGGGGTTGTCGGATGACGAGGGTCCGGCAAGACACTTGCAGTGGGAAATGACTGGTGATTCAGCTGAGACGGATGATCAGGCGTTGGATGAGCATAGAGGAACTGTTGGGGACTCAGAAAGTGCTTTCAGTGGCACCAAGATGGATCTGTTGCATGGTTCAGCAGCCGAGTCCCATGTCCCAGAGAAAAGGCATACCAAAGGCAAACATTTCGAGTCGTTCCCGTCAACAGGGACCTCGAGTCGACAAAGCACGCCCCAGATCACGAGCGTACGCTCCAAGTCTGAAGGCAAGAAGAAGCTTGGCCGTACTTCAAAGAAAGCACAACCTTCTGACGGACTATTGAGCGGCGTTCAAGGTACAGGCTCAGCCTCAGACTGGACTCCCCAAGAGTCACTCACCTACTCTAACTCGGGGGTTGAGACACCAGATCCAGAGTCAGAAACCCAAACAGCACGTCTTATTGAAGAAGCTATCTCGATTCAGAAGAAACCTCCAAAGTCAAAATCTAAGTCCAAAAGTAGCATCCCCAAGTCTCCAGAGCCAGTTCCTCGGGAAGACCACGGTCAAGAAAACCCAGAAGAGGCAGATGAACCAGGCTGGGAGGTCAAACGCCTCGAAGACATGGAACTGTACGATGTAGAAGGTCAAGGTCTAGTACGTTACTTCTTGGTCCGCTGGGAAGGCGACTGGCCGCCTGACCAGAACCCCTCCTGGGAGCCAGAATCCAACCTCCCCAAAGATCTCGTGAAATCGTACCTCCGCAACGGCAAGCGGAAGCGCTCAGACAAACCAGTTACAAAACCAGTTTCTAAACAACCCTCCGTTGCACCGTCATACGCACCAAAGAAGAAATCTATGAAACAGACTACATTATCATGGGGCATTCCTGCAAAGCAGTTCAAGAGCGTCAGTGAAGCTTTCGCAGGCGGTGAAGAAGACGAACTTGGAATGCCCATCGCTGCAGATCCGCGTAAGGAGGATGATGAAGACGATGAGCTTTTCGTCGTGGAGGAACCACCTGCGAAGAAGAGGGCTAAGAACTTGGGTGTGAATGGATGGGGAGCAGATGATTACAGATGAAGAAAAAACAACAAGTCAAGGTTGGCTATGGAGTTGGAGATTGCTTTGGGGCATGGATTCTTATTATTATGGGCGAAGGCGTAATTACTTTTCAAAAGCAGAACGGTCACGGCGGACATACATAGCATTAGAGATACCCATTTTGTGTCAAATGACTTATTTACATTGAACTACCTAAAAGTACCGTAAACTACCGTTGGTTCCTTGCTTGATTCCTTGATTGATTGATTTCCGAGGGCTCCAAAAAGATGTCATACAAATCCCCTTATAGCAATGCCCTTGGTTAAATGTCCCATACCTGCGTCAAAACATTCCGGAAATAATTGCAAGTCTCGCTTGCGGTTGTTGTTAACATGTTTGCATTGGCGTAACGAAGTCGTTATTGGGTTCTCCTGAACACCACTGATCGGTTGATGATCACTTATCCTGCGCAATATCGCGACTCTTTGTTGTGTAGATCTACTTTCGCTCGGCCTCGGCGGTCGAGACTACCTTGCGTGACTTCGGGTTAAGGTATGCCTTGATCTGATTCGGGATAGCAGTGAGCCGCTCAGGGTTCCAAGACGACGCGAATCCGAACTTCTTGTTGATGTTCCGTCGGACGTTCGCAACGCGCCCATACTCGGCGTATTTCGGGAGGTAGGGCAGCTCATTGGCCTCGCAGTAGTGCTTCCAGAAGGAAGCCCAATTGACCTTGAGGACATTGTCCTGCTTGAGTTTCATGAGGTCCATGTCATCGAGCTTGGTGTAAATGTCGCCGTTGACTTCCCGAGAGAAGATCTGACCCTCAACGATGATATATTTGGTGTTCCCATCAACGAAGTTGAAAGTGATGTTCGTCATCGGAATATCGCGGAGGAGAGTAGAGGTCTTGTCATCACGGACGAGGATATGAGGCACGACACCATACTTTCCTGGGTAGTTAGCCGGAGGGTGCAACACCTCCACGTTCGACGGGGTGCGTGACACCTCCGCGTTCATCGAGGGGGTACGAGGCATCTCTACGTTCATCGACGGGGTGCGCGACACCACCTCCACGTTCATCGACGAGGTGCGGCTGGTAACCGCACGTCGGGGGATAAGGGCACCATACGCGAAGTTGGAAGAAGGGGTGAAGAGGTTAAAGGGTTGGACGTTCCAGGCATCGGAGAGATGCTTGGGGGAGATGTAAGCGATCGTATTAGAGACGGAACTGGTGAGCTCCTCGACGTCGCGGTCAGAAGGAGTCGGACCAAATCCCATCTGAGCAGCAGGTCCATGGTAAGGGAAGAAGCCTAGGTTGAGAATCATTCCACACAGGCGGCCAGCTTCGAAAATGCTAGCGAACTCAATAGACAGTTTGCCGTTCATCTGGTTGTCGTTGGGGGAAAAGGAAGCACGGATGATGTACTTGGTTCCGAACCTAGTGAAGAGGTGCCAAACGGCAGAGGTAGGAAAGTTCTCCAGTGTGATGCAACGACCAGAGTGCTCGCTGTAATAGCCGACACCATATTCAAGCGGGTGTCCGTGACGGGAATCGTAGGAGGATGTAGAGTTAATGAGCTTGACTTCAATGTCGAAGAAGCGTCCGGTGCCGTCAACAAGCTCAAGTCCGTTGGCCTTGACGTTAGCGACGTACTTTTTAGCGGCAGCCGAGTCGCGAAACTCGACACAAGCCATCTTGAAGGCCGTACCGCTGTTGACAAGGTTGTCCATGATGGAGATTCTGATCAGACCTCCGACACCGCAGACCGCGTTGGCAACTTGGGTGAGGGTGGTACCTTGGGGGATTTTCTCCAGAAGCACACGGCGAGAGTCAGCGGCACTGTCAGGATCGAAGACCGACTTGATGTTGATCATATAGATCTCATCATCAGGACGAATAGAGACGGTCTCATTCTGGTTGCTGGCGGGGGATTGCTGATCAGTAGAAACATCGCCTTGGTTGGTTGGGGATGCATCATTGTTGCCGCCATCGGCAGCGGAGTTGCCATCTGAACGGACGGCGAACTGCGACTCCATCTCGGAAGAATCATCAGCAAGAGAATTCGGGGGATCCTATTCCCCTGGACCATCGCTATCGGACTCTGAGGTGTTTTCACGGACGCTGGATTCGTCCGATTCATCATCAGATGAAGCTTCGTCATCCCCCTGAGTTCAACGTTAATCATCTGATTCAATAAGGGACGGGAAATACTTACATCACTGCCAGACGAGGAGTCACCCTGGGCTTCGCCCATCTGGCACGCTATGTTGCTTTGGACAAGGTCATCGACCCAGTTCCTCCATCTTGGCCAGAACTTGAGTGGGAGTGAGGTTACCATCAGTTGAGCTGATGATTTCATCCTAGGAGGTAAAAGGGTTAATATGAGATGATGAGTATGTTTGACTGGGGATGACTTACTCGAAGTTCGTCATACCGGACGCGGTTGGCCTGATTTTCCTCCTTGAGTCTGACGAGGTCGGCACGAGCCTGTTCACGAGCCTCGCGTTGACTCATTATTTCCTCAGCTGAGAGGTTAGGGAAATTGGCGGTGTCGCTCATGTAGTCGAGTTGAGTCTCGACACTGGCAAGCTTGGCTTTGATAAGGTTGTCTTGCTCTTCAAATCGCAGGCTCACTTCATCGCTGTCAGCCGACAGAGCGAGACTCATGTCAGAGGGATGGGAGTCCAGGTCTCCGAAGGCGGTGCCAGCTCCGTTGAAGTCGGAGGAATGAGATGATAGCTCATCGGAGCGGGAAGACAGTAAGTCCCAACTACCTTGCTCGGAGGTAGGACCTCGATCGCCATTGAAAGAGGGGGGAGACATGGCTAGGACGATGAATGGTAATGGACAGAAAAAGGAGTGGAGATAGAAGATGGGGGAGGATGTAAACAGAAAGTTGGGGTGTTTGGGGACGGGGTTATCAAGAGGACAGGTAAGGGAGATACTCTTATTACGATACGATAAAAGTGAAGGTATTCGAAGGGAAGTTTTGTTATGTTTGAGGAAAGATGTGCGAGGAGAGAAGATGTTGAGGAGGGGGAGAAAAGAGGAGAGCAAGATATACGCGAGAGGGGCAGAAGATGCAGCCTACGACGCGTCAAGCCCTAGCCTATAGGAGAGCAGAATCAACAAAATGCAGACGGTCCGGTGACCAAGTAACGGCCAGTCACGCTGCCAGTGATACTCAGGAGTAGGGCACTGAGTATTTGCTCCCGGGATAGGAATTTCAACTTCTTGTGGGCAAGGGATAGGGCATTGTAGGATGTCAAGGACTTGAGGCACCGCAGGGGAATTAGTCCTAGTAGTGGAGGTGCTCAGGAGAAGTTGGAGGAGCGGCAGTGCAGTGGGACGAAAGCATTAGAAGCTATCAAGACATGAATCACCTCGATGCAGAACATTCATCCTGTTCGCAAATACACAGGAAAGCCACAAGGTCAATGTTCATGTTCATGTTCATATGTTGTTCATTGCACCATATTGCCATGACACTTGACCTGAATTTAGAACATAGATAATATAACCGTAATCCCAATATTGTCGGAGGTAGTTATTATTGACAAGATTGCCCATGCCAACTTTCACTTGCTCTTCTCCAGCCCAAGTGGTGTTGCTGCTTGGTGTTGCGGGTGGCCTGCATCCCATTCTGTCCCGCCCCTCCACTGATGAAACTATTCGGGCCCCCACTAGTCCCCCAGGAGCCATCACGATATCACCGTCTTGTTGTTTTTGTTCATCCATATTGTATTTCGTCCAGTACATCGAAATTTCATCCACCAGCACACGGTCATGGAACTGAGAACTCGAGGGATGAATATGTCCTCGATGGTCCAGAGTATTAGATCCCTCACTGAAGGAGCAGTGCATCTTGAAGCATGCTAACCTTGTGTCGTTGCGCAGTATCACCACCATGGACTCATGGTGTTTTCCACACTTCGACCCCGAACCCGTAAAGCAAACCGACGATGTGCATCGGCCATCTGCAACACCATACACATCTTCCTCGATCATAACGGCGGCGGCGGCGGCTTGCCCACGGGCATACGAGACATAGGTCAAAGATGAAGAGCATTGAATCAACGATACAACGACCTGGGAGCGGCATGTAGACGGGGGAAGGGCAAGAAGCACGACCGCCGCATGGCCTTGGCATCCATCAGAGCATACTGATAGACCAGCATGCCTTCGCTCGAAGACACGACACTCGAAGTCCATAGCACGACATAGAGGAACATACACACATACATGCATACACAGGGCCACATCCATGTGGAC
The DNA here is from genome assembly GCA_013186775.1 of Fusarium dlaminii. Classification (NCBI taxonomy): domain Eukaryota; kingdom Fungi; phylum Ascomycota; class Sordariomycetes; order Hypocreales; family Nectriaceae; genus Fusarium; species Fusarium dlaminii. The sequence goes on along the minus strand of JAAOAL010000043.1, from coordinate 293,776 downwards.
TCGCTCTGCCTCTACCCCTTATTCTTGCACTTGCGGTCGCTTTCACATCAGTCAGACCACTTGTCTTGACTGCGATCGGATCTACGAAGCATCGACACTCCTTGATCCATATAGAGGTTCTCCGTACGACCGTACATACAAGCTGTCACTGACCAGACTTGATCAGGTTCAGGAGAAGACGAACGAGTAGCCCCCAAAGCGCTGGCTTTACGGAAGAGACACGACGTACCAAGAGACAACGAAAGAAGAGCCCACAAATGAACGATTCATCGAGGCCCGAGACGCATTGAGATACAATACAAGGCACATAAGTACAAAGGAAGGATGGGTAACAAGGGTTGGCGCCGCAGTTGACAAAGAACACTGAACAATTGGAAAGTTGTTCGTTGTTCATCAAAGAAAGGAGTCTAGGGATGAGGCTGATGAGCAATGGACTGCAATTGGCCTCGCCACTCGACGATACGACCATAGAACGAACACTTAGGCATTGGAGATTCGGAGAAGAAGATAAAGGGGTAAATGCTTCAAGACGTGAAGTTAGAATGGAAGAAACAAGGTTACAACGGTCTCACGTGAAACGACATGTCGTTCCTGCTCTATCCCCGTAAGCTCCACTCTAGACACCCTTGGGTACCTCTAAATTGACCCACTGTACGCAATAAGTAGTTCTACGCAAGGTCCTATCTTCATATAGCCATGAATGGTAGAAGCTGCTTTTATCTTGGTTCAGCTGGATCTAGAGACTTTACTATCCTAATGATTTGATAATGACCGCGAATGATAAAGGCCGAGGATCGTCTGGGCTTCTTGGGCGTCTTCCAGCCGAAGTGCTTAATCACATATTCTACCAACTGCACAACATCGACTTAAAAACTCTGCGTCAAATATGCACTTATATTAAAGACTCCACGCATCTTCGCCTTGAACGCCTCTTTCTTTCGCCCAATCTGCGGGATATAGAGGTCTTCAGAGCTGTTGCGGATCACCAAACCTTTCGGCTCCAGGTCACAGAGATTATTTACGATGATGCACGTTTTGATCCAGCCCACGAAATGGAGTGGCCCTCATGGTATGACGAAGAATGATATCGGTGAGGTCACTGGAGTTCCTGAATGGTATCGTCACGTCTACCGTCAGAATCGCGGAATGATCAGGAGGTACAAGCCACACCATAGCCAAGTTAAAGAAGCCTTTGAACATCTGCTCAGCCCAGCAGAAGCATTCAATCATTTCAAGAGATTGTGGCAAGAACAACAAGAGACGATTGCCACGAACAGAGACGCCGATGTGTTGAAGTATGGGCTGCTACGTCTCCCCAATCTGAGAAGAATGGTAGTTAGTCCTGCAGCTCATGGAAAACCTGGGCTACCCTGGTATCTCACGCCTACTATCAGATCACTCCCACGCGGTCTCCTTTACCCTATTGAGCGTGGATGGCCTCTTACAAAGATGCATTCCAACTTTCCCGAAGCGAGGGATTGGGATCACTCAGAGAAGGATAAATGGCGCGGCTATTGTCTTATCAGTCGCATCATCGCCTAACACCTACGGGAGAATCCAGAGAGTAAACTTGCCGACTTGGCTATTGACATCAATCAGCTTCGGATAGGGATCAGTTGTTATATGTTTAATGACGCCGAGAACAGCGAGATCAAAGACCTGAACACTATCCTAAGTCATCCTGGGTTCGCGGGCCTCGACCTCTCCCTACACTATGGCAACCAGTGTAACATGAACTGGTGCTCTTTTCGAAGTAACCATTTGCGGAATACGCTTGCCAGCGCGGCGGATATCCAACATTTTAGTCTATTCACTAATGTTGTTTATGTTGACGACTTCGATGACTCTGACGACTCTGACGACTCTGATGGAGAGGAAGGAGACCACTTTATTCCTTTGCATAGTATCTTCCCTGTTAACGACTGGCACCAACTTCGATATTTCGGCCTTTCTCGATTTATCGTTAAAAAGGACGGTGTCATTAAGTTTCTTGGAGCTTTACCGCCAACCCTGGAGTCTGTTGAACTGAGCTTCTTTATCTTTATGCCCGATAGTGGCGACTATCACAGCTTGGTGCACGACATGCGCGAAAAGCTGGGTTGGCGCGAGCGGGATGCAGAAAACCAGCCCAAAATAGTTGTTCGCGTTGACGTCCGATTTGCCAAGACTCATGGCGCTGTGATGATGGATGTTAGCCGGGAGGTGACCAGTTTCATGTATCAAGACGGTGAGAACCCATTTGAAGAAGATGAGGGATGTATTGAGGGTCCGTATATTCCTCAGAGTGATTCGCCTCAAGGTAATGGGAAGCTCTTGGATGCATTTGATCCTAGTTTTGAGGAACCTAATGTTAGTGGGCTTCCAATGCAAGCTTGATATATACAAGTGCTATGGAGAATCAGAGGAAGTTCTGTGACTACGAGACAAAAAAGCGTAGAGATCCAATGTATGGCCCAGGCCTTAGCTCCCGGGTGAGTCAAGCGGCCAGCTTTAGCACCCTTACCCCCCTCGAAAGGACATGGGTTATAGAGGTCAGTTACAGGGATATTCAGAGACAACGACATGTTGAACCTGCACATATGATGAGGAGTAGAGCCGCAGAACCAATAATTCTCACAATCTTTTGACCAGTCACATCTGATTCTCATAAATAAATTCTGATCAGTTCATATTATTCGGCGATTCCCAAATTGTACCCTGTTCGATGTGGATAGACTTCCTGGTCTAGCTCAGCCTCCAGGCATCCAAAGCACCAAGCTTCAGCCGCATGCAACCAGTACAGCCCTGCAAGCCTACATTTCCCAGGACAAGTCACTGTAAAAAGGGTTCCCGTCTCCTTCAGCAACGAACCTACAGAGGGAGCATCTGACTCACTGACCGATTTCTGCCATTCAGTTCAGTCCTGACCCAAACATAAAAAGACACACGCAAAAGTTACTTTCCAGCATCTATCTATATAAGACCCCACGCACCCTCGTATTATCACATTCTTTTATTCCTCTTCAACAGGCTTCCGCTTGTCATCAAATCATCATGGCGTCTTCATCGGAATCAGACCTGCCTTGGTTTCTCAAGTCATCAGCCCCCGTTCTCTTCCCCTTCGACGATGCCCTGAGACTGCCACAGGCTGAGTTTGAAGAATGTATTCGTCAGATGATCGCCGGTCGACACAAGATATCTCTCTTGCACGATAAGCTTGAGGCATATTTTGCTGCCATGGCTGAGGCTAATGAGTCCGAGACCTTCACTCTCGTCTCCAACTCGACCTCTGCCGAAATCCGTCAGGCCATGAAGGTCACCAAACTTTCGAATCATGCATCTCAAGACACTGAAACTATGGGGAGGTCTTCTCCTTCCCAGGAGCCGGAGGCGGAAGAAACTCAGCCTGTCCAGTCCAACCCTTTCATGGAGGGCCTCATCAACTACGAGAACGAGAAGCCATCTCGGGACCTCGAAAACATGATGTTCACAGAGAACGGCGATCTCGCTTACCGATCTAGCCAGGATGCTCTCGTTGATCTCTTCCAGGAACTCGAGGAAGTCGTCTCTGGTCCTCGCCTGAAGGATCTCCTTACTCGAGCCTGGGATGAGAACCCCCTTGCTACTCTCAGAATCATCTTCAACTCTCGCTCGATCCATTTGGGCAAGAGTTCTCGTACTGTATTCTACCGCTGTGCTGGATGGTTGGCACAGAACCATCCTTTGACCCTCGTCGCCAACCTCTGCTGGCTCAGCCGCCCAGTTATTAACAAGAAGGCCGAGAAGAAGGAAGACGATGACCTTGTTCTTGTTGAAGAAGAGAATGATGACGACTCGACCAAATTCGACGTGAAGAATGGAGTGGCCCATGGCTACTGGAAGGATATGCTAAACATCCTGGCCATTGCAGCCAACGACAAGCTTACTGTCATCGATGACCCTAAGGAGGTCCTTAACACCGAGAACCCTGGCATCCTCCGTGGCAAGAGTATCAAGAAACCTCGTCATCGCGACGCCCGCAGACTCCGGGGACTTCATCATGGTGGCCGCGGCCGCGGCCGAGGATCACACTCAACTAGACAGGAGATGAGAGAGCTGAATCTCAACGTCGACCCTAAGGAACTCAGGCGAGAGACCAGAGAGAACCGCCATGAGACCGCACGAGTTCTCTTCGAGACCGACCCCGTATACCGCGCCTTACATCTCACCATTGCTCGACTGTTCGCAGAGCAGTTGAAGAAGGATATCCAAGCCCTTCAAGGAGACGACAAGGCCAAACGCTCTATCTCGCTGTGCGGCAAGTGGGCTCCTTCTTCCGATCACTTCCACGACAGACACACCTTCATCGTCAGCACCATCGCCGAGATCCTGTACCCGCGAGCCTCCATCTACCACCCGATGCTCAGCCCAAAAGACGGCCATGAGAAGTATCTACGATTCGCCCGTGAGCAGTACCGCAAAGATACGTCTGCCCTTCGAAAGCAGCTCGAGATCGTTGAGCGAGACATTACCGCCAAGAAGTACGCAAACATCAAGTACGACCGAGTTCCCTCCCTCGCCATGAACCAGTACTCTAAGCTGTTCATCGAGAACGATGCCGAGCGCTTCGGCAAGTACCTTGACAAGGTTGCTGAAGGAAAGGCCAACATCTCTGGAGCTACTCTTCTCCCCTCTACATTGATCCAAAAGGTTCGAGTGGGCGGTTCGGCCGCTCGATTAGTAGCCAACTCGCTTCTTGACCAGAAGGTAGTGGAGATCGAGGCCAAGGTCCTCGACGGGCAGTGGAACACGCTCGTCAAGAGAATCAAGGACTCGGGTACAATGGACTCTTGCATTGCGGTTTGCGATGTATCTGGCAGCATGGGCTGCCCCGTCTTCAGAGATCAGACCACGCCCATCGATTCTGCCATCGGTCTGTCTCTCCTCCTCGCAGAGGTCGCCAAGCCCCCTTTCGCCGGCACCTTCATCACCTTCAGCGAGCACCCCAGAGTCGAGGAAGTCGACCTGAGCAAGACTCTGAGGGAGAAGTACTGGGCCATGCACAGATCGGACTGGGGTATGAGCACCAACTTTGTCTCTGTCTTCGAAGACCTGATCCTCCCAATGGCTCTCCAGAACAAGCTCAAGCAGGAGGATATGATCAAGCGTGTCTTTGTCTTCAGTGACATGCAATTCAACGAAGCAAGCTCCTCCAACTCCCACTACAACCGAGGCTGGGATTCAAAAGGACCGTCAAGCTGGTCTACCTCCTTCGAACGCATCAAGGCCAAGTTCGAAAAGGCGGGTTACGAACTCCCCGAGCTTGTCTTCTGGAACCTCACAGGCGGACGAGCGGGCTACACCGGAAACGGTGGCGATCCAACCGCGCCCAAGCCTGTCAAGGCTGACGAGTATGGAACATGCCTCGTCAACGGATACTCGCAGGGCTTGCTGAAGGTGTTTTTGGAGGGAGGTGGTTTTGAGGAGGAGGATGAAGAGGTTGTTATCGAGAAGGACGAGGAGGGTAACGTCACCCAGAAGACGAAGAAGGTGAAGATGACGCCTCTCAAGATTGTGCAGAAGGCCATCAGACATAAGGCGTACGAGATGTTGAAGGTGGTGGACTAGGGGAGCAATGAGTTATGAAAACGATACCCAAAATGAAACGCATAGTTATTGTATGATAGTATTCATCAGTCGCAAGCACGACTTTAGCTAATGGAGTCAAATTGCATTGTATTTTAGTCTTTTCTTTCGTGTGAGTGATGTTTGAGGCGTCATATGTCAGTGCGATATGAAGATCGTCATGTCACAATTTGCCGTTGAGACTTGTGGCTCGGAGTTTGTATCACCAGACAGAACTTACCTGCGTGGGCGACGAGGGTCTAGAACAGTGACTTTCGAAAACAAAAATGCATGCTCCTTTGATCCCAGGCAGAGCTTTTAGATATAGCATAGTCAAGACAGGCTGATTTGGCTCTGTCCTAGACCCCCCCTCCCCGCTTGTGCAGGAAGACGTCGGAGATAATGAACTTGATGATCCCCTCATCTAAGACTGGGGGGAAAAGGTAGTTAATTACAATTACTTTGAACTCACAGTCTATAAAATACACCAACTTATCTATTTTCTATGCGATTTATTGTCTTAAATATATAGTCCAGTGATACAAAACTAAATGGTAATATGTGTCCATGAATAGTAGTGACCGAAAATATAATATTGACTTCAAGATTTGTAGCAATATATGAGTCTACCCTAAACTCCAGGAAGTAGGAAATGATTCTACACCGGCTTCGGTAATCGCCTGGATTACTTGGACTTTTTTATTGTTTGCAGATTTTGCAGTCAGTTTACATACTTCTATTGAGGCGATGGAATTTGTTCTGACGGCCTTAGCGGACCCTGATGAACAACGCATGCCCGTCAGCTAATGCCGGTCGAATTGACCAGCATCTTCGAAGCTGGTCGACTCTGCAGAACGTTTCAAAGGTTTGAACTCATCCATAGAATGAGGCTACTGGAAATAGCTATCGGAGATTGCCCAATTCAGCTTCCCGAGATTTTAGTCGATATAGTGCGGGAGATAACCGCGAATAAAGGCGTAGTGCATTAGTCTCGTGCTACAAGATATCGAAAGATAGGACAACCGATATCAATATAAATGTCAACAAGGGATAGTATCTATATGTTCCGATTCGTAGAGAAACGATATACGGGCGCGCTCGTGGATTCGCCTCGCGAAACCGCGTGACCAAAAGCTTGTGTGGTATCTAGATTTCGCGAGAATGTGGTGCAAGATGTAGTGGAACTTGGAGGCGGTGATCACTCAATGGCAAGACAGATTGTCTGACGCTTCAGGTATTGGAAAGTGATAGGTTATCTGGTAAATGTGGTTCATAGATAGAGTTGTGAGAGGTTGCAACGCTGAGTTGGGGATGGCTGATAACTCACATCACATCACATCACATCACATCACCCCTTATTCACAAAGTTCTGCATACCTTTCTCCACCAATGTCTTGGCCATCTTCTGCATTTCAATCAAAGGGGTAATCGAACATTTCCCATGATCCAACAAATCGAATGAGCCCCATTTGCGAGTTGGGTCATGCGTTCTTTTCAGAGTTTCTTGGCAATTCCATGTACCAACACTCACCGAGTTTGCACTGACCTTAACAAGTCTCGAGAAAAAGGTTCAGCTCGGAAGACATACGCGAAGAGAATCCTTCATAGTTCTACAAAAGTCGGATGTTTGAAGAGGATAATACGGGATATATCTCGACTATTCAAGCACGTTCATGTTTTGCATCGCCGAATTACGGCCGTTTATATGGCCCGTTCGCAGAGTCAGCTGGTGTTTCACAAATTCAACATACAGAGTACAATGCCCCATATTCAACCATCTCCGCCATTCTGGGTACCTGAACGCGGAGTTGGGAATGAGGAGTCCCCAGATATCTCTCACTGCGTCGTGGGGGATTGATGCGTCCATTCGCCCGGGGAAGACAGGAAAAATAGGGGCTCTGAGATATTTTGACAAGTAGACAAGTATACATGCTGAAAAAGGGCCGTTTACTTCGGTGCAAGATGGACTGTCCGTTCTCCAGCGACAGGCATGAAGCTCCGAGTAAACGGCCGGCTCTCCACGGCTCCGGGTGGGTCCTGGAGGAGTCTTCCGAAATGATAGCGCGGGTCCGGAGTAGAAAATTTGGGGTGGTGATTTATGCCTATTTCACGGGCTGGGGGATTGTGGACTGTAGGCGAGGTCACGTTGGAGAGAAGAGAATTACAACGAGCTGAAAGAGTTTTCCGGTTAGTGCTGGGTTTGAAAGATGGAATTGATATGCCGGTACTTGGTGTCAGAGCCAAGGAATCGTTTCGATGACCCACTGGACTTGGCGATGAATGCAACTTGAGCCAAGGATAGACGAGTAGATAGTGATTGTGAGTGAGTCTGAGGGGATGATGGCTGGAGTTGACGTTGGAGATTCTCCGCAAGTACAACCCCAGAATTCGCTACACAATCAGGGTTTTTTTCTCCAACATCTGTCTCTTCTGTGTAGGGAACGTGTCGTGAATTGTGTAACGCGTAGTGATCGTCGGGTCGTAGTCGAAGTCGCACCGAGAACGATGCCGTAAGCCCAGTGATTGACCAATGCCCGCCCTCCAAAATGGGGCTGGCACCCATGGCGGTTTAAGCTTACCTTGCGGTGCCTTGGACGTTACGTCATAGGCCCAAACTCTACTGCACAGCTAACAACACCAAGAAAATTAGAGAGCAACATCCACTGTAAGTAAATTCTCGCCAAGTTTTTTAGGTGTACGTACCCCAGAACCCCATGACAAGGGGTTATTCGCATCCACATTCTTCCAGAAATCCAATCATCGCTAATCCACTTTGCACTGACTCGTTCCCCATGGACACTCCCAGGCCCCGTTATTCAGTGCAATGCTCGCTCGCCTTGTTGCGGTTCAGGTTCTGAGGCCAGCAGAGATCGAGAGAGAAAGATACTGGAGAAACCCCAGATGATGAAGGATTAAAGCAACGCCACTGACATCGGCCCTTTATCGTCAAACCTCGTTAGAGACTAATAAGCAACATGGACCTCTCCACGCTCTGTTTGTCTGCAATGCCATGCCCATCTCCAAGTTAGTGAGTCTTGGGGTGCTGTAAGTGTGAGGTGATCTGCACCTGGCACAACGGCTGTCTCTGTCTCTGTCTCTGTCTCTGTCTCTTGCGGGCTTGGCTTGACTTGACTTCCCCATGACGACTGCCAAGTTTAGTAAATGATGCCCGCCCCCATCTCGTCTTCTCCATCATCATCATCCATCGCGGAACGGAAAGACATACCCTGTCGGGACCCCCGACTGTTGCCCTTTTCCCCTACCTAATAGTCTTATGGGGCAGGGCCGTTTCTGTTTTTCTTCTTTTTATATACCCCAGGTCTTGATCTTGGTCTTGGTATCTGAAGAATAAAAGACCTCGTCTTCCCTCCCTTTTTTCTATGCTTCTTGGAAATAGATTATTATTCTAGTTTTATTGTATTTCCTTTTCTCATTACACCTGCGACACAGTCGTACACCATTGTAACCATGCTTGGTCATAAGTATGTCTACTATCCTCCCTCTATACTCAGCTTCGACCACAGCTAACATTCCCAGGTCTATCAAGGTCAATGGCGCCGACTGCGGCATCGAAGCCATCCTCTTGGGCGTCATCACGTCCATCGGTGGATTCCTTTTCGGTTACGATACTGGGCAGATTAGTTCTATGCTCCTCTTCCGAGACTTTATCATGCGCTTCGCAACCGGTTACGATGAGCAAAAAGACGAAAAGGCTTTTGTACCTATCATTCAGTCGACCATGGTCAGTCTCATGAGTATTGGAAGTTTGATCGGTGCTCTATCTGGTGCCTAGTACGTCTCCTTGACCCTCGCGCAACCCAATACAGCAAGCAACTGACAACATTTCAGCACTTCTGATTGGTGGGGACGCCGCAAAAGCATGACCTTTGGAGTCGCCTTGTTCATTATTGGTAATGTCATTCAGATCACGGCGATGGAATCGTGGATTCATATGATGATGGGTCGATTTGTTGCCGGTCTTGGTGTCGGTAACCTCTCCGTCGGTGTTCCCATGTTCCAGTCCGAATGCGCCCCCCGCGAAATCCGTGGTGCTGTCGTCGCCTCCTACCAACTCATGATCACAATCGGTATCCTGGTTTCCAACATTGTTTGTCTCGGTCTCAAGAACATCGATGAGAGCGACGCATCCTGGAGAATCGTCATTGGCCTCGGCATTGGCTTCTCTCTCCCTCTCGGTATCGGTATCCTGGTTGTCCCCGAGTCTCCTCGATGGCTCGCTTCCAAGGGCGACTGGGAGGGTGCTCAGATCTCACTCGGACGTCTTCGCGGTATGAAGGGTGAGCTTGAAAACCCTCTCGTCCAGGACGATCTGAGAGAAATGCGAGGCATCCTTGAGAAGGAGAAGCAAGTCGGCCAGGGCGGCTGGCTCGAGTGCTTCGACCCCAGGAGCTCAGTTCCCAAGCTTGTCTGGCGCACTATGCTCGGCTTTTTCATCCACTTCCTTCAGCAGTGGACCGGTGTCAACTACTTCTTCTACTATGGAGCTACCATCTTCAAGTCTGCTGGAATTGAGGACCCTATCCAGACACAGCTCATCTTGGGTGCTGTCAATGTTGCCACTACTTTCGCGGGTCTTTGGTTCGTCGAGAGATTTGGACGTCGTTGGCCTCTGTTCATCGGTGCCATCTGGCAGGCTGCTTGGCTGTGCGTCTTTGCCTCGATTGGTACAGCTATCGACCCCGTCGGCAACAGCGCAGTCGGTATCGTTCTTATTGTCTGCGCGTGCATGTTTATTGCGTCTTTCGCCAGTACCTGGGGTCCCATGGCTTGGGTCGTCATAGGAGAGACCTTTCCTCTCCGAACTCGTGCGAAGCAAGCCTCTATCGCTACCGCCGGTAACTGGCTTGGCAATTGTAAGTCATGTCTCTTTCTTGATGTGCGACTCTTCTCTAACAACTATAACAGTCATGATTGCTTTCCTCTCTCCTATCGCAGACGATGCCATTAGTTATGCTTTCGGTTTCGTCCTCGTTGCAGCCAACGTAGCCGCCGCTCTTCTCGTCTGGTTCTTCCTCTTCGAATCTCGACAACTCACTCTGGAGAATGTCGATCTCATGTATGGTCAGGAGGGTCTTAAGCCTTGGAACAGTCATAAGTGGGTTCCACCTGGATACATCACCCGTGACCAGCGAGATGAGGCCGTCTTCCGTGGAAATGACAAGGGTAGAAATAGCGAGTCTCACTCTGGAGAGGATTCTCGCATTGAGCAGATCGATGCTTAGAGAAGGGCTGCATGAGAAATATTTGTGTAAGCACTGGATGCATACGCGGCGTTGGTTATGGTTTTGTCACTGTATAGTTATCATACGGAGTTGGCCAGTCTGGCTTAAGACATGCGATAAATTATCATTATTGTTTTATCTAAACTGTTTTGCAAAATGTGATGGGTATCATGAATACGATTCAATGTTTTGAAACAGTCCTCCTTGTAATCTTGTAAATGCATTTCCCATCCGCGTATGACCCGTCGCCTTCGTCAACGTATATTCGTTAACGATCATCTTCCTCATTGCCTTTCTTATGTCCTTTAACTGACCAACTTACATACTCAAAAGTCATTTACTACGCCAACATTGTTTCTCCAGGCAGATGTCTTCTCCCACTCCTTCATAATTTTGGTACTATCGACAACTGGCCCTGACCACGTTATCTCTGCTATAGATTTGACTATATTGTACCGAAACAAGCATTGCGAATCTCTGCTGCTCCTGATTTCGAGTGTTCGAAGTTTTGGCATCTTTCGTGCTGCTCTCGCCGCACAGCAGAGCAATCTCTCTATCTCTTTTCGCTTTCGCGTCTTGAATAAATCTGTCGATAGCGTAAGTGTCTTCAGATAAGGCCACCGTATCAATGTCTCTAGATCTTCATCTGTGACATGGGTAAGGAAGATATCAAGGAAGTGTTTGGCATCGATGATATCTGTTACAGACAGGTGCTCTAGGTTTTTGGACCCTTGACGTAGATGCTTTGCTAGTTTTTCCCGATTTTGAACTTCACTTGTTGCCCAGTTCTGAAATACCACGCATTTCTCTCGAATGATGGACAATGTCTTGACCGTGACTGGGAGCTCAATGGCAAAAGCTTTAGCGGCATCTTCGGTCCATGATGATTCCCTCTCGGGGGTGGTAGAAGCCCATCGCTCGACGGTTATGTCTTCTATATTATCGAAACTTTCGAACATTTGGAGCAGAGTTGGTGGCCAGATTTGACGGAATTGCGTGTTGCGGATAAGGAACTTGGAAACGATAGGGACTGAAGGGAGTATGGCATCTTCCTCTTTGAAGTATTTTGCATCATAGTCGTTCTCGGCAGCCGTGGTGAACCTGATGTCCTGCCACCCCAAAAGGTCACACGTTAAGGCCTTCCAGTAATTGCGGTGCGCCTGACGCACATTTGGCAACCCCCACAGCTCGTACTGTTCAACGTAGGGTCCATGAGGATTGTCATAATGGTAAGGCTCCCTCGACTCTAGCCCTTTGTGGACCTTGTACGCTGCAAGGTCTCGTTCGTAAATACGCTCTTCTAATGTAACATAGTCCCAATCCTGGTATGAGAAAGCACTGAGTTCTAAAGTGATTCTGTTTTCAGGGTTCCACAGAGAAATGATATCCCACAGTCCAAAGATCCACTCGGTAAAGCACTTGTCTGCTCCCCACAGTACCTTGGGATCTTCGGAGGTCTTGCTTCCAGGCCTGACATGTAGACTGACATGTACTGGAAGAATTATTCGGTACCAGATGTGTTTGACGAACCGTTGACGTCGTGGGGTAACAGCTTTGCGGAACGTAGTGAGCTCGCGTTGATCGATGGCGAGGGACCTGAAGTTTTTCTCCTCGAAAAAGTGCTGCCAGGCTTTGCAGACGGCGGCATATGCAGCGGTTGAAGGTTCTCGGGAGGCTTCTTGTAGGATCATCCCCTGGATCTCGGGCGGGAGGGAGTGGAAACGAGGAGGCATGGTGTACTATTGGAAGGGATATCTTGATGCTGACAATGTTAGGGAGGATCGTGAGAGTATAGAACAGTGTCTTTGAACTGACAGTATGTGTTATAGTATAATAGCTGGAGTATATAGTGGCTCATGAGAATGGAACAAGAAATTGATGTTGCGTTTGTGTTTGTAGCATAAGATTGAAGTGATTTTCAATGGGTGCTTGAATAGATGAAGTTTGAGTATGAGATATATGAAAATGAAGGCGTGTCGCTGTTTAAATGTTCTTGCTGGAACATTTGGATACCATTGAGATGTTGGTAGTGGGAGAGGTTTTGAAAGACTAGAGTGAACAATAGTATGCGAACAGAGGGGTCGGCTTGGTGAACAGATGGTAGAACGGCAGAACACAACGATGGTAAAAGAACTCTTTGAACAAGATGTCAAAGAAATATCATCAAAGAGAATTATTCATTGTATGCTAGTACCTTTGGAAAGGGAGGTGTGTTTATTATCCCCTATCGTGATGTCTTTGGTGAGGGTGGAAATTGCACGAAGGAGATGCAACATGGCTGTTGGATTATTAATGAAACATCTCCAGAAATAAACTGAAAGCTCCAGGATGTTTAAAGGACCATATTGCATCTCTCTACCATCTTAATATCCTCAACGTCTACCAAATATATTGAGTAGGGAGTGTTCATGCTGTATAATTCAACAATGACACTCGCTTCCCAAGGACAATCAACGCAATATCCAGTCCAAAAGAAAACAATTATAGGCTCTAGTAGGCTAGCACTCATCACTTCTGCAGGTGGACGAAGTCTAGCTGTTATTGTTCCGCTCCGCCTCAGGCACCGGCCCTCACTTCGCTCTACATGAACCTGCCAGTGCCCCGCTAACCTCCATCTCGCATCCATCTGCTTTCTACTCAAATTTCACTCTTCCTTATCACAAAAGTCTGCAAACATTGCAAAGATTCTCAGAAAACCTTGCGTCGACCCTTCGTTATTCAAAGTAAGTGATCGAATCTTCAACCAGATAAAAAGACTTCCTTAAAAAGTAGTCTGGTGATAATACTTGAGACCTATGTGATAAATTCCAGAACGATTGCTTACTATTTTGTCTTTATCTTACAGGCTGTCTTTTCATTTTCTGAATCAGTCTTAGCAGCATTATCTTCTGTTACCAGTTTCTACTGCATCTTCTTTCTACCCTCTCTTCTTTCTCTCGTCAAAATGTCAACTCCATGCGAACACCCGACTATGTACGTTGACTGCAGAGCTGCAGCGAATGCAGGATTCGTGCGACCATCCCCTGAGGAGAGAACACTCGCCATGTCAAAGACTGGCAGGCTGGCCAGGGGGGCATACCTCGCCAAGGAAGATGCCGTGCATGACGACCAAACCTTCCCTGGGCCGCTGGTCTTACCCGGGGATCACCTGGCAGAGCACCCAAGGGAGCAAGGCCAGTCCTTAAGGGACTGGTTCGCTCTGGAAGCAACCCAGAAGCGTAGGCAGACCATTTCCCGTAAGAAAAAGCTATACGTCTACGGCCCTCCGAGCATGAGTCGTCTCTCCGAGGACATGAGAAGTTGGACCAACCTTGTTCTCCCGCAAGGCTTTGCCCCGGGTCCAGAGCGATGGACTTACAAGCAGCAAATGTATAAGCAACTGATCGTGTACCTCCGCGCCTTCTTTACGACGATGTGTGTCACCCAGTGCCCCGGCAACACTCACTTTCTCCCCATCCAGGGACGTAAGCGAGTCCACTTTGCGGACGCGCCGCAAATATCAGTCATCGGCTTCAGGATTCGAGACGGCGGAGAAACTTTCGAGATTCGACACCGCCCGTCGCCTGATGGGCTCTCTAGAATGCAACTCAACGTCTCTGACTTGAGAACTGCGCTGGTTCGTATCAAAGCCCCAGCCGCCCATTCGGTTGTCATGGTAGTCAACCATGACATCTACGAAGAGGGTGAGGGAGCCTATTTAACAGAGAGACTATGGGCATCGGATGGCATAGCAATTGTGTCTACGTTCCGTTACAACCCATCTTTAGACGGGTTGGCAGGCGTTGACCGCTTGCACAGATGGCCAGCGAGCCACTGTCAGGCATACGTGGATGAAAGGTGCCAAGGACCAAATGAGAACAAAGACTCGACGACTCGAAACCGCCTCCCCTTCAAGGCTTTCGGAAAACCGCCCGGTGACTCTGCGCTCGGTCTTGCGATCCAAGCTGCCAACCAAGCTGGTCAGGCATCTTCAATGGAGGATCTCTCGAACCAATGGTTCGCACGAGTTGTCGTTGCTGTGTCTCGGGAAGCAGTTCATTGTTTCGGACTAGGCAACTGCACGTATAACGCCTGTCTGATGCAGGGTGTAAACGGGACTCGTCAGGCGGGCGAAATACCCCCTTACCTCTGCCCAGTCTGCTACTCGAAGCTCGGGTCGGAGATGGTCCTCCTGCAGCCTGTGTCTAAACGCGGGATTGGAAGGGAGAAGGCCTGGATTGGGGAACAGTATGCTGAGTTGAAGGCGTTTTGCAACAAATGGAACAAGATCCCGCAGTTCGCCGCCTTTGAAGCATGGCTGGGAAAGCGACTCGAGGATCGCAAGGGAGACGATGATGGCGGTGAAACAGCTGGGCCTTCAAACTAGGAGGCGCCGGCCATCACTTGGCCAAGACCATCTTAGACATGGTCGATATACATGGAGTAAGTTCGTTCTGACTGAGCTGTCTATACTACACCAGCTAACTACTAATGCTAACTAGGAGCCTACATACTCCATCTCCTCTACACTTGAAGAACATCTACCCAATCTACTGCTTACAGGACCGTTTCGCACAGCTAAGTCGTCTGCAAAGGATTTGACCCCGATCCACCAGCAATAACTGCAGCTACCACGCAGTTTGAAGCGGTGCAGCCAATCCCAAGCGACCTGAAATAAGGTGCCAAAAACGGTTTCTTCCATTTTAATAAGCAATCCAAATCTTCAAACCAGTCTCAACCGCATGCCTACCACCGTAAACATACCGAGACGAGAGCCCAGGTATTGTCGAGGGGGCAGTGACGGATATACAGTCGATGATTCACTGAATTCTGCAATTCACATTATGTACACCAGCGGCAATCAAAGAAAACCCCCATATACTCCCGGGAATAACAACGAACCCATTGATCGACGCAATTCTACCCCCGAAAATCCTCAATCAAAAGTCCTTTATCCCAACTTCCTCATCGGGAACACTTTTAGCAACCGTTATCTCAACCGGGTCCGGCCTCGGCTTCGGCGCCGATGTCGTGCTAGCTACCGACTCCATCATATCTTTATTCCCCGCCCATTACACCTTACAAATCCTCCCTCTCAAACCTCGGCGTCTCCAATTCTGCACCCCATATCTTCAGCCAGAACAACCCCCGGACTGGAGACCAGGTTACGCTTTACTTCTCCTACCTTAACTTTAACCTTTTAGCTGTAGCTTTTTAAACTTCTTTATTACTATAGTCTTTAACTACCTAGACGTTAGCCACCTTCCCCTTCTTCCTCTTAACTCATCTAGTCTTCCCTTAATACTACTACCCTCTTACTCCTATGCCCCTTCCCTGCCTGCCTCCTTGCTCTTACTACCGCCATTCCCCAGTCCTTGAATTGTAGTATCTCTGATACTCTGCACTCCAAACCCACTCTGACTGCCTTGCCGTCGACCCTTGTCCGCTGCCCTCTGACTGTCCACCTTGATATTCCCACGTCCCACTCCCGTAATTATATCGTCTATATGATACCCCATCCTCACCTAGCTCCCAGTTTGTATATGGCCCCCCTTGCCCACTCGCGCTTGATCCTGCCCCACTGCTGCCTCCCGCCGCCCCCTCAGATGTTGCTGACCCTCCCTCAGGGTAGGTACCCCAACAAAGACTAGGATCCCGAGTCGAATGCTTGCCTCTCTTAACATACACATCCTCCCCTCTTACGCTGACGTTGTCATACCCTCCCGGCCCTCTTCTTGCTCCCTCCAGGTAGATATGCGCCTTCTTTCGCCCCCCACTCGGTGGCCCCTGGATCTGTACAGTGATATGGTTCCCATCAGCCTGTACCTGCCCATTCGCACTATTCGTAGTTGTCTCATGTGGTGCACCACTATCATAATACAATGTTAGTCATAACCCTTTCAGTTTCATGGTTTTGGGATTCGTACGTAATGACAACATCGCTGTTTTTCAGTCGGTATGCAAGCAGATATGCAAAGTTCTCTGATACAGCCTTTAATGCATACATAGATTCTCCGGTTCTGACTGCATCACCGGTCAATCTCGACCTTGCTGTAGGGCTCCATCGGATAGAGATCCCGTCAATCTCTCCCTGATAGGTATCTGCTGCGAGATGGTATGGGTATGACATGATGGGGTTGCTGAAGTGTAGGGCTGATATGCAGTGGCTGGACTGGAAGATGAAGATAGTAAATGCAAGGCAGGGTCTTCTTGTCGTTTGACTTGTTGCTCTAGAATGATTGAATGCTTTGTGATCACTGAGTTGCCTGCTTGCTTGTTTCCCTCTTGACACTATATATAATATAGTACTGAACGGAGTTCGGGGACCTTGATTTGATCCCTAGGCGCTACGATGACAAGAGCCCTGCCTGCAACCCAACGGCCACGCCGCATTCACGACCAACGGGGACTGCATAGCCCCTAGAGCGGCGCTTAGGTTCCCTCATAATACGTAAGTAGTTATGATACCATACAGTTGGGCAAAAGGCGTTACAGAGCGGCAGATGAAACATAGTGGAGTAGCTTCTATTTGAAAAGTATTGGCTGTATACTGGATTTCAGGCCAGGTCGCGGGATACACTAATGGTGAAAGTTACTATCTTAGGACCAACAAGGCTTACTTAGAGGTTAGGAAGGTATCTGCGGTAGAACCAACTGTCTTGTCATATTTATAGAAGTCGCTAGCTGCCCCTGTTTGTAATGTGGGTATACTCCTATTAGCTAAGCTGGAAAGCGGGGTTCCATTTTACAACTAACAATGTTTCCTTTATCACGGACAGCCATCCATCCACATACATTTTATTCCGAATTCAACCTAAATATTATATAACTACTCCTGATATGACGGATGGGCTAGAAGCAGCAACAGCACCGAAAGCGTTAACAGTGCCTCCTGGCACGGTTAGCACTGCAGATTGCGGCGACTTTGTAGACTCGGATGATGAATACGAGTTTGACGAACTAGCAGAGGACCCGGAACAGTATACCCAGGGCTTATACTATCCTACCTTTATTGGGGACGTCCTTGCCAACAGGTACCGCATATGCCACAAGCTGGGCCATGGTGGTTTCTCTGTTGTCTGGATGGCTGATGATATGCTTGATAACAGAGAGGTTGCCCTTAAGATCATGGTGCCTGGAGACTCTGGAGAGCATGAATATCATATGCACGACGACATTGCCAACACTGTATCGGATACCTCTCGTCTTCTCATATATCACGATACCTTTCTAGTTACGGGCTCCCTTGGAAATCATCGAGTTCTTGTCCTCCCGTTGCAAGGCCCCAATGTCAGGGACTATGTCCGAGAGAAACCGATCGCTGCCCGGATGTCAGCCGCAAGACAATTACTGCAAGGGCTAGAGGCACTACACAGAGGCGGAATCATACATCGTGGTAGGTCATCTTGGTCAAACCTGCCATCTGCATCTCAAGATGGACTCTAACTAACATCATACATAGATCTGAATAGTGCAAATGTCATGTTCGGTCTCTGTCTACTTGAAAGTCATGATATTACCACTACGTACAAATACATTGGACGTCCTCGGAGGATGATGCTGCCATCTATACGGTGGAAACCATGCGAGTTAGTCTTGCCGATGGCTCCGCGTAAGGAACTGGTAACAGATGATATCCTTATTGGAGATTTCGGCCTGGCGATCCGATCTGGTATATCAGTGGGACAGAAAGTGCAGTCACCTGCTATATACTGTGCCCCAGAGCGAGTCCACGGCGCAGACCCAAGCTTCGCATCCGACATATGGAGCTACATGTGTGTCTTTGCGGAGCTATATGGGGGATACCCTCTTTTCTGGGGCTCAGCCAATTCCACAGTTATTTCCTTCATTGTTGACACTCTTGGCCCTCTTCCGGCGCAGTGGGAAGGCTCATACCATGCAGGCGGCTCATGCGATCCTGAATGGTACAATCAGAACAGGAAGCCTCACCCCCACTTAGGCCTCGAGAACAAGATACCGTCACTTCGGCCTGGTATCCCTACAACCGAATTGCGGCTTGTTCTGGGCATCCTGCAATGGGGTTTCTCATACTTACCTGAGAACCGCCCAACTGCAGCGCAGCTCCTAGATAGCACCATATTCAAGGAACTTATGGCTATCTATGGACTATGATGCCTTGTATATTTAAGTTAAAGGCTCTATATAGATAGCAAACTTATTAAAACTACTATAGATATCTAATACGGCAAAACCCATGAGGACAAAAATCCTTCTCAATTTAAGAAACCTGTTAAGCAGTCCAGTAGCCACAAGAGTAGAGAGTAGACATATAGCTAGACTCCCTTGGCATGCAATAGGCTAGAACTTTACTTGAATTCTGCCTGATGAAAGTGGAAAAACCAGTACATACATGGGGCGATTCTGCCTTGCTTGCTTCGCGCCGTTGCTCATTAAGATGTTGGTTATTAGTTCGGTAATCCCTGCCATAAACCTTAAGTAGGCTGACGTTCCCAAACTTTCGCCAAGGGGCCAGCTAATAGAAGCGCTTCTTCAAAGGCTAGATCCACCATACATATAAACCAACAACCTTTCGCAACCGCCTATATGCCTCTATCAGCCTAGCCTGGATATAAGTCAGAGGTTACTTACTTAGGCAGTTTAAAGCGAAGGATAAGCAGAAGGACCAATAGCTTTATTTCAATTCAAAAAGTAAGAGCCAACAGAGCGCTAATACCCAATGAGATGCCTTATCTCTAGGGCTGGGTTTGACCTTCCTACTGGCCTGGCGAGGCATATCTGGCAGTTCACTAGCATGGCCTGTTTCCTTTTTGGCGACTGGCCTTGACCCACTAGGCCGCATTACTGCATTATTACTAATATAGATGGCATCATATTGGACCACTCTCTTGTATCCTGGGCAGGCCAACATTATCTCGCAACCGCCCATCTGACATATAGGGAGAGCCTTAGGTCGTGATGCTAGAGTGCGTCTGAGGTATCAAAATGGTACGCAAGTCTCTCGCGGTCTTGGCTACTGTAGCTGGAGCTTCAGGCTTCAGCCTCGGTCCTTTCGGAATTCAAAAGCCAATTGTTCAGAGTGAGCATGACTTTAAGTGCGATTTGCCGCCTGTGCTCTCACCTGGAAACGATGGTCTCCCTTCCGCGAATGAACTATTCGACTCGAAAGATGCTTTTAATAAGCAGGTGAAGCGCCATCAAGCGATTGTGCGCGTTCCCTCAATTTGCTACGATGATCTTGGTGATGTGGATAAAGACGAACGTTGGGCGCCGTTCTATGATTTACATAATGTCCTGGCAAAGACGTACCCAGCCATGTAAGCCACCGAACCCAGTTCACAAACTCTTACTGACAAGTTTTAGACATAAATATGCAAAGCTCGAGAAGATCAACAAGTTTGGTCTCGTTTATACATTTACCGGAAGCGACTCTTCGCTCAAGCCTTATCTTCTCGCGGCTCATCAAGATGTTGTCCCCGTACCTGATCCATCGACATGGACGCATCCTCCCTTCGACGCCTACTTTGACGGAGAGTGGCTTTGGGGACGTGGAGCATCGGATGATAAGAACAGTCTTACAGCTCTCATGTCTGCCATTGAGACGTTGCTCACTGAGACGAAATGGCAGCCTAAGCGCACTGTGATTCTGGCGTTTGGATTCGATGAGGAGTGCTCCGGTCCTCGAGGCGCTGCTAAGATTGGAGAGTTCCTAACGGAGAGATACGGCGACAACGGTATTCCTTTTATCTTGGATGAGGGCGGTTCGGGAATTCAGCTCATCGATGATACTCTTTACGTTCTTCCCTCGGTGCAAGAGAAGGGCGCCATCGATATCTGGGCTGAACTTCGCGTGAAGGGCGGTCATAGTTCTATTCCCCATCCTCACACTGGCATTGGTATCATGGCTGAGATCATCTCTGCTCTCGAGTCCAAGCCCTATGAACCCGCTATCCTCAAGGGAAGTCCCGTATACAACCATCTTGTCTGCTTGGCACGTCACTCTCCGGGCTCACATACTAAACTCCATGATCTTCTGAAGAAGGATGATCTAGAGAAGCTGAAGGATGAGCTTATGCGTCTTGATCCCATGGCCAAATTTACCATTCAAACAACACAGGCCGTTGATATTATTCGCGGCGGTCAGAAGATCAACGCTATGCCAGAAGTTGTCAACTTGGGTGTCAACTACCGTGTTGCACCCCAAGATAGTCTTGACAAGGTACAGGAGCAGTTCGTCAAGAACATTGACGTGGTTGTTCAAAAGTACAACCTCACTCTGAGCGCCTACGAAGGGGATTCAAAGTCTCAGAAGGAATCTGGATTTGACTACGATGGCCATCTCAAACTTACAGCGATTCGCAACTCAGTCACAACACCCGTATCGCCTACTAGCGGCCCAATCTGGGATATCTTCTCCGGCACAATCCAGCATAGCTTTGCTTTCGACGGCGGAAAAGTCGTACCTGTTGGTGAAATCATGACCGGCAACACTGATACGAGGCATTACCTCAGTAAGTACACCGTTACACGAGGCGAGGGAATATGTTAACAGGCCATAAGACTTGTCACCAAACATTTACCGCTGGACACCGAGTCGACAGCGCGGATCCGAGAATATTCACACGGTCGATGAGAGGATTAGGATTGAGTCGCACATGGACATTGTCAAGTTTTACTACGACCTGATCCGCAACTTTGACGCAGCTGATTTCTAGACCCCCTCAATCCATAGAAGCCCCCCTACATAACTAAACTCAATGGCATGATCTCGCTCATCAATGGCCCGAAATCCACCGACAACATACGCTTTTTCTTCACCGTCTCAACTTAGCTTCATTCCGGGAACTGCACCCGAGTGCTTTTAAACCCCCACGCTTCTCCACACGAACGCATCGGGCACTTTGTTAGCCATTCTCCACATTCTCCTCTTTGCCTGTGTTGGCTATGGTACGCTATGTATTTTCTGGGTTCATCTTATGACCTGTTCATGTTGTTCCCCCTCATGAATAGAATTGCTTGTGATTCTTGGCGTGAGTGTCTTCTCACTGCCTGTTCAGTTGTGCTGCATGTATATCAGTGGTTCTAAGCTTGTACAAATACCTGATTTGAACGTGTATGGCTGCAGTATCAAGTACAGGTACACTACAGACTTCGGGCTCCCTCCGAGGCCTTCAACCCCATTACAAACTCAGCTTCTCTTACTTGCTCTCTCACAGCGTCAACTCCACATCCAGATCCAACTGCGGGGTTCCCCACGATTGACAATCCCCATCCCAGCGTCTGTCTCTCACTCTCAGCAAACACACCCAGCATATCCGGTACCTATTGAACATCCGACACCTCGTGTAAGCATCATCACCCCAAAGCGGCAATGCCCAGCGTGCTCCTCACCGTCTCTCACTCCCCATTGGCTACGCATAATCGACCACGAGACACATCTTTTTCCTCACCGGCTTCTGCTGCACACGTGTGGGATTTTTAAAAAAATATGGCCACTTTGCGGGGAATGGTAGTTTCCATGGGGTAATCAGGCATATGGTGTAGGTAGGTATATTCTTCAAGCATTAATTGGTATTCTTTTATGTACAGAGAAATTATTGCTACAGAACAGCCTGATATGATTGATGGCTGTGTAGTGTATGCCCAACGCCACAACACCATCTCCGTGCTTTGCTTCGAAATAACAGGTATCGTCATCATCAACGTCGTCACCGCCCAATGCAACCTGCTTTTGTCCCCCCCGACCGCAGAAAACATGCTTTTTGCTTTTTCAGAGGGTAACTTCAAGATCCATTACCTCTTGGAACCCTTGTGCAATAGTATCAAGATCCTTCTGAGATGGCGCCACGCAAGGTCGTCTAGGTTCGCCCCCGTACCCGGAAAAGTGTCCCAGTGCTGCCTTTACACCGACGAACCCAGTCCTGATCGCCGTCCAGTCAGCCTTGGCCACTTTAGCTTGCAGCTGACGGGCTTCTTTCCAGTTTCCTTCTTCTGCGAGCTCTGTGATGCGGACGCAGGCTTTAGGGCAGAGATTTGCGAGGCCTGAGATGGTGCCGTTGGCTCCGACGGCGTGGCCTTGCAGGATGAAGTCTGCGCTGCCGCCTCCGACCCAGAATCCCTCGGGGCAGTCAGCTGCGATGCGGGCGAGCTTTCCAGTGTTGCCGCATGTGAGCTTGACGCCCACGACGTTGGGATGCTTGGCGATGCTGAGGATCGTGTCGGATGAGAGGTCTCGGCCAGCTGCGGCGCCGGGGAAGTTATACACCAGAAGAGGAATTGGGCTCTTGTCCGCAACGGCGTAGTAGTGCTGAATGACTAGATCATCGGGGAGAAGTCCGCCGTAGTAGCTAGGAGGTAGGACCAGAGCATGAGTAGCACCAGCCTTGCCAGCGTCTTCACACAGTTCAGTTGTCTCCCTTGTGCTCTGAGCACCACAGCCTGCGATGAGAGGAACACGGGTACCACTGCCCTCGTGGAAGATGGTATCTCTGGCAACGCGGATGATGGTGGTTCGTTCTGAAGGAGAGAGGTGGGCACATTCTCCGTTGGAGCCGTGAACAACAATACCAGCTACTCCTGACTCGAGAAGCTTGATGATGTGTTTCTCAGTAGCTGAAGCATCCACCTCGTCCTCGGGAGTGAAGAACGCAAGGGTAGGGACGTATACGCCATCGCCGAGGCGCAGTTGAGAAGCCTTGGGAGAGCCCATAGTGGGAGATTCAAGCAATGTCGAAGGCATATGGTATGATATGAGTATGAAGTATATAAGTGCAAGTAGATTACACGCAGCAAGCAGGCTCTTTTATACAAGTAAAGAACAAGAGAAGCAGTGAGAAGAATGATGAAGAGGCATTGCCAAAGAGGCTGGCGTCAGCTGCTCTTTTATGTCCAACCAAGAACTAGGTATAAGAGTGGCGTCCTCGTCATGAGGTAGCCCAGGCTCAGGCTCAGGCTCAGGCACTTGAGTTCGAGAGAGGCATGGTTCGAAAAGCGTGGGGGTTAGGTCCGGATCCCTGGGTACGTGGTGAAAAGGCGGGGAGAGAGAGACACGACAAGGCATCCGCTGAGCTCCGGCCGAGAGACTCCGGGCCGAACCGGTGACCTCACACGAGTCAAGAGACATGAAGTGATTGTGGGGGTCTGTAGTGGCAGTTTTCGACTGCAATTGAGAGTTTCAATGGATGAATACAGGGGCGTTTGAGAGGGAGCACTTACACGGCGAGTTACACAGACGCCACCTTTACGAAATGGAAGCAAAGATGTCGAGCATATTGTAAAGGCTGCCATCCATCACAGAGACCACAAACAGAAACAAACAGCGATCATCCTCGCAGAAGCAGGTACCGTCCGTTCACAAGTCGCCTGACTACTCTAACCCCCACGTCCAGCCTATCCAATAGCACCCGCCAATTGCCGTGTAACCTCAGAGAGGAATGCTGAAGAGAGCGTGGGGGGGAGCAACAGAGCTGAGGGAAGAGACAACGCTAGAAGGGATCTGGGGAATTGGGCGTTTTGATTGATGGAAGATTCGTGAGGGGGAGGGCGTGATCTGATTGTGGTCTTGGGGAGAGAGCGCAACGGGCCACTGCAGACCATATTCCTCACGTGCATTTGACGTGGGGGGTTTATTCTGTATTTCTTGTCGATGTTTTATGCTGTGTTGTGTGAAATTGGTCTTCAAATGATGGATGCTGCTATTTGAGATCTATTTATATCTTGTTTATTCCCGGATGTAGGCGTAGTTGGTGGATTGTGGAGTGGTTGCATTGCTGACTGCCGATGTTGGCCTCAAAAATCACCATCTACTGCCGGGATACACTAGAAATCAAGATCTCTTATCATTCTGCATGAGAGGAACACTAGAATATTATGATTGGTAGCTTGAAACATGGCTTTCGATAGTCAGACAAAGTATATGACCTCTTGCGGAATTTAATAAATCCGTATTCAGGGGAAATCGGCATTGCTTTTTGTTAGGTACCTACCTACCTTACTAGCCAACCTTCGTTGCAGCAACGAGGCTGTCCACATCTCAACAAACAACCGTCAACCTCTACCTCAACCTCAAATATCAACAGAATCAACAAAAAAGTTCAAATCAGTTCAAAATGCTCTCTCCAGCTTACATGAGCATTTACCAACAATACAAAGCCGACACAGACTCTGTAGCAACATGGCTGGCCAACACTGCTAAAGCGCACGGCTACGAAGCTGAGGCTTCACTTGGTGGAGCCGCTGCTGATGCTGCAAAGAAGAAGAAGAAGGGAAATGGAAACGGCAAAGGTCCTAGTAGAGTTAAGAACAAGAAAAAAACCAGAGAAGCAGGACCCGAACACAAAGAAATGTATCATCAGAGTTAGGGACTCTTTGAGGCTATGGCTAAACATGTTGCTGACACCAATGCCGTTGAAGTTCCTCGCAAGACTGCTGTTGCTTTGGAGTGAAGCATCTTGGGTATGCTAAAGCATCTGGTTGTTTTGATTCCAGTGATACTAATGATTTCATAGTTCGACGATCATTCTCTCAGAAACTAGCAGACAGCGGTGCAAGAAGGGATCATCGCTCCGATGCTACTCAATCTCACTTCGTCGAGGTCCTTGAGACAGTCCACGGCTATCTCAAACCCATCATGGAAGCTGATCTTTTCAAACCCGATGATCTCGACAAGAAAACAGATGACAAGACGGCCAATTTCGCCAAGGGCATGTTTGACGTCTTCAACGTCTACACTCCGTCAGAAGAGTTCCTCAATGCTCCTGACATCACGCCTTCTCCTGCACCTGAACCTCAATACACCGTCGAGGAAGAGGTCACCTGGGAAGACGCCTTCTTCGCTTTCACCACGCTTCTCCGTGACTATGATTATCTCAGCCAAGAGATCCATTCGCTCTGGGAGAAGTACGCCAGTGGTGAGCTTGATCTCGCCGCTGTGGCTTTAGCTACAAACACAGCGCTTGAGTTTGCCCACAGCATGGAGATGGACATCAATAAGGTGATGGACAAATTCGGCGGCACAACTGTCTTCGGGCACCTGTGCTTCGACACAGCTTGCAGGGGCTGGGAATCGACAAGGAAAGGAAAAGTCCAGGCGCCATGTATAACCTTGCGGCTTATGACGTGGCCAAGCTCCTGACTCTAAACAGCATGGGTCTTTTCAACAGCTACGTAAAACATAACCATGACGCTATCATTCCTGGATCCTACAACGGCGTCTTCGGTTGGTATAACGAGAGGCTCGGTGCCGGTGGCAGAAATAACACTGAGAAGTGGAATCGGGACAAGGCGGCCCTGTCTGAGATTTTCCCGTGTATTCATTTCCTTACCACAACCCCTGGTCAGGGTGATGTAGAGGACGAGCTTATCCGCGGCATGGGCGCTGCACTCAAGACAAAGAGTGAAAGCAACCGTCTCTGGATATCATGGGCTCTTCAGGTGTATCTCGACATCGTTCAGCGTTTTGGGCCGTCTGTCGGGCGTGGGTTTGAGCAGTTTAAGCAGGAGAGTCTGAAGATCCAAAAGGCTCTTGCTGGCATCCCTTGAATACCTGAGCGCAAGCAAGTCCTTCAAGTGGCGACGCGATGGATTCACGATCCTATCTTCGAGATGAGCCAGGCAACCGTGGAGGTAGGCTTGGCGCCTCACGATAGTGAAGCGCCTTCTTGAGTTCCACTTCCTTCGTCGGAACCCCATACACTGCGGTCTTTTGATTCATCACATGCGCTCTGTCCTGCACATCAACGGTGTCAAGACTGCTGCTCATAGTGGTGGTCTCATGTGTACTGCACAACTATACCAAGCTCTCCGGCAGGAGGGTCGCATTCCCAAAGGTCAAGTATGGGAGGATCTTGGAGAGGTCTGGGAATACCAAGGAAATCCGTGCTTCTTCATTGGGAATCCACCCAAGGATCTCGAGGGCTACTTCAAGAACTACTGCCTCTGCCTAGGCACCTCAGTCACCAACTGGGCGGCGAACAGGCGGAGCGCCAAGCCTACTGAGCCTAAAGGTAACTAGCCAAACATCAAGTTCGACGGCTGGGTGTCCCTGCAATTGGACTGGCGTATCCATGTGAATAATGCACGTGAGCCTTGGACGACTGAAACTGTTGAAGAAATCTTGACGGAGGGGCGTAAGAAGGCAATGATGGACGGCAAGGGTCATATACAAGAGAATTTGAAGCAAAAGGCCAAGGAGGCCAATGTAAGTCCTGACATTTCTACACAGCAGTCATTTACTAAAATATCCCAGCTCCCAACAGTACCAAAATCCCCAAGTGGTTTCATCGAACAGCTGGCCCAAGTCGTCAACAGCGAAATCCCCCGTATTAGCTTCGACTACTTCACCATGCACAACATCGCCTGGTCCCTCCTAACCGATCTCAAGCGCGCCCTCACCGCCGAAGTTGGCCCCGAGTTCCTCAACTACGTTCCCTCCGAGGACAAGCTCCCCTTCGTGGTACGCTACGTCTTCTCGACGGCTGCAGGGCACGGAAGCTCTGATGTTCGAGAGCGTAGCGTGGGAAGTCATAGGTTCCTCAACGTGGCCACGGAAGTCATGGACGAGTTTTTACAAGGGTAAAGGGAAGATTATCAAGGAGGCGAGGGAGACGGATGTTGAGCCGGAGGATGTTGAGGATGTCGATGTCGATGTTGATGGGTCGCAGCTGTGGGGGCCGAGGAAGTTCAAGAAGCAGCAGATGGATCGGGATGGACACCTGGGGGAATGGCGAGCAAAGCTGATGTTGCGGATCTTATGAGACTTTTGCAGATGAGGTGCTGATATTTCGAAGGATATGAGCTGAGGGAATAATTGGATGTGCCTCTTTACGTATAGCGAGTCTACTGCAGGAATAATATAAACAACAGCAATGATATATGAGCAAATTGGTGTTCAGCAGACTACCCTTAGCATAACTTACATATGAGTGATCTCGTGCCTGAATTTCAGGATGCTGTTGACATCAAGAGAAGAAAGATCCTACGATACAATACAAATACACGACCCTCATTGATCAAGCAATCAGCATATGTCAAGCTCGACTAAACACGTCCCCCGAGTCGAGTCTTCCACGCCAGATACCCAGCATATCCCAGCACACCCGTCAACGCCAACCTCCCCACAGCCGCCAGTAAGTTCTGATTCGCTCTCTGCATAGTTTTCTTCTTCATAACTTTGCTGTTCCTTCTAAACGTCTCGCCATCATTGAGATGTGGAAACGGTGCCTCGACCATCTTTCCTGTCTCAGGATCCTGAACTTCTGGTACGGGAACACCGAGATAATCACACAGCGGTCCCCAGCCCTCTGTGATGGTATACTCGATATACCGATCCGCTGGAATTCTGTCGTGGAATTCTTGATATTGTGCTTTATACCATGCAATAGCCTTCTCCTTATCATTTCCGTGGTCATACTTCTGAATCAGAGATCTCATCGATTTGCTATACTTTGCCATATACTGCAGATTCGTATCAAGCAGAAAACAATAAATCATACTGAGTTTAGCCAAGAAGCCCTTTGGTGTGGTTATCAAGTAGATACTATTAAGCACACTCTCATACCACTTCTCAGGGTCTCGATTCATGATAATGACTTTAGCTTCAGGGTACAGCTCCGCTAATTCAGGACCAAAGAACGCAGCGGGAACATCACACACAGCCTGACAATCGCCGAGCAAGCGGTCCCAGTCTGCGCGGGTGAAGGTCCCCTTATCGGCGTACTTTGCTTCCATGGCACGTACCCATTCAGGGGCGCGGGTGGGATTGTTGAAGAGAGTTTGCATGTGGTAGCAATCATGGAAACCAAGCTGCCACAGAGCGTTACGAATACCTGTTGGTCTGTTTCAGCTCATACTTTTCGGGTAGTGGATTACGCGTGTAATTGTTGAGGGGGGGAGCTTATCAACCCCCTGAGATAGAACAGACGTACTCAACGTTCCTGTGCGATGGACGCCACAGACGATGACGCGCATGGGCACGATGCGATCAGGGATAGTGTACGTAGACGTTGACATTGTGATGTTGTTTCGCGAGATGACGGTGTTTCAATGGTGATGCAGGGAGATTATTGATGCCCAGATCTTCAAGGGTAAGAAGAGCATCCCGTAAGTGATGGCCTAACCTATTTCGCTTCGCGTCAAGTGAACGCGCTTGGGCGTCTGTCTCGGTGAGTTTGACCTTGACCGAGGTGTAGACCCAATGAGACTGAAGCTTGTTTATTGGGGATGCTTATCATGCACTAGCCAGAATTGTAATACACTGGAAAACTAACCATGCGAGTGAGAACTCTACAAGAATAGAAACAAGATTATTGATGGTGATGAAATTATTAGAAACAAGCAGACAATCAATCAGATTTGATATCGTGTCTAGAGCTTTCTAGTCCAAGCTTGGCTTTTTCTCTATCGGCGCTATGATCCGCTGATGGTGGATGCTCCGGACAAGCCGGTATCGGGTGGATCTCTAGATATGCTCCATTAATGGAGCAACATCAAGTGTGAGCCCTTGTTCAATAGGTTGGAACTTGGAGCCCAAAGAGCCTCTAAACTCTTAACATGTGATTACAAGGAATGTCAAGTTATGGATCAGTGACTCGAGATAGGTACTGACTCACCATTCAACGACTGAACATTACGCGTCAGAATACGACCTCTCTCGAACCCTCAGTCGGTTATGGCTGTGAGAGGACAGAGACCGCCTCTGTCAGTATCTGCATCTGCACGTCAGTTCGCATGTCAATCACACCAATCAAGGCAACCAAGAGTGTCGATCAACTGCCAGCCCTGCATGGTCGACGTGGAAGGTGATTCTCTGGCCTTCTTCAGCAACCAAAAGATGGTGTGAACTAAGAATGAAACCATCTCGGGAGTATTGCCAATAGTCAGTCAGAGAGCCAGAGCCAGTTCTCCTCTAGCGCCCAACTCGGCCCCCTAACCGATCGCTGCAGGGCTGTCCTGTAGCTGCAGAGCCACATCCATCGTCCCCTGAAGCACAGGGCACGTCAAGGTCTCAGCGGCCCGCACGTGGCGGTGGAAGAAGCCCGCTGGAAGCTCTCCCCGTCTAGCTCTGGTCTGGTCTGGCTTCTAATTATTGTACCGGCAGCCCGGGTGCAATGCAGTGAGGTCCTTGCTTTTTTATCTCACGCCCTCCCCGATCGAGTAATCCGAGCGTTTGCTTCTTTTTTTTCATGATAACCAAGACACTTTAACCGGACCAATTGAAGGGCGGGGAGCAGACATGATGAGACAGGTCCAAGACGACAGGTCTGTCTGAAAGCGAGGATTGGCCTGCGTGGGTTGAGCAAGGGAAGAAGAAGAGAGAAGAGAAGAGAGTTTGCTTGGTTTGAAGAGAATTCCAGTATATTAAGTATCTTTCATCATGTATGACGAGTGTTTTGGTATTCAATGGGCGCCAGATAAGAAACAATTTTCATGACTCGACGCAAAAACACCAAAAATGATATCGCCAGTACCAATACCAACTCGACAACATACCACGAATGCTATGACGAACCCTTTATAGGCCCAGAAACCAAGGAAACAAGCACACCATCATCATCATATCCATCGACTTATATAGCATCATCACAGAGTTAATCAGTAGTGAACTAAAACCTGGCATGTCCCGTCTCGGGCTTGCTCTCGGCGACCCACAGTCCTTATCACGCAAGTTTGCCGCCCCCGTAGCCACAACAATACATACAGTACAGCGAAGGGTAAAAAAACCTATACAGGCCCAGTTTTTGTTTTTCTTGTTCTCGCCCCGGAGCGAGAGTATACACACACAGACACAGACAGACAGACAGACACAGAATAAGTAGTATGTAAATCATGCCCCCCTTGATCGACAGCATGATCAATCCTCCAAACTCAGTTTTGCCCTCGAGGGGCCCAGTCCTTTAAAAACAAGAGCAACCTCGCTTTTTCCCCAAATTTCCAGACCCGATATTTTCTTATCATAAAAAATATCCATTCGTTAGTTATGCTATCTGAACAGAATGATAGTGGGAGTGGCAGCGGCGGGAGACCTAGTCAAGTACACACTCCCCTCCGCAAGGAAAAGAAGCGAGTAGGCTTCCACTCCAGCAAAGAGTCCTCCGGAGAGAGCAGCGACTCAACAACTCGCCCACAACAAACACGACAGCAGCGTCAGGATGAAGGGGTCTTCTCACCAGCTGGCTCACCGAAACTAGCGCCTGGGGAATTACCGCCTAATGCACCGGATGCTTACGAACTAAGCCTTGCTCTCACAAAGATCCTGTCTGCCGAGCAGGAGAAGAAACGCCAGGCTCAGAATCTCGCACCAGATACCCCGGATGTAGGACCAAAGAGACCACGACCTGCGCTTAGGAGAAATACGAGCTATGATGATCCTAATGAGAGGGAGAAGGCGGACCAGGCGGAGTCGAGGACTACGGAGAGACAGTATCGATCTATGGCTGATGCTCGACAGAGAGCTGATCGGTTAGCTGTTTCGGTGGGGAGTTACTCTGCCCCTGGGTCACGACGGGGATCGCTTGATCTCGAGGAAGTCCCCTCGTTTAAGCCGTTGATCGAGGACTATGATAATCCGAAGGGTTCACCACCAGCTGGGTCAAACACCGTTGAAGATGCAGGATATTTCGGTCTTCGACAACGTATTGCAAACTCTGATCGCTTTCAGCATCACGCTGCGGCTGAGAATCTAGTCAGGTCTCATACCCGCAAGGGAAAACGGGATCTATTCACACAGCATCCCAACGGCGGACCGACATCTGGAACCGTTACACCCGTTCTTGAACAAGCATACGCCCACGACTACGTCCCCCGACCGGACCAATACCGCGGCGGTATTCTCTCCTCACTGCTAAAGCTGTATCACGATGATAGAGCACCAGGTAGTGGTATGAACACGCCCAAGGATCCGGGTACACCACTCATGTCGCCGCGCAACTCACCACCTATATCCCGCCCTGGATCATCTAATGGAACGCCTCCTATCCGATCACCGCCTCGCTCACGACCGACGAGCGGTTTGTTCAATTATCACAAGAACAGACACTCGACGTCTTCGCTTGCACTTACGGAGTTGATGAAGTCTTCGTCTATGTTTGCGGCGCCAGCTTCAGCGAATATTTCCGATAAATGGGCTGAGAAGATAAAGCAGCAACCGCCACCTCCTAAGAAGCGCGACAAGGCTCGGATTACTATTCATATTGCGGGTATTATCCAACGACATCGGTATCTGCTCAAGTTGTGCAGGGCTCTTATGATGTATGGTGCGCCTACACATCGGTTGGAAGAGTACATGACCATGTCATCCCGTGTCCTCGAAATCGAAGCTCAGTTCTTGTACCTCCCTGGTTGTATGATCATCAGCTTTGATGATAGCACTACGCATACCACTGAAGTCAAGCTCGTTCGTGTACCGCAGGGTATCGACCTCGGCCGTCTTCGAGACGTACACAACATTTACAAAGAAGTTGTCCACGACAAGATTGGCGTCGAGGAAGCGACGAAACGACTTGACGATGTCAACGCACGAAAGGATAAATACAACGTCTGGATTCGGGTGTTCTTATACGGCGTCGCTTCAGCTTGCGTTGCGCCCTTCGCTTTCCAGGGCCGGTTCATCGACTTGCCTATTGCCTTCTTTCTCGGATGTATCGTTGGTATTCTTCAGCTTGTCTTGGCACCTAGCAATGAACTATACGCCCACGTCTTTGAGGTTTCCGCCGCACTTATCACGTCGTTCTTCGCTCGAGCATTCGGTTCGATCCAAAATGGCAAGCTCTTCTGCTTCAGTGCACTAGCACAGAGTAGTATCGCTTTGATCCTTCCAGGGTACATGGTCCTCTGCAGTTCTCTCGAACTTCAAAGTCATAACCTCGTCGCCGGTAGTGTACGCATGGTGCACGCTCTCATCTACACTCTCTTCCTCGGATATGGTATCACAATCGGCGCTTCACTCTACGGCATGATTGACAGCAACGCAACGAGTCGTTCAACATGCGATAACGCTCTTGGGCGAGAATGGTACTTCCTCTTCGTCCCTGGATTCACCATGTGTCTCTGTCTCATCAACCAAGCCAAGTGGAAGCAAACTCCCGTTATGGTCGGGATGGCCTTGGCTGGTTGGTCGGTCAACAGTTACTGCTCTGAGTACTTTGGAGGAAACGGCCAAATTTCCAATATGCTGGGTGCCCTGACGATTGGTATTCTTGCAAACTTGTACTCTCGAATGGGTCGACATGTCGAAAATGGATACCTGGACTTTATCGACTGGTGGAATCTCAGGGTTCGGCCACGATATACCAAGAAGAAAATTGACTCGGACTCATGGTCCCTCCCTACCCTCAACGACCCCGAATCTCGACCTGGAACACCAGAGAACGGCCAAGAGCCAGAGAAGAAGCCCAGAAAGGTCGGATACAGTCTCGCAGCTGCGGCTATGCTTCCAGCTATTTTTGTGCAAGTTCCCTCTGGTCTTGCAGCTGGAGGTTCTCTGTTGGCCAGTATCACTATGGCTGATGAGATTACCAAGAACGGAACAAAGGTAGCATCTGACACGAACACAATGGGCAATCTTGAGGGAACTGCGTTCAATGTCTTGTTCAAGGTCATTCAAGTTGCCATTGGTATCAGTGTCGGTTTGTTCATGAGTGCACTTATCGTCTACCCCTTGGGTAAGAGACGAAGTGGACTGTTTAGCTTCTAAGCTGAACACACATTCATTTTTATACTGCATTTCATTATGGTCAGAATATTAGAGCGTTAGTTGGTTCAAGGATGGCTTATTACAGCGGATATACAAAAGCAACAAGGGAAATTGCTTGGAGTCTATGTTTTCTTTGTTATACTGGGATTGGGATTGAAACGACTGGCGCAAAGCAAGCGATGGGTTTCCTCTTATAAATATACACAGGTACGGAACGGTAATGACCGGGATGAACAGGATAGGATATTCAGGATATACAGCGCTGATACAATAATACTTTTTTTCCTACTGAGAAATTATCTATTTTTGTCTCAGTAAAACATGTCGTGTTGCACAAGTTGGAAGCACATGGAACTTGAGTCTCGATCTCGATCCTCAACTGATAATACAGTGACGTCAGCTTCCCCAACACACCCAACCTCTCATTCCACCATCTTCACTTACTATCTACCCCTCCACCAACGGCTTCTCGAACAACACACAAATTCTAGCCTCAAAATTGGTCAAAACCTTCTTCACTCCATCACCCAACGGCCAAAAACCGCAGGCATGAAGATCCGTTCATCCCGCATCTCAGTCTCAATAGCAAAAGCTATAAGCCAACGCCACGGCAAGTCAAAGAAGGGCATCATTAAAACCATAATCGCCTTCTTTCGCCTCTTTCGTCTCCTCCTTACACGCTATCGCTCCATCGACTTTCTCGCTCTGCGTAAAGAGGTCTGGCAGCTTGATGAAGATGAATATCATGAGTCTTTTCAGACAGATGGAGAAGACAATGCTGAGCTCATACCCATCGGTGATCTAGGGTACAGCGGTTCTACGTTTTTCACGACGGCGAATGAGAAGTATCTCATCAAATCGCTACCAAGACGCTTTGAGTATGACTTCTTCGTCAAGAAGTTGCTAGATCCGTATATCGGACACATGAAATTTCAACCGCACAGTTTACTCGTCAGGATCACAGATTTGGTGGTTTCGTCGCAGGCGAGTATTGGTGGCATGATTGGTGCTGCGCCGACGCATCACATCGTCATGGAGAATCTACTCTATGGAAAACCAAAGGGTGACGAGGGAAAGAAGTGGGAGACGTACGATCTCAAGCCCAACGATTACTTCTTCCCAGAGCGAGACATCGCAGACGGTGCTCTCGTGCCAGATAGCGTTATAGAGCGTCTCGTCGACGAATTTCCCGACAAAGTCCGTGTAACACACCAAGCTAAGCAAGAGCTTATATCACTACTCTTCGCGGACTCTGCACTCCTCGCCTCACGCAACGCAGTAGACTACTCCCTCTTTGTAGTACGATACCCCCAAGGCATGGAGGTTCCGGTTGTGGAATCGAATGCTGGACGCTGGCGAAGGGGTGTTGATGATGTGGATGGGAAGTGGACGTATCGATGTGTTGTGCTGGACTTTTTCTGGGCAAAGCATGCTTTCCAGGCGAGGGCCCTTACGAAGATCGTCAAGATCTTTAACAAGGTTGCGCACAAGGGACCGATGAGCATCACGGCGGATCCGGAGGAGTATAGGGAGAGGTTTATGAAGATGGTGGATGAGATGGTTGTCGAGGGGTAAGAATGCAGTATTGCTTGATGGTTTGTTATTATTACTCATGGGTTATGAAAAGCATGGAGTCGGAAGGGATCGGTTTGTTTCTTGATGATGATACCACTTGTCCCTCATGGCGGATAGGGTCCTTTTTTACGAATAATGGTTAATGCTCTCAATTGTTTCCTATCATCGAGGAAGATTTATGGGAATCTCTGTGGCAAATATTTGAACAATACTTTTGTTCGTCCTATGAAGGAGAAACCCAAGTGAAAGTGGTGATAGCCTTCGTTGTCTCGTCCCCGGATCCACTCGATTGACAATATTCCCAAACTAATCTTACTGACTTTCGAATTGTTGACTTTTCCAAATATCGACTTCATATCGTGGATATTTATGATATGATTGATGATGGAATATAGCTATGTACGACAGAAGACACCACGAACGATGAATCTATACATGCAGGACATGTTCAGTTGTTGTTATGGACGGTCACCACCAAAATTCTATCCTGAAACTTAGCTCACCCGAGATTAAATTACAACATCCCCAACTCCTCAAGCTTTCACAAACCACTAATCACCCTCTTCAACTCTCGCAACCGTCAATCAGGATGACCTACTACTGCACAGACTGCGATAAACTCTTCTACGCCGGTAGAAAAGCTCGCGACCAACATTGTCAAGCGACAGGCCACGCCTCGCCAGCATTCGAGTGCGATAGCTATAGTGACTGCTTCGACAACGAGTATGATCGTCGTTAGCACATGAACCTTGAGCAACATTAGCGTCGAAATGCACCTGAACATCAATTATGCGGCGATAGAGCTGTGACGCAGGCTGAGATTAGGGAGCATGAGATTGAACGGCATTTCCACTGCGCGGACTGCAATCGTCAGTTTATGAACGCGAACAACCTCCGGATGGTAAGATCATACCCAGTAGTTGAGTGAGCGGTTGTTAATTCGTTCAGCATTTAAACTCCAAGCTTCATCGCGTATCAGCAGTGAAATGCCCATTCTGCAGAGCCCTCTGCAGCACAGCAACAGGTCTATCCCACCATCTTGAGCGAGGTTCATGTCCTCGCGTCCCCATGGATCGCAACAAACTCTACCGCTACAACAAGAATCGTGATCATCGCAGTCTCATCACGAACAAAGAGCCAGCATGGTACGGCGAGAAGACGTACACCATCAACCCAACTGCCGCATGGAACCCCTAGTCCAAAGCCTTCGAGTGTTATCTATGCCACAAGCTGCACATGACCCTTACTGCCTTGAATAAACATCTAGAGTCGCCGAGACATCAGCAGAGTTTGTATCATTGTGTGAAGCGGTCTTGTGGGAAGGAGTTCAAGACGTTGGTGGCGTTGATAAATCACCTTGAGAGTGAGAGTTGTAAGATAATGAGGTTTCAGCAGGTGCAGAAGAGTATTGCTACTATTGTTGATCCGTATAATATGATAGCTTTACCATGAGGGGATGGAAATGCTTGTGTTGATGTTGTATCTGGTGCATTCTGCTCTGGGTTGAGCAATCAGCAGTTGACGGGAAGACACTGATCACTGATCTGAGGTCGATTTGGAATGCCACATTTATATCGTATACCTTAGGTAATAATACCTGTCTGGTACCTAATCAGAGATGTTTTAAGCTCAGATACTCCCTATATCCCCCTTAGCTCCCTGGGAGAGCCTGAAGCACTAGGCTCCCGTATGCTGAACTGCACTGGGTTTCACTGAACACTGCTGAACGCGCACTCCTACAGCAAGCCTTGGGAATATCGGACGGCTCTGTTTTCAGGAGATAACCCTAAGGCCACCCACCAAGTTACCTTATTCTTCCAGCTTTTTCTCGACCTCCCTCGTCACGTGAACCCGTTGCCCGGTGCCTACTCCTTTCCACTCGACCCCTCAACTCCATCTTTTCTCGTCCCCCCAATATCATCTTCCAAACTTCACCTTCATTTTCACAAAAAGACACTCAAACTCATCTCAACATCTGATCAACGCGAAGATGTACTCGTGCGGGACTTGCTAGCGGCAGTTCCCTACTGGAGAACACTCTCGCAACCAGCATTGCGATGCAACTGGCCACTTTGCACCTTACTGGGAGTGCGACGGTTGTGGTGCTGGCTTCCGTCGATGCAGAGAGCTGAGGGCTCATGAAGCCTTCTCCTGTAATTACTACTCGGATTCTCACTATGCGGAGTACTATCAGCGGTCCTCAGGCTCGCGTATCCCTAACCAGGTTTGTTTACCGACAGGGCAATGAGACATAAACAAACACTGACTTGAGTAGCGGTCGAACGCCAGAAGACAGCATGGACAGAACTATTCCAGCATGTCAGGCTACCAGAGAGGAGTCACTTGCCCCTTTTGCCAGGCGCACTACAATGCTGCCAGTGGCGTCGTCCACCATCTTGAGCAGGGTAGTTGCCCCAACGCCCCTCTGGACCGTGACACTCTCTACCAGGAGGTCAGACGACGAGACCCCAGTGGCTCCATCTGTAACAGACTTCTCGAATGGCAAGGAACAGTGACCTATCAAGCAACAGCTCTCGCCTTCAACACTCGCTATGGACAATACGAGTGCTACTTCTGTGGCGACTTGTTCAGACAGCTTTCAAGCCTGAATCAGCACCTGGCCTCTCCTCGTCACCAGCAGGAACTCTATCACTGCCCCAACAGAAAGTGCCTCAAGGAGTTTACAACTCTGGCTGGGATGGTCAACCACTTGGAGAGCGAATCATGCCGCTTCCTCCGCTTTGGAGCTGTTCAGAATGGTATCCGCGGCTTCTTCTCTTCTGATCGCTCGATTGCATTCTGAAGGACAACAGGGTTGCAATAGCAATGTTCGGGGAACGAGAATTAGAGAGTATCCTCTTCGGATAGAGTGACGAGCACAAGGAGAAAGCTGTTAGCATCACTTACGGGAGGGTGAAGGTCGGATGGTCACAAGTCATGGTACAGCATCTAAGGAGATGAAGGAGAAACAACATAGACTTGAGTTCTACTTCGTGGTCCAACCATACACATTTTGGCACGGGATATAATCAATGATGGAACAATCATATAACATTCTATCAGGGGACGTATCAATGACACCCAGGCTGTCACATAATCATTCGGCCATATCATTCACTCATTAGCAGAGTCAGCAAGGAGGTCCATC
This sequence comes from Fusarium dlaminii, assembly GCA_013186775.1. NCBI lineage: Eukaryota > Fungi > Ascomycota > Sordariomycetes > Hypocreales > Nectriaceae > Fusarium > Fusarium dlaminii. Next base: position 255,579 of record JAAOAL010000043.1, on the reverse strand, counting down.
TGCTGTTTGTACCCAAGTTAGCTTTTACAAATACTTGTTTCTTTTTCGCTTCGTTTTCATCCCCGGGGACATACCTTTTATCGTTGACTGGTGTCCTGACTCGTTGAAGCAGTTTTCTCTGCCACTCACAGGCGCCAAAAGCAATGTGAGCAATCACAATACTACATCGAGCTGCGTCAAAACTGAGGCTGACATTTTATATACTAAATAGGTATGACGCTGTGGCAACACGCAATGAAAGCTAGCGGCTGACAATGATCGGCAACCACCCACCACCTGACTCGCACCGATGTCGCCGAGGTGAATAACGAAACATACGCGGAACCTCAATAGTTTCCGCTAGAGTACGTGGATGTTATTAAGGCTGTGGATTCGCATATAACTAGAGCCATTCAAACCTGGATTCATAGGCTGAACGGAAGTCCTGAGGCTCATCCGCGTGTTTAGTCTGGCAGGCTATCGAAATAGGACTTGGACCAAGACTTGAGGCTCTTCGGACCTTTTGATGCGAAAGAAGGGTTACATCGATGGCTTGGCGTTTTATCCGACGATTGATAGTTCAGGGTCCGTCGAAGAGAAATTTTATTATTTCCGAGCTTGGCCGTGGTGGTCAAGTTCTTAACCATAAGCAGTTACTCTGTTATATAGAGTCACGCTCTGTTACTCAGATACGAACTTACGATGTTGACACAAATGGCCTTTACTCACGGGACTTGTTCCCTATTTCAACCATAAGCCATTGACAAATCAGAGAGACACCAATGCAAGGTCCCGGCGGAAAGTTCTTCTCGTAAGCTTCAGCCTCATACGTTTTCTTCTCAGGAACTCGAACGATATTGGATGGAGCCACTAACTAACTCATAGTTCGACGCCGTCCCGCCCGTTGGGTAAACCCTAGTGCACGGCCCCATACTCGTCGGGAAACTTGTTAAACCCGTGTCCGGGGATGATTTTGTTGAAAGAACCAACAGCCCAAGTCAAGACAGGATGACAGTAACAGTGGAGGATTTTGGGGAAACCCTTGGTCATAGCAACAAATATCAATTCATCGAGAGCTATGTTCTATTCTATCTTATCTTAAGCATACTTGTTCACCATCTTGAGAATGGCCTCGTTAATCTCCTTGGGGTTAGTAGCGCTCAGGTAATGGCCACCACCCTCGACAAAATCAAGCGTAGCCTCAGGGCTCGAAGTGAAGAGCTTGATATGCTCAGTAGGAACAGTCGTGCCAAATACAGGATCGGCAGTGCCCTAATAACACAATTATTAGTCTCCGCTTACCTCAGTGGAGGCCAGCTTATCCATTTTCACTCACCTGAAGCCAGTAAACGGGGCACTTGACGTCTCGCAAGCGGAGAAGTAGACCATCCCTCTCAAAGAGGTTGACAACGGCGATCCGCAGCTTCTTTCGGCCCTCGTCTCCGCGATAGACCTGCTTGAGCGTCTCGTCCCAGAACGCGAGTGTTTCAGGAGACGGGTTGCTTCCGAAGCCTACCGACGAAACGAGACCGCGCCAAACATCATCGACGGCAAATTCAGGCGTGGGCGTAGTGCTGTGCCAGCTCTCGTAGAAGGGGCCAAGCTGAGTCTTGGGGTCCCAGCAGCCTTTCTCGCGAGACTCAGCGGACTCGTAGTCCATGGACGTGCCAAGCGGGAGGACGCCGAGGATCTGTTATGGTGGAACGGGCGTGTGTAAGTCAGGGGGGCTTTAACGTAACCGAGTATGAAAAAAAGGCCACTACTGAAGTGTGGACTTGTACTTCTTGAGAGAAGAAACGTACCTTTTCAGGGGCTAGAAGAGCCATGCGAACGACGATCCAGCCGCCAGCGCTTGTTCCCAGGGCGAAAGCCTTGTCGACGCCAAGAGCTTCCATGACCTGGAGGTTCATGATGGCTGAGTCCCAGTAGGTGAAGTGCTCTGACTTTGAGCTCGTGGCGCCATGGCCGAGGGGTTCGATGGCGAGAAGGTTGACCTTGTCAGTGAGTTCCTGGGCAGAGAACTGTGCTTCAAAGAGAGATGATGTGGTGCACATGGAGTTGACGAGCACAAGGGTAGGTTTGCTAGAGTCGATTCCAGAGCCCGAGACACGATAGCCGGCATCGATGCCTCCAAGGTGGGGAACCTTGATAGTAGATTTGGCAGCCATTTTTGTAAAAAGTAAACAAGATGTTCACTTACGGTACAGCGTTGGTGTGAGTTAACTGTTCCTAGTGTGATGAATGGAAAAGGTAGACTCTTGGTATGGTTCCGAAAGAAGAGCTAGAGAACTGGGCTATGTACTTCTCATGACAACTCCACCGATGGAAACGTGTGTTGTACCTAGCGACGATCAAGGGGCTAGGACATGCGCAGAATTGAGTCGGTGGCCAGACCTTGATCCGTAAGGGGATACTTCTCCGTGCGATGAACGGCGCCGTTCCGCGCCGGACTTGGGCGGAACCGGCGGGAGGTCCGCATGGAGAAAGAGTTTAAGAAGGCTATTGTGATCAGACACTGAGAGCGTTTAGAGAACGGGCCGGACCGTTGAGGTTATTCTGCTGTGTAGTCTTCACCAACAACTAAATGCATGTTGGTTGAAGACATCACATACTTTGACGTGCGGAATAATATGCAGGTATTGTTTCGTTTCACACGTTTTTTGCTCCTCGGCATTCCCCACATTCTGAAACTCATTGGTGAGAAATACGTTAGAGTGCTGACAGGCACAGGGATTAAAAACACCGACGCCACGGCGCAGGAACGACTATTCCCGAGCCAAACGCCGTAGAAGACAAGAAAATTCTTATGCATATGATGCATCAGAAGTTGTGCGTGTTCCTGAATCAGTCCCCTGTAGGAAGAATACTACCCTATGAGCAAATATCTATCAAATGTCGTGTAAGCTTGCCACTGCGTGATCTGCCAGTCGGCTCACTTACATAAACCCCTGTCAGTTTTATATCCGAGCTGAAGCATGACTCTGCATGAAGATGTATCATGAAAAAGATGATATTGGACAAGTTTGAAGATAGCATGATGGACTCATTAATAGATGTCTCACTATAGCGTATTTGTCTCGCCTTACTTCTGCATCGTCGGAGCACGACTACCAATGAGAAGATAGACAGGGCGGAAGACGTTTTCCCGGTTGTGCGGAAATGAATCCACAACCACGTTCTAGCCTAGGACGTCGAGTCCTTACCCAACTGATACCAGACCACTGGGTTCCATTGCTTTTTCCAGTCAAGTCATATCCTATTCTTCTTTAGGCTGGAATGTGAGCTGTCAGATGAGTTTTGACCATGGGTTCCACTCCCTTGATACTCTCCTGTGAATAATACATTATGTTTTAAAATACTCCGTTCCTTTGTTCCATTAGCTCTTGTTCTCTTTTGTTCATTGTAACCACTCTTTCGATCATGGCCGAGTCTCAGCTCCCGGGCCTTCCTGGCTTCGACAAGCACAACATTCAACCATGGACCGTCGAAGTCGTTGTCTCTATGACTGTGTTGGCTTTGGTTTCTTGTGGTCTTCGGTTGTATAGTCGGCACTTAAAGGCACAGAAGCTTTGGTGGGATGACTATGTTATTCTATTCTCGATGGTAGGTACACTCACAGTATGCTAGATACATCCGAGTCTAACAGTTCAGTCGTGGAACTTGATCGTTGTAGGATTCATCTTCGCCATGCACGCCAACGGAATGGGCATTCACGCAGACAAAGTCCCTGCGTCTCAGATTATCATGATGGCTAAATGGTTAGTTGTCGCTGAAGTTCTCTATGCTTGGAACCTTGGCTGGACGAAGCTGAGTCTTTTGCTCATGTACTACCGAATCTTCCGCGTTCCCTACTTCAAGAAGATGGCATGGCTCGTGGGATCTTTCGTCTTTGCTTGGGTCATCACCATTACCTTTCTTTTCATCTTCATCTGCATCCCAGTTGCCAAACTCTGGTATCCCGATCTCCCTGGCCATTGTATTAACCAAGTCGGAACATGGATCGCCAATGCCGCCTCGACCATTTTCACCGATATCGTTATCTTGTGTCTACCACTTCCCCCTATCTGGAAACTTCAGCTCGGCAAGTCTGAAAAGCTTGGTCTTACAGCTGCCTTCGCCATCGGATCTTTCGTCGTCTTCGCCTCGGCCTATCGAACCAGCGTTCTCTTCACCTACACCAGCACTGATCCAAGCTACACACTCGCCCCTACAGTAGGATGGACCGAGATCGAAATGTCGGCAGGTATCGTCTCAGCGAATCTCCCAACAATGCTGCCAGTTCTCCGACTCGTCGCCAAATTCACTGGTCTTAGTAGCTTCGCATCAACAGTCCGCAGTAACGTCAGACCATCAGGCGACAAGTCAACAAAGGGCCTCAAGTCCCACGATAACACTGGCGCTGGCAGGAGTTCTAATGGCTCTGGCTCGACGAATGCGTTTTACAGACTTCCCGATGACAACGACTCAACCGATCTGATCAAGGGGCCGAAATTCACAGAGACATCAGCACCCGTCAACACTAAGCTAAGACCTGATGTTGAGGGCTTTGAACTCACTACTATGACCTACAACGCCAGAGTCGATGGTGGGAACTCGAGCAGTGAGGAGATATTGCAGGGCATAAGAGTGCACAGAGAGTTCCAGCAAACGACTACACGATCACCATAATCGAACGAGTCCAGATCAATGGAAATCATTTCATTGTTGTTTAAACTAGATACTAAAAGCAGGCGGTAATGTTAGAGGCGTTTGTATTTTTCGATTAGATCTAATACCCAATAAACAAGTCCTTCTTTTGAGATAACGTTAGTTCCTTCAACCTTACATCTAGAAGTTACTATGCTTACCAGAGTAAGGTCTCCTATTTTCCCAGTCCAAACAACGATTTACTTTGAACCATCATGGAAATCGTCATCAAAATCCAGCCATCAAACAGCGGCTCCACGTCAACACTCCTCATGGCTCACATAGCCGACCATTTCCGCAAGAGTTTCAGCCTCTCTACTCTCACTTAACCTAGGGCAGTACTTCAACATCACCATGAACTCATCGTGATGTTTCATCTGGTGGATACACGCTCTTCATGGGGATTATTCGCTTGGCACATTCCCCAGAAGATCAAACTCGGAGAATTAGAGGCCTTACTTGGCCTGAGCGCCTAACAATGCTTCACTCGATCGTGGATGCCATGTGGGAGGAGAATTTAGCGAGTTCCGATGTCTTGATGGATGGATGTAACCTATATCCACTCGGGAATAGGGACTCAAGCCTGTGTTTGTTCAGGGAACAGGGTAGTAACGATTCATTCCCTAGATTGGAGCTTTTTGTGTATAATTCAACGGCGTTGGTTTTATAAATGCCTGCGATTTGGAGTCTGGAAGTTTCCGACCATCGGTCTTATACAGTTCACTATGCAGAAAATGAGGAAATGGTTGGAAATGGCCTGGAAACTGCAATCATAATGCCATTCCCCCAATTTAGCCATTTCATATCAGCTCCTTGTCTTCTGTCCAACCTACAAACACATACTCTACTATTTGGTCATGTAGCAGAGCATCAGAGGAAGCGCTAAATCTTGGTCCTTGATGGAAACGCGTTGAGAGTTGTGTCACAGGTAAGAATAAAACTGGCATATATATGTAGAAACACAGCGCAACATACTCGTGTTATTCTTGGTAGCGGCTTGTCAGTAGAAGCTCGCAAATGACAAAATGTTGCTATTTACACAAACACAGACCTATCGCTTGACTTAGACCTCACTGTGTAAAACAAATCTTTCCTAGCATTCACACTCGAGGATGCAAAAAATATTGTGAAAACCGCCCTGAAATATAGGCTAACCTACCTCAATCTCTTTGTTATTTAGAATTAAGACCATAAGTTTTATTTTTTCCTCCACCCTGGTTCAAACATATATTCCATACCGGATAAGTTACACATCTTCGAGTTGTCAATGCAGTGATACCGGGTAGGACTATCTTATCTACACGTGATCATGGGCAGCGGCTCATCTCAGGCTAGCTGCACCGCTCTTTGGATATCCGATGTTGATGCCCCTGGCGAGACCGTGTTACTCTGCGCAGCGCATTTCAATGAAGCCGGTTTAGCTGTTGATATTTCCTTTGTCCCCCTGCGTCTTACCGCCTTCAAGCAATCCCCAATCAAGCGCCCCATTGGTCAACAATTCCACAGCAATCATCTCTTTCTTCAGCGCATCCTCCACAGACACGTCACGAAACGAAGCTCCCACCAAAACTTCCATCCTGCCGCCCCTCCCCCGCCGTTTTCTCCACGAAACCCGATCTTGCATACTCCTTTTTTTTCCCAACACCCAACGATAGCAAACTCAACTCTTGGAAATACAGTAGACACAAAGATCTTGGGACCCCTAGTGCTCTCCTGAGCGGAGCGATACCAAACCGCCATCATGAGCCGGACGTTGACGAGCCGGCAGGCAGAGGAGCTGTTCGTACAGGGGAGCTTCTGGAGCTTTGATTTGCCCATCTGACACTGCTGCAGGCATAAATCCATCATCGCTTACCTCGCCGCAAATAACCTGCAAGAAAGCGCCAATGCCATGAGGACGGAGCTCAGTCTTGGAGAGGATGCTTTCGATACGGCTACCGCGAAGAAATACGAGACGCTGCTGGAGAAGAAATGGACAAGTGTCGTGCGGTTACAAAAAAAGGTACGGCAGCAGATGCGCGTACCGTGCGTAGCTTTGCTAATGGAGCGAGTCGTAGATCATGGATCTAGAAGCACAGAACCACGCCCTTCAGACAGAACTTAATAGCGCTACACCGACATCTCTCTCTAACCGAAGAGGAGATCCATCTTCTTGGCTCCCAGCCGGTCCTCCACGACACGTCCTTCAGTCGCATCGAACGCCCATCAACTGCGTCGCCTTCCACCCGATCTTTTCGTCTATCGCATCCGGAGATGAAGATGCCACTATCAAGATCTGGGATTGGGAGTTTGGTGAGCTTGAAAGGACGGTGAAGGGTCACACCAAAGCGGTTCTCGATCTCGACTATGGCGGTCCAAAAGGTCATACGCTGCTGGCGTCGTGCAGTTCCGATTTAACCATCAAGCTATGGGATCCCTCGAACGAGTACCAAAATATTCGCACACTACCTGGCCACGACCATAGTGTGAGCGCAGTCCGATTTATACCCTCTGGAGCTCCTGGGGCGCCGTTATCGGGAAATCTGCTGGCGAGCGCTAGTCGAGATGTCACAGTGAGGATATGGGATGTTACGACAGGGTATTGTGTCAAGACGATAAGAGGACATGTCGACTGGATTCGTGATGTCGCTCCGTCGCTGGATGGAAAATACCTACTATCGACTGGTAACGATCGAACAGTGAGACTCTGGGATATTTCAGTACCAAACCCCGAAGCTAAGCTCGTCATGATTGGCCACGAGCATTTCGTTGAATGCTGTACCTTTGCGCCACCAGCAGCATATTCGCACTTGGCTACTCTAGCTGGAGTAAAGAAAGCGCCTCCAGCAAGCAGCACAGCGGAGTTTATGGCGACCGGTGGTAGAGATAAGACGATCAAGTTGTGGGATGGTCGAGGAACCTGTATTAAGACCCTGGTAGGTCATGACAACTGGGTTCGGGGTCTCGTGTTCCATCCAAGCGGCAAATTCCTCCTCTCCGTATCCGACGACAAGACGATTCGATGCTGGGATCTGAGCCAAGAAGGAAAGTGCGTCAAGACCGTTGAAGGAGCGCACGAACATTTCATTACAAGTCTGAGATGGGCGCCACCTATTATCAAGGACAAGGGTCCGACTGAGGAGGCCAATGGTGATGTGGGCACTCCCAAGAAAGCGGCGGCTGCACCCCAAGATGTGCAGATCCGCTGTGTCATTGCTACAGGAAGTGTAGATATGTCTCTTCGAATCTTTTCGCGGTAGTTGGATACAGCATATCTGAGTATTGGACATAAACTAGAGGAAAGCTGCTCACTATGACCCCATGGCCAAGCGACGTGCCAAAGAGCACGATGCCGATGCAGGTCGCCCACGACATGACTCAGGGCCCAACAGAGATTCCCTTCTATCGAACGGCCGGAACCATCCCATCCCAGCCCGTCTCAACTGTTTTTTTTTAACGGATTCAGAAAGGCGGAATGACTTTTCGTCAGGAACCGACACTCCCATCTATCAAATCATAAGCATATTTTATAACAAAACAACAAACCAAGACAAAGCCTCCTTTCTACCGATGGTCCCACCCGTCAAAATACGTCTGGTGCATGGGGATTTTACGAATAATGTTTGATACCCAAGCGATATTAGGTACGGACAGTTGATCTGACGATTTGCTGTTTGGAGTGGAGGATGAGTGAGTGAGTGAAGGAGGCAGGGAGGTTGGGAGGGAAAACTTTTGGGAAAAAAGCAGGCATAGACGTTAGGGGCATCATAGAACGGAAATTTTACGTATTTATTTTAATTATTGAGCGAGTTAAGAGTCTGTATCAATAGGTTTGTGATGTGATTGAGCAAGTCAGAGCTGACGATTATATTGAGGGGAACATTGATGTGATGATCTGATAGAGCCTCATGACGGATTTCTTAAGGTGAATTGTTAATTTTGCCTTTTCATTCGGCCACTTTTTACATAAATCGACACTGATCTAATGTCCGACTATTTAATTAGTGCGGCTCACAGTGGAAATGTCCTAATTATTCTGTAGAAATGATGAAAGTGGTCGATTGCAGGTACGCATCAATGACGCCACGATCAAGAAGTCCCACTGTTGTATCACCTTTGGCGGCCAAACATGTCGATTAGAACGTCATCAATAATTCGTACGTCTTAATAATAAGCTCAATATTCCGTACCTCCATAGGTAGCTGCTCTGTCATACCTAACCTTACCTTGTCAACTTCTGTGAAACAACAAAAAGATTCATCTTCAACAACACATCATCAACATGTCTGCACGCATTGCTCGATCTTCGATGGCCCTGAGGCCCTCTCTCCCCATCCAACGAGGTTTCCGCACAACGAGATTACTTCGACACAATGAGAAGGAACCTATTGGACCCAAATCTCAAGATAAGCCCATGAGCAAGGGTGACAAGTGAGTTTGTGCTGAGGTAGAGGTGAAGATGTGGCTGATGATGAGTAGTTCCCAGATCGTCATGTTGGGAGGTGTTGGTCTCGCAATCGGTGTATTTTTCTTCCTTCTTACGGGGCGACCCGAGAAAGCAAAGGAACAACCTATCGATGGCACGTCAAAGCCACAGGAGAGAGTCCGGGGTTAGCAACGTGGATACGCAGGGTATAAAGATCGATGGCGTAAGCGATGATTGAATAAGAAAATAAGAAAATAGGTCGCAAATAATAAGCAGAACCTACTGCATTATCTACCAGATCATTACCATCAATGAGGCAGGTCGTCATGTTACGGCATGTCCGCACCTATCACCGCAGAGCTCATATCCCTGTCAAGTTCGCCGTAGGATCTAGTTTACAGCCTCAAAAGAGGCAGCCAAGCCAAAGCTATGCCTCTATTCGACTGTGATGTGATATATACGTGCATGTCGCAGTCGACAGACCGCGTAATCAGCACACGACGCGCATTTGAATCACTTTCAGCCTTCTTAGGCGTTTTTGTCTCCCGCTATCAGCCCTACTGGGAATAGGATATAATCTCCATGGTTATATAGCTTAAGCTTGTCCTCAGTCGATCTGACAATCCCCCACTTCAAACCCCTTCTTACCTTTCCCCACATACAATGGACGGAGACGGCTTCTCGGTTATTTCACTTACCTCGCTGGGCTCGAGTATTTCTCACCGCGTATTATCCAGCGCCGAAGAGCTCAATGAATTGAACACGGCGCTTGAAGTTCCCGACGACCGATTGTCCTCGTTCGCGAAGAGGCTGTATCAGCTCCATCAGCATGTGGGAGTGCTCGAGACTGCGCTGAATAGCGCCAGTGCTATCTCGGGTCGGTTGCAGACTACGTTAAGTCAGAGTCTGGGATCGTGCGATGTTGTCGCGACTGTGTTGAATAAGCAGGTTATGAGACTGCAGGCCGAGACGCTGCCGTTGTTGGATGAGGTGTTTTTGGTGGTTTATAGTGATGCCGTTGTTGCGTTTTCCCGGCTATTTGCGTTCTTCGCAAAGGTGCTGTCGATGTAAGTGGTTCATCTGTCTCATCTTGTGAACGTTTATTTATGATGTGCTAGCAAAGTTCGAGATGATCAAGATTCTGCTCTCGATACCAAGAGTGGAAGAGAGATCTTTGATCATGTTAACAGAGCTTGTCAGAAGGCTTCGCAGACGAAGGATATTCTCTTTACTGGATCGCAGAACGACTCTTATGCATCGAGTAGTAAAGGACCTCTTCCAGGCGATATCGAACCTCCACCTTATGAACCAGCACAGCCCTATTCAGCTCAGTCGCCTGGCTGCGAATCACCGAGCGGATCTTCCGGTTTTGCTAAAGGTCTATCTTCGTTGACAAACTCGTTCAAGGCCATGACAGCTGGTCTCTGGCCTAAGCCTGATCCTTTATCCACTGCCCTTTGTCAAGCTGCTCTTCGCGGTGATGTTCAGCAGATGAGTGGCCTACTCGCACAAGGAGCGAACATCAACGGCCGAAACGGAGAGGGCAATTCGCCTCTAGGCTGTGCTATCCTGGCTAATCAAGAAGACGCCGTGCGATTCCTTATCGGTTCTGGTGCCGACACCAACGGCAAAGACATGAAGATTCCACCGGTCTTCCTGGCCGCATCAGTTGGAAGCATTGGCGTTGCAAAGATGCTCATCGACCAGGGCACATGGAACGTCAACGCTGCCAGCTGGTCTGGACAATCATACTTTGTCGATGTATGCAATAGTGAGAATCTGGAGGGTATTCAGCTTCTTTTGGACAACGGCGCGAAGCCAAACACTACGAACACCTCTGGGCGACCGGTTCTTGCACAGGCTGTCAAGAAGGGTAACTTGGAGCTTGTCAGGATGCTGCTTCAACATGGCGCGAATCCAGACACTAGCGATCTTTCGGGTAATTCGCTATTGTCCATTGCAGCAAGCCAGGACCGCATGGATATGATGAAGCTTCTTCTTGAAAGTGGAACAAACGCAAGCTCAAAAAATCTGAGCGGGTTGTCTGTGCTCGCGGACGCTATTGCAAAGAGAAAACTAGATATGGCAGAACTTCTTCTCAAACATGGCGCCAATGCCAGCGCAAAAGATCTCGTCGGCCACCCAATTCTCGTCATCGCCCTCCGCGACAGCAAACTTTCACAGAACGAGAAAGTCCGAGCAGTAAGAATGCTTCTCGACCACGGCGCTTCACCAAACGTATCAGATGGAACATGGGGCGTCGCAGCGATATGCTTCGCCATGGAGACAGGCAACACGGACCTTGTGAAAATGATGCTAGCAGCAGGATCAAACACCAAGAAGAAGATGAGCAGCGGCGAGACACTTTTGCTCTACGCTATTGATAACGGGAAGAGGGACCAGGCTAAGCTTCTTCTCGAAGCTGACGCTGACGCTAATGCGGCGGATAAGAAGGGCAGAACGCCGTTGATGCAGGCTATTTCGAGGAGGGATACGGAATTGATAAGGGTTCTGAAGGCACATGGAGCGGATATGAACGTTGGAGGGTGTATTTCACCAGCGGAGTTGGCGCAGTCGATGGGTGATCTTGAGATTCTACAGATATTGGGCTTTGGCTCTTCTTCACAGAGAGGACCAGCTCGGGCGCACTCACCGCCGCCTGGATATGATGCAGCTATGGGTAAAGTATAAGAAACAGAGTAAATAAGCGGTTGATACCCCTGAATAATAATTAATATTTCTATTTTCCCAAAACGCCGTCTATGTCGCTGTCTTTATTGCTGGTTGAGAATCTCCTTCAACCACCACACGTGTATCCTCTCATCCTTTGTCAACTCAGGGTGAAAGCTTGTTCCTAGCACATTACCCTGTCTAACAGCGACGATGTCCCCTGAATCGTCCTTAGTGTTGGCTTGCGAGATGCCAGACTTCATCTTATCTATACGACCTGGTAACTTGGCTAGGACTTCAACTGGTGGTCTTCCATCGTCAGATGATCCGATGACTTCTTCCACGACGGGTGCGCGGATGAAGACTCCAGGGAAGGGTTTGTTGTCATTCAAGAATGGGAGATTCATTCCTGACTCGAAACTCTCCATTTGACGGCCAAAGTGGTTGCGGTGAACGCGGACTGCGAGACCACCGATGAGTTCTTGGCCACCTTTCTTAGTAGCATTTGCCTCGTCTGAGAGGAGGATAAGACCTGCACAAGTTCCCCAGACTGGCCTCTTCTGGACTCTGATTTATGTCAGTATTTGCATCATTTTTTGAGACGGGGGCCTCTTACTTGACAAAATCTCTCAATGGCTCAAGGAGACCAGATTGAGCGGCGACGAAAGAGATTGTGGTGCTCTCGCCACCAGGAATGATAAGAGCATTACACTGATCGAGCTCTTCTTTCGTGCGAACTTCGATACAATGGAATTTCGTCTTAGAAATACCTTCTGTAGAAGAAAGGTACTCTGCGGCCTTTCTCACAAGGTCGATATGCTCAGCAAAACCACCCTGAAGGGCCAAGACCCCGACCGTAAGACTGATCATTTTGACTTGGAGATCTCAAACAACTATGATTTACCAGAGAATCGTAAGATGATAAAGACAAGGAGCGATAACGGACAGTTTAAACTCGGAGCCTTTCACCGAAGGCAAAAAAAATCTTAGTCACTCGCAAGTGACATACAAGATAGAAAGCGTTCCCCAGATTCTGGTGATGGGTACCGGAGTGACCCAAAAGGGATAAAGACGTGCATTAGAGCGCATGAAGGCTGCATGCATGACGGAGCCGCTAGGGCGATAGTACCTCCGGACTACCCCGATTGTTCTCCGGGCTAAGAATTAAGAGTTGAGGAGGTGGTTGAACTATATTGAGTCAGTTACTTACTAGCATTGGTATTGGAGTCTAGAAGGGCTGAGGGAACAAACAATGCGTGTGGACAATGGAGGAGAGAGAAGATGGCTTATCGTGGCGAACTCATGCAAGATAAGAGATGAGTGAGTGAGTGAGATGAGACATTATCTACGATCTACCAAATGATTCCATCCATGATATCACAAGAATCTAGAACAATGCATGCATATCCCCCTCTTTGGATACTCCTCATTGAGTGCATAAGTACCTTTTTGAGCCTCGTCTTCCCGACAATTGCCGCCTCTAAACATCGGCACATATCAATGAATCATCCAATTACTGTTGCTGTAGGGCGCGCTTAAAGATGGGCCGGAGCTCGATGCCGGCCCGTTTTAGGGTCTTCACAGTGGCTATGGCGCATTAGACTTGCATATTCGGAGGCCGCGGCTGCAGTAAATTGGTGTCAGAGGACCCTTTTTTAACTCCGCACTCACGGCGCCGTATACCGGGTGCGGAGGCAGAGGACCGGAGGTATAGTGCAGTTTACCTAACAGTCAGACTAGGAGAAACTCTACCTAAGATTTATTCTTGTCAACTTCTTCTTTAAGTAATACCCTTTCTAGTTATTGACTCTGTCCTGCATAGGAGTGAGAAAAAAACTTATAATTACCCGTTCCCCTCTCTTTTCACTCCAACTCTCCCACTCAAACCATACCCTCATACTCCCCCACTACCTTGTCTTTTACTACTACTTCACACCATATCTTCACCATGACCAACGACTCCTCCAACACTGGTGCCGCCTCCAACGGCGAGGCCAAGTCCTCCTTCACCGTCAAGGCCGGCCTCGCCCAGATGCTCAAGGGCGGCGTCATCATGGACGTCACAAACGCTGAGCAAGCCCGCATCGCCGAAGAAGCTGGCGCCTGCGCCGTCATGGCCCTCGAGCGAGTCCCCGCCGACATCCGCAAAGACGGCGGCGTAGCCCGCATGTCAGACCCCGCCATGATCAAGCAGATCCAAGAAGCCGTCACCATCCCCGTCATGGCAAAGGCCCGTATCGGCCACTTTGTCGAGTGCCAGATCCTCGAGGCTCTTGGTGTTGACTACATCGACGAGTCTGAGGTCCTCACCCCCGCTGATGACGAGAGCCACGTTGAGAAGAGCACTTTCGGTGTTCCTTTTGTCTGTGGGTGCAGAAACCTCGGTGAGGCGCTGCGAAGAATCGCAGAGGGCGCTGCTATGATCCGAACAAAGGGCGAGGCTGGCACTGGCGATGTCGTCGAGGCCGTGCGACACATGAAGACAGTCAACAAGCAAATCGCGCAGGCCAAGGCCGCGCTCGCCGAGGGCGGTATCATCCGCATCCGCGAACTGGCCCGCGAGCTCGAGGTCGACGCCGATCTCCTCCGCCAGACCGCGGAGCTAGGCCGCCTGCCCGTCGTCAACTTCGCCGCCGGCGGTGTCGCCACGCCCGCTGACGCCGCGCTCATGATGCAGCTCGGCTGCGACGGTGTCTTTGTCGGCAGCGGTATTTTCAAGTCCGGCGACCCTGCGAAGCGGGCCAAGGCTATCGTGCGTGCGACTACACACTATAAGGATGCCAAGGTGCTGGCTGAGACTAGCACGGGGCTTGGCGAGGCTATGGTGGGAATCAACTGCGATAGCATGAAGCCTGAGGAGAAGCTTGCTGGACGAGGATGGTAGGCTGTGATAAAGAGGTGTTTTGTTTTTGGCGTTGATGGGGATTCAACATGAAAAAAGAATAGGTCAAGGAAAAACGAAGACAGCTGAGAAGATCAACTCGGCTAGATAAAGTATGCATGGATGCTATAAGCGGGTGTTTCAACACCATAATTGATAACAGATTTCTCCCATTTTTTTCTGCTGTAATGAGTACCCGTGTATTGTGAAAAGTTGTTGTCCCCATCACGAGGTATACAAACAAATCGTTCTTGTCTATCCTTCTGCTCGTCTGGTCTATGCTGTCTAAGTCGAACCCCAAGGTGCTCATATATAATGCCATCCAATGATGCCAAAATGCCACCATTTCGAAAATCGCACCTGAAAATACCCCAAATTACCCGATATAGCCATCGTATATAGGCACAAAAGTATTATGTCGCCGATCAAATCGAAGGATCAGTTTCTCTTCCTCTTGGTCTTCCTGCTCCCTTCTTCACCTTCACTCTCTTTCTGAAGTCTCTTCACACCCTTGCCACTCATACGGCTAGCGGCATTTCGCTTCTTGTCATTGCCAGCCTTGTTGTTCTCCTTGCGCTGCGTCTCACATTAGTACTCACATTATGAAACCATGGTTATATACTTACGACAAGTTCGGCAACTGGAGAGTTGGTGATTCGGGAGAGCCACGATGAGCGTAGAGCCGAATGAATCAAAACCTTGTTGTCCTAGTCAAGTTAGCTATTTGTTGGGAAGTGAAAAGGGGTAACCTACTCGAAAAGCGTTCACGAGGCGTTCCTAACGCTCTCCAAAACTAGCGAACTGCTCCCACTGACACTCGGCATTACTCCAAAGCGGAACATAGTTCCGATCCTGCTGCGACAACATGGCTGAGTCCTATGACTGTGGTTAGCAGAGTCTAGATATATACGATAGACGGACTTACGAGAATCTTGGAACTAAGAATCTCAATCTCAATGTTGGACAGCTGACGATGAACGACATTCTTCCACTGCTCATTCACAGGGGGCATCCTATCAAGAGGAGGTTCGATTTGGTGATCAAGCATATCAGACGGCTCAACAGAAAGTCCAACACTCTTTCGATAGGCCTTGACTTCTTCAACCCACTGCACAGCAAGCTTCGATCCCATTTTCGTTCTCCACCCCCGAGGATTCGACCAGTCCACAATAGCCATGAAGAGTTCCCGCACACGAGCACGATACGCTTCATTGGTTCGAGGAAATGTGGGATCCATGTCTGGCGGTGTGACTGCGACTTCATGGTGTGCGAGGGAGAGGAAGATATTGCCTATTTGGCGAGCTTGGACTGGGTTTGTGATGTAGCCCTGGTATTCATGGGTGAAGTGCTGTAGCTCTGAGAGGAGCGACTGCTGCTCTACAGTGTGGGGATTGATGTTGGCTGGGTTGGTTGGGATCTTGTGACGGGTTGGTTCGCTGCAGGTAGGTCCTTTGCGAGGTGTTCCTTGAGGAGGTGGGTTGCGAGGTTGAGAGACTTGGAAGGCTGGGTGAGATACTTGCCCAGGGAGAGGTTGATTAAGTTGATTGTTCATAGAGAAGAAGAGATGCTGTTGAGGGTACTGAGTTTGTCTAATCTGACGTCCGCCAAGGCCAGGTTGTCGTACTGAAAAGGGCTGCATTTTCTGAAGGGCCGTCTGATCATAGAACGGCTGACCCATCGGAACAGGGTAAGACTGAGGCTGGTTATCAAGTGGTGGATATGGCTGTGTCTGGAACGACTCTGGCAAGTAGTCCTCAGGATTCATAGGTGAAGAGAACTGAGTCGCGGGTGTGACAGCAGTAGAGACAGGAACTTGACTATCGTCGTCGGCGATAGTACTGCCATTGTTGTTGGGACCACTTAGCTGTGCATCGGACCCTGAAGAAGCCTGAGTCCAAGCATTTTCTGCTTTGTATGCCTCCATGAACTCTTTCTCAAAAGGATTAGAGGTTAGGAGAGCTTCGTTGTCGATTTCATAATGTGCCTGAGAATTGTCGAGACCGGTGAGCATATCTACCTTTGTATCTTCGTCAACTTTCTCGGAAGCATGGCCATTCAGACCCTGGCCGAAGTCAGGACCGCTGATAGAGTCAAGAAGGTGTTGAGTGTCTTCGTAAGACATGTCTGCCATATTGGGCGATGAAAACGAGTGAATGAGTTAGGATGAGACTCAAGTACTAAGTGTTGGTTGAAGTGATGGTTGAGTGGAGTGCATGTTATGTAGAAGAGAAGAATTAGAAATTGATGGGTTTTGGATTTATAGTCGCATTAGAATGGTTGCCCCGTTGATTGGGACTACAATATAAAGAAGTGTGATAGACGCTTGTTGCAGTGCTAGGTGCAGGATGGCATGGAGCCCACTGGAAGCCTCTCTTTAGGCATTATTCCAGCAGCTATAAACAAAGCAGACTCTCTATCAAAGAACCAATCAAAATCTAGAGCAAAGTATACCAGTATTTTGGCTCTTTGCCTGTACAGTCTCGAGTATGCTAGGCTTTGTCACTTCTTGAGATAAATGATTGGACTTTGTCGTCCTAACAGATGGCAGCCTGCGAATACGCAGCATGCAACTCCTGCGCCTTGCAGTAAACATTGAACCTGAAAGACGTTTAACAGCATTGATTTGGCTTGGACGATAAAGTAAGACTACTGCTATATGGTCCGTTTCTTTGTGCGGCATCGTCAAGAAATGGTTATTGAGCAGCTGGCAGACGTAGAAAGTCGAATGCAGGTATTGTTCTATTTGAAAGCTAATTATCTTCTTGATTGCTACCAGTGACATGGGCTTGGGTTTTCCCACAGCTCACTTCAGGCACCCTTATTGTTCTCGGATTTGGTGTGAACAAATCAGCAGTTCACACAGACTTCAGCCTGTTCAGGACCCAGTCAGGTAATGCCTCATTATGAGAAGGGCCAAAAAAGAAATAAACTAGGATAATGAAAGGGAAGCACATCGAAGAAGCTGAAGTAGCAAATATTGACACGCCTTAACTTGTTAGTGTTGGGGCTTCTAGAGCTAGTAGCTGAAAGAGGGCAAAGTTCAGATCAAAAAGAATAGCAAATGTGACAATAACTAGCCAATGACAATCCTACTTTTATTGACCAAGGAAATATCAGATGAGTTTTCCAGCATGAAGGTACCTTTCAGGGTACGTACGCAAAAAAAAGGGAGCCTGCATGGTACCTGCATGCAGCAGCATTGGTGTACAAACACTTGAACAAAGCATACGTGCATAAACACACTCTGCCTCTTTTTCACTCTCTTTGAGAATGTTCCAGGTGTGATCTGCACAGTTGTAATACGTGTTGTTCTTGAAATAGCCACAGGGATATGATTCCATGTATGAGCTGGCAGAGAGTGTTCACGCTCATATGCGTCGTGTGCGCCCTATGAACCATACCATCGGGCTTCCCAAAGATAAGAGAAATTTCAAAATGATTTAGACACTCTTTCACCTGTGTAAAAATCTGATATCAAACAAAACAGACAGAGGCGCTATCGGTTGCAAATAACTAGGCATCCGCTTTAGTCCCTCAGATTCATCGCTTCCAGGCAGAGCACCAAACAACGAGACCAGCATCACCCTTCCCACAGATATTCACCAGATATCACCCAGACATATGACGAGAAACAAGCCGAGCAGTCATCTCTCACTGAAGAGCAACACCATAGTCCTGACATCCACTAAACACCCATCTCCCCTCCTTTCTCAGGAGCGTAAACGCATTCACACCATCATGTTTAGGCACCCCATTGATCTCAACCACAAAGGGCGCCCAAACCAGCGCAATATCACCGTGTTTTCGGACCTGAATATCATGTAACTTCTCTTGAATAGTGATACCACTCTTGATCATTCCCTGCAGACGGACGATGGACTGCTCCATAGTCATTGGTGCTGGGTCAGCGGGTGGTCTGTATAAGGTCACGCCAGCGTTGGGAAGAAACCACTGTTTGAGGACATCCCAGTCTGGGTGGGAGAAATCATCTAAAAGAGCGTTGATGGGCTTCATGATTTCTTGTGTGAGGGCTGTTTCATCTTCTGGGCTGGGTGTTTCCAAAGAGCGCTCTGTTGAAGCGAGACCTGATACCTTCCAACGTCCATCGGTGTAGGCTAATCCGATGATGCCCTTCTTATGACTGATGATAGTACCATCATCGGCGCGAATGGACCACCCGGTCCAGACTGCAGCGAGCTTCTCGTGAATAAAGAGTTCCCGAGGTTCATCTATGGCCCATTCGAGATGACCCTTTTGCTTTGTGTCGCTGGTGAATAGCTCTCCTAGTGTCGTCTGTTCGATAGTGTCTGGGGTGGACTGTATGGCGTAAGAGGTCTCGAGAAGGTGGTTGCGGGCATCTTCAGGGTTTTTGGACGAGATGTTGAAGAAGTCTGTTAGAGCAGAGAGAACAGCTGCCTTGGTGTCTTGAGAATCGGCCATTATGATAGAGATTCTACTAATGAAGTAGCTGAGTGAATAAAATATTAGAAATGAAAAAGCCGAAGGAATGCAAAGATGACAGGCTGAGAGCTCTAATACTCCGTCCGTAAGCACACTGGACAATAACGTGCCCGAGCTATCCATTTACCCTGGCGCCTGGCTCGCATAAGCACTCATACTATGCTAGAAATAGGCAAATTGTCGATCAATTCTATTCACGCTCAAATAACAATCTATCATGTATAAAATCACAGGGAAGAATAAGCATTAAGCGCCAATTGACCTCCCAAATGAGCATAAAGCACATTCCCACTCGCAATCTTGCCCGTCTTGATCAAATCCATCATGCCCGCCAGACTCTTCCCCTCATACACAGGATCAGTGATGAACGCCTCAGTAGCAGCGCCAAACTTCATAGCCTCGATGGTCGTCTCATCAGGGATACCGTAGATCTTGGCGTTGTAGTTGGGGTCGAGGATCACGTCGTCCGCTGTGATGTCGTCCTCGCTGAGACCGATCTTGGCAGCTGTGGACTTGGCGATGCGCAGGACTTGGTCGAATGTCTGCTGCACTTTGCCAGAGGCGTCGATGCCGATGATCTTGCGCGCGGGAGAGCCGTTCTTCTGGGCGAGCTTGAAGCCGGCGATCATGCCGGCGAATGTAGAGCCTGTTACGGCGCATACGATGATGGTGTCGAAGAAGATTCCTAGTTCCTTCTCCTGGGCTTCAACTTCAAATGCCCAGCGTGCGAAACCTAGACCACCGAGGGGATGGTCTGAAGCTCCAGCGGGGATGTAGTATGGCTTGCGGCCGTTGCTCTTAAGCTCATCTGTGAGCTTGGCGAGAGTCGTCTTGTGCTCGATACCGAATGTCGAAGGGTCCAGTCTCACATCACCGCCCATGAGTCGCGAGAGCTGGATGTTACCGACCTTTTCATAGCCGGGGTCTTCCCAGTCAACCCAGTGTTCTTGGACGGTGGCGGCTTTGAGACCGAGCTTTGTAGCGACAGCGGTTACGGCGCGGGTGTGGTTGGACTGGACGCCGCCGATGGAGACGAGGGTATCACATCCTTGGGCTTGGGCCTCAGCGGCGAGGTACCTATCTTCGATTAGCTGTGCTGTGGATGAGTTTTGGAGAGCGACTTACTCTAGCTTTCGGACTTTGTTACCACCGTAGGCGAGACCGGAGTTGCAGTCCTCGCGCTTCGCATAGACATTGACCTTTCCACCGAGAGCAGCGGATATTCTGGGGAGGGGCTGAAGAGGCGATGCGCCGAAGAGAAAGTTCTCTCGGGGGATGCTAGCAAAGGGCTCGGGAAGAGTAACAACAGTCATTTTGTCTTGTACAATACAATAGAATTGAATCTAATATGCCAATCACAAAGTCCAGGGAATTGTCTCGATAATAAAGCATCTCGAACCTTGGACTCCTCCGTTGCCGGCATCGCGGGGCACGAATGGCATGGTCCACTCTGAGAGCCAAGACATTGACATTGAGGTTAGTGATTGGGCGAGTGTGTTGTAGGGCGCAAGGGACACGAGGGGTAAAAACATGTCATTTGCTTTTTGGTGTGTGTTTCGAGGAGCGAGTCAGTAGAGACTCTCAAGGTCGGTGGTAAATGTAGCTTCCGAGTCGGAGTTGGTGGGGAGAGGCATATCGTGGGTTATCCACCGTGGGGAGATAAGCTGGAGAGGGCGATAGATCGGGAGAGATTCGGGGAACTTGTGAGTATAGACGGATACTGGGAATAGTGATTAGAATTAGTTACTGGATTTTTGAAACTAGAAATGCTGCGTTGAGCTGATGGGAGTGGGTAACCACTTATCCTCGGTCTAACTTACACTAGACGTGCTATGATAGGGGATCAACTACATTGTAGGGCGTATATTACATTGCCGTCAAGATCGGTATACAATTCTGATAAGAATTACTTCTCGCATTCCTGGTGAAATCTGGATTTTTTATCTAGCAAGTATACCCTCATTGAGAGTGCGGTAAGGCTCTTTGTGTTTTGTCCGTTGGCCCAGGCTTTGGGACACATCATGGTTGTTCCATGACCTGCCCATCATGACAAAGACAGCCAGCAGTTTCGGACTCGGTGTGAACATTCATCTTAACTCCGTTCTCTCACTACTTGAACACAAGGCAATTACCCATCATACGCAATTCAACGCATCTGAGATGGCTGTGATGTTGCCTTCTGGGAGTGTACTCCGAGTCTCTGATTGGCTATGATGATGTTGGAAGAATGCCAAGACTTTTTCAATTTCCTAATCGGGACAGCTTCAGCATGATTCAGTCCAGAATCCGACAAAGAGCAGTTTATATAACGCCATAAAATCAGATTTTGGGTATAAAATATGTAGAATATATCTCTCTATCGTAAATATTGGCCAGGCAGATTATTTATTCTCAACCGTTTCGACTACTACATCCCCAAGATTTCCCATTATTCAGCCAACTTTTCACCATCACCATCATCAAAATGCCGTGTCAAAAGAACCAAAAGCCCTCACACACCGTCCCTTCAAGAGACATGTCTCCCCTCCCAGATTTCTGGCTCCCAGTCTTCTGGAAGAACCAATTCCGCACCACCATCGAACTACCCACCAGAGAGAAATACCCCCAAGTCGAAGGCAGCACAGCCATCATCACCGGCTCAAACACAGGTCTCGGTTTCGAAGCTTCTAAGCAGCTCCTCTCCTTAGGTTTATCTCATCTCATAATGGGAGTTCGATCTCTTGAAAAGGGCAACGTTGCAGCTGAGAAGCTGAGAACGATCGCGCCGTCTGCTAGGATTGATGTTTGGCAACTTGATATGCAATCTTATGATTCTATCCAAGCTTTTGCCAAGAGATGCGAAACTGAGCTTTCTCGCATTGACTTTATTATCCTTAACTCTGGCCTCTCTCCTAACAACTTCGAACTTGTGCCTGGCACAGGTCATGAAGTTGGTATTCAAGTCAACCACCTCAGCACCGCCCTTCTCACAATCCTTCTCATACCCATCCTCAAAACCAAAACCTCAGGCCACGGACCACCTCGTCTTACCACAGTGAACTCTCTCACAGCCCATCTCTGCAAGTTCCCAAACAAAGATGAACGCCCACTCCTTTCATCCTTCGACGACCCGAAAATCACCCCATGGAGTTCCCAAGAACGATACGGTGTATCAAAGCTTCTCAACCAGCTCTTCCTTGTACGGCTTTGTGAAAAAGTCAATCCCGATGATGTGACTATCAACATGGTTGACCCAGGTCTTACAAAGGGTACTAATCTTGGAGGCCATCATGAAATGGGTGGTGTTGCTGGAGCGCTTGCAGGGGCGTTCTTTGCTATTTGTGGAAGACCTGTTGATAGAGGTGCTGCGAGCTATACTAATGCTGTGTATGGGCATGGGAAGGAGTCTCATGGATGCTTTTTAATGAGTTGTGAAATTGCACCGTAAGTTGATTCTTGATGAGTGTGGATTTGATTTACTAACTGGACTTTAGGTTGGCAGGTTGGTTTTATACACAAGGTGATGTCTTGGTTGACCAGGTTTGGAACGAGACACTGGAGGAGTTGGATTTTGCAGGCGTCAATGACATTGTTTCTGGTGTATGATTTTCAATTTGCGTAGAATTAGTACTGCTTTGAGCCAAATGGTGTATAATAGATATTCCAGTCCTCCTTGTAGCATTTTTCCACAGTTATATTGACTTGCTTAGGCTTTCGAAGGGCATTACTATCAAGAATAATCCAAGAATCAAATCATTTCCCATGTCGATATGTGGTTTGAGGTACTGAGTTATGTGGTGCTTCCACGACTTAGGCGCTCGGAGTTAATAAACCCGAAATCCGTGATGACATCTACAGCAAACGTGAGCTGACATGTTCAATCTAACCTTGAACTAACAGCCCGCTCACTCCAAGGTCACGTAATATCAACGTATTCGGTTTACCTGTTGTATTCTCACGTAAAGTCATGCTAAAATCGAAACAGCAGTCGTCTCGCAGTAAGACTTCTCCGAGTCTGTCATCACAGATTGGCTAACCTAAGTAGACCAAAGCTTCACATTCATCACCCAGACACCATTGAAGAAATCTAAAGAGAATCAAAGACTCGTTAGAAGTCGTGCACGTTCTAACTCGGCTCGAAAAGATCAAAGCCAGGTCACATCATGGATATTAAACCAAAAGGAAAACCGCATGACGTTGCAGGTTCCTGATGGAACTATACCTAGCCGCGTTGGGACAAACTTTTCTTTACTTGATTTTCCTGAGCCATTGCAGGCATACATGGAAAATGACATCTTTCGATGTCAGTACCTTTGTTTGATAGTTTTTGTCTAAGCTAATATCGAGCAGCATTTCATGGGATGAGAGGATCATTATATCCCCCCGAAATATGTCTCCAAGTCGATGAGATGAAGTCATCCTGGACTACAAACCTCTTAGTCGACCAAGTATACTTCCACTCCATAATGTTCTCGGTAGAAGCATACTTCGACATGCTTCTCGGACGAGAATACGGCAGCCTTGCACATTTTCACTTTTTGAAAACGCTCAGGCTTCTCCAAGCAAGAATAAACAATCCTACAGACCCAACATCTATTTCAGATGCTACTATCATGGTGGTTGTTATTCTAGGTCTAGCAGCTGAGATGATAGGTGATCGGACTGCAGCTGAGAATCATGCTGCTGGTATGGCGAGGATAGTGGATTTAAGGGGTGGACTTGAGATGTTGAGGTTTGATAATCCCAGATTACCAGCCAAAGTTTGCAGGTGAGTACTTACCCTAAGTACATTGGGCAGTATCTAATATCTGGTAGAGTCGATATTGGCTTAGCTCTTCGCTTCGGCTACAAGCCAGTATTCTTCGACAAAGACATATCCTGGAATCCATACCTTTCCAGTCAAGGTTTAGTCCGCCGTAAAAAGAAGCATACGGATGCGAACTACGATATGATAGCCTTTTTGAAAACTCTTGATCCTAGATTATCAAACGTATGGAGAGATCTCGAAGAGTTCGAAAAGCTCAGCAACATCGCCAGCCAAACGGGTCGAAAACTTCAACCCAACATCTTTAGCGAAGCCATGGTATCGATTCTTTACCGATTACTCGCTCTGTCTCCCGAATCAGCTTCAGAAAATGCTTTTCGACTTGGGATGACGACGTTCGCTGCCAGCATATTCTTTCGATGGAGGGATATGAAGCAAAGACAAGCATATCTGGATGAGTCTTTTAGGGATGCGTTAATGGAGTCGAAGAATGCCCCGAGTCGGCCGCCTACTGTTGTTCTTCTGTGGCTTCTGGTAATTTGGAAAACAAATTCTGTTCAAGGTGGCTGTGATGAAGCCATTGAGGAGTGGTTCTTGGAAGTTATGGATGGTTTGGCGATATGTTCATGGCCAGAACTGCATAGCGTCTTGAAATCTGTTCTCTGGATAGATTGCTTGTTCGATGCATCAAGCAAACGAATTCTTGGGCCGATACTAGAGAAGGTTAGTAGAAAAGGTGTGGCGATTGACTCATGAATCACTGCTCGGCAAAATCTCGTCGCGTGTCAGGGTTTCTAATATTGAGTTCTATATAACTCCTTTACTTCTGAGCCACTCTGGCCTTTCAGCTTCATATGTTCCTGAACAAGCAGCTTCAACACAACCAGCCAGACTACCAAAATACATCCCTCTCCCTGTGAGGCCCGGCCCATAATGAGCATATTTCCCAGAATTCGTCATGATTGTCTTTGCCGTCGTTGGAATCACAGGCTCGGTTACCATGCACCAGCAAATATCTGTCAATATCTGCACCCCGAAATCCTCTAGTTGGGCAGTAAGACCTGCTTGTTCAGCGAGCTTGTACACTGATCGACCGCACGTAACTATAACGGATACTCTAGCAGCCTTTTGTCGCCCCCGGCAGAGATTGGCGAGTTTTCGTATCTCGGCGAGGGAGAAGTGCGGGTTGCCCAGTGATACTAGGTCGATGGATTGGTTTGCTGGTGCGCTGTTGAGCTTATCCCAACATTTTCCCAGATCACCCAGCTTGACTTCAGCAGAGGTGAATTCAGGGGCAAGTACTGTCTCAAGAGTCGGTGCCTCTGGCGTTATACCAACGATGTGAAACATTGGAGCGCTCGATATGGTGGCGAATGCCGCGCCCAAGGCCTTCAGATCGTCTGTTGAGAGACCAAGCTTCTCAAGTCCTGTTATCACAGGTATTCGGCTTGTCGACAAAGTTCCAACATAATATCCTAGCAATGGTGGGAATGAATCGTCAAGACTTATCATATCCTGGATCCCAAGGACCCTTACACACACTGAAGCCAGTCGATTGACACTCAGATGAGGACCCCCTTTGGGCGCCCTCCCAGTCAAAGCAATCGATATGTCCAGAAAGTCTGGATACTTCATAGTTCGCGCCCCCAAAACACTATTCGCATAAACAACAGCATTCGACTCGGCCCAAGCAATCTGTTCGCCAAGCTTAGGCGCACTCTCTAGCTGATAAGGCGCACAGGTAAAGGTTGGTCGTGCTCCCATGTCAGTATACGCTTTTCCAAGCGCATCAGCCGCTTCTCCGAAAGTTGTTTCAACACCGAGTGCTCGCCAGCGCTTTTGGTCAACTGATAAAGAGTTGAGCGTTGTGGGAATTCGGACTTTACCGCCCCAGTCGCGAAGTCGTTCTGCTAGAGCGAGGGTTGCGGGACCAGTGTAGACGCAGCCATCGACGTGGACTTGTGTTACGTCCATGAGACGCGTAGCGCCAAGAAGATGTGTCATGCGGAGAACGATTCTGATAGCGACGCGGGATGCTTCGCCGTAATCTCCTCTCAGAAGTTCCTGATCTAGTGTTGAGAGTTTGATACCTTCTAGAGCTGGTGTCATCTCAAGAATAAGACCGCTTTCTGTGTCTATCACTGAACCCGTTCGGTGTTTTGACGGTGGGTGAGTGGACACATAACCATCGTCCACAAATATCGCCTGCCCGTTCAGTCGAATAAGATGTCGAAAATCTTCCTTATCTAGAACCACGACGGGGATAGACTGGTTGAAGACTTCTTCTGCAATCATGACACCAAGAGTAAGAATGTCCTCTCGTCTCTCAAAGATGATTGCCTCGGGAGCTTTGCCGTTGAGCAACAGCTCAAGCATAACACCACTGCCAGTGCATGACCCTCGACCTCCTGGAATAGCAAGGACGGTGTTTTGAAGATGTTGTCCACTCAATGGATGGTGTCGGTCAATGATCTCACTGGTCTGGGGCTCGACGCCTCCCCAGAAGCTTAGCTCAAGGTCACTCGCGAGGAGTTTAGCTGAGGCTCGACCTTGAACATAGGACGTTCCAGTCCATGAAGCCTCATCGAGGGACCCCATTATATCTTCCTATCAGTGGTTGGTTCACTTTAAACGAGAATTACCTGATGATCTGGATTAGTTACACCACGCTTACAAGCTGATGACAAGTTTCCCTCCAAACTTGTCCTGAGCACTCCGAGAACTCTTGAAGAGCAGTAATAGAACTTACAAAATAGTAAACATGTCTAGAAAGAAAAATTGATTTTTGTTTTATGTCAAAGAAAAGGTAGATTCGGCCGGAATCTTCGGAATAGAGAAAGCCAAGCACCACCGGTCTTTGAGCCTTGATCTTCAAGCTTTTGGAGCAGTGTAATAGCAAAGAATAACAGCAGAATCGGCTTTCGACCTCACCAATACTCGATAAACAAGGGTCAATAGGATATGGTCCTAAACAGGAAAGACAGTATATCCTTGTTGTCAGTTGTCGAATTGTGAAAAAAGAACAACTTATCAACCCCGCATTACGCTTATCTCCAACATCGTGGAACTAGTCGGCTCTGATCGGAAGGACAAGCCGACATGACGGTCCGTGGCCCGATATTTCTTGCGTAACAGGTTGTTCAATATTGTAAAGCCAGATCGCGTAGACTCAAGCATTTCACTGCTCATGTCATAACACTCGAGCCAAGCAAGGTACGCCAAGGAAACGGCAAAGGAGGAGAGTCGTGATTTTGACTCAAAGCCATTCAAATAAAGACCAAGAGTAGTTAATAAGAATAATGGGATAACGAAGCTATAGCAATAGTAAGTAATTTGCCATCAGAAATATTTGGAATGACAAGTCTTGCATGTAAGTTCGAAACGGATATGGTCGGCCTAAGGTGTAGGTTAGGTCCATTGTAACGGCGTAATCTTGTAACTTGCTCGTGTAAGAGAACCAGCAACACTCATAAGCTGGCTAGAGCTAGGAGATGCGAGAACATTGCCTTGTATGTAGAACAAACCCGAATAGAAAGCTATTCGAGGGAGCAATAGCACAGTGTTCCTGTATCAGTTTATTCAATGTGGGGTAACCCAGCAGTTTTCACCCGTTTATATACGGGTTTTGCTATTTGCCGATCGATCATAGACCTTCCAAATAGAGGTACTCCCTGTCCAGCAATCACTACATCATACCACTGTCCTCTCCAAAAGAACATCCTATCTGTGTTCTTATCTGACCAGACCAGACCATCCAGGTACCCCAGACAACCCCGACATCGGCCACTTGCGTCATTCCGCTCTTCTCCACCAATATCCGAGCTCAATTGAACCAAGCTCCCTTCAATTCCCCAACCTCCACCCCAAAACTTTAAAGCTACACAAACCCGTTTTGTTTCCCCACGATGCGCGTCGCAACAATCGCCAGTCTTCTGGCCTCGGCCTCTTTGGCCACTGCATTCGATTGGCAGCAGGTTCTTGGAGATTATGACCAAAAGCCTTCCTCCGACGCCATTGCCAGCAACGACGATGCGCCCTCGTACCGAACCGAGCTACTGAGCTTGCACAAGTCTCTTATCGAGACCTCCTCGGTTTCTGGGACCGAACATGATGTGGGAGTTTGGCTTGAGGGGTATCTTGAGAAGAAGGGATATACTACTTCGCGTCAGGAAGTTGAGCCTTTTGATAATACGCCGGAGGGAAAGCCGAGGTTCAATGTGCTCGCTTGGCGACAGGACGGAAAGAAGAATTTCGATCCCAAGATCTGCGTGAGCAGCCACATTGATGTCGTTCCGCCGCATATCCCATATGGAATTGATGATGGCGAGGTTACAAAGGAGACCATGATCACCGGCCGAGGCAGTGTGGACGCCAAGGGTAGCGTTGCTGCTCAAATCACTGCAGTCGAAGACCTTGTCGAGCACGGAAAGATCGATCCCCATAAGCTTGTCCTTCTGTTCGTTGTAGGCGAGGAGGTCAAGGGCGACGGTATGCGCCGTTTCAGTGAGGCCATTGAGACCAAGGAGCTTCCATACAGTCTCGACGCTGTTATTTTCGGAGAGCCTACAGAGCTCAAGCTTGCTTGCGGACACAAGGGCATGCTGGGTTGCGACGTTACTACAAAGGGTTTCCCCGGCCACAGTGGTTACCCATGGCTCGGCAAGTCAGCCAACGAGCTGATGATTCGAGCCTTCGCTAAAGTGCTCGATACCGATCTTGGTAGCAGTGAGCTGTTCGGTAACACCACTGTCAACATTGGTCGATTCAATGGTGGCGTGGCCTCTAATGTCATTCCTGAGGAGGCCAAGGTTGGACTGGCTGTGCGAGTTGCGAGCGGAAAGCAGGCTGACGGACATGTCATTGTTCATGACAAGATCCAAGCCATCTTTGACGAGGTCGACAAGGATGCTTTCATTTTCGACTGCACCCACGGGTACGGACCTGTGGAAGCAAACTGCGATGTCGATGGTACGTACACCGAATTTTTTTTGGGAGCGTCGCTAACAGATTCAGGCTTTGAGAAAATCACCGTCAACTACGGAACCGACATTCCCAACCTCAAGGGTGACCACACGAGGTACCTGTACGGCCCAGGAAACATTCTTGTTGCACATGGCGCGAGGGAGAATTTGACCGTTGCTGATCTTGAAACTGCCGTTGAAGGATACCAAAAGCTGATTCTTCATGCGTTGAAGCAATAAATAGAAACCCAATTTTCCGCTGCTCTAGTCTAATGTTGGGTATGATAGCCCGCTCAAATGAAATATGACATCGTAAAGCTGGTTCATGCACCAGTAATCTTGGCCCAGCGCTCAGGCAGGATCTTGCTGAAGTCAAAGTTGCCATCAGGTCCCTTCTCAATGGCGCCCTTCTCTGTGACCACGGCGTCGATGAGTTCGGCGGGAGTGACATCGAAAGCAGGGTTCCACACATTGATTCGTTGATCAGCGGTAGCAACACGGACCTTGCTGCTCTCATCGACGGTTCCGTCGGGCTTGATCACAGCTCCTGTGACCTGTGTAAGCTCCTCCTTCTTTCTCTCCTCAATCTTGATGCCATCGCCAGTCTCAGTCTCGAGATCAATGCTGGTTGTAGGAGCAGCGACAATGAACTTGATTCCATGGTGCTTGGCCAGAACAGCGAGCTGGTAAGTACCAATCTTGTTGGCTGTGTCACCATTGCGAACGACACGATCAGCACCAACAATGACAGCGGCAATGTTCTTTTCTTGCTTGCGGTTGCGGAAGAGTGAAGCAGCCATAGAGTCAGTGATGAGTGTGCTGGGGATGTTCTCAAAGACAAGCTCAAAAGCAGTAAGTCTGCTTCCTTGGTTATAAGGTCGAGTCTCTGTGCAGAAGGCGTGCTGGAGGAGATCCTTGGACTGGAGAGTTCGAATTATTCCCAGTGCAGTGCCGTGGCCAGATGTAGCGAGGGATCCAGTGTTGCAGTGTGTGAGGACCGAGATCTTTTGGTCAGGAGAAGCACCAGCTTGGGCACGCAGCCACTCAGCTCCATGGTCACCAATGGAGAGGTTGGTCTGAAGATCCTTCTCAAAGATCTTCTCAGCCTCCTCGATGAAAGCTGTGATAACCTGCTCCTTGGTAGCAGTGCTTCCAACCGCTCTTATTGTGGACTTGAGCTGGTTGATAGCGTTGGTCAAGTCGACAGCGGTGGGCCGGCTTTCTTTGAGATAGTCAAGAGCTTCCTCGATTTGAGAGATGGTATCTTGAGCGTTTGAAGCTGTGATGCTTCCATTGTGAAGCTCAACAGCCAGACCAAGGGCTGCTACGATGGCAATAGCTGGGGCACCTCGAACTCGCATAGTTGCGATGCTGTCGAAGGCCTCTGTTCTGTTGGAGACATCATCGTAGTGAAATTCGTGAGGAAGACGGAGTTGATCGAGGACCTGGAGTTGGCCCCGAGTGTACTTGACAGCCTTGAGAGAAGACATGATGAAATAAAATTTGAGTTAAAACGGTTTGAAAATGAGAGAAATGAACAAGTTTAACACGCTTATTAGTCGCAATTCCTTGACAAAATGTTGCCCCTCCAAGATTCTGCCGCCACCCCGCCGTCAAAATGAAAATAGCGTCATGATACCCGGCCAATCGTAAAACGCACGTGCTCTCACCGCCTGGGACCGGACAAATGCCGCTTCCGGCGCATGGAGATGAGCTAAGGGAGGTACCTCTACGTCAACAGGGGTCTCCAATCGTTATCCACTGGAGCTCGTTCGGGACAGCTTTAGCGGTTAAACACCATCTCGATTGAGATACCTTCACTGTTTACTTGGACAACAGCAATGACAAGTGCGCATTCGAGCTGTTTGCCATGGAACAGCCATTCTCGACGTCAAAAGTGACTGGTGAGTCTTACGCTTCTATGGCGTTTATTCCCCTGTAAACCTTAAGCCTCCCTTGAGATGTCCGCTAACACGACACCTTGTCGCAAGTCGAGTACTTCGATCCTCACGATGTTTACAAACTCCTCGCCCCTGGGTTGATTCCCCGTTTACCGTTGCGAAATTTGAACTGGCAATCGCATGCTGGACCTCTACGATCTATCGACACGCTTCACGTTGAGCTTCTTCAGGGGGATGACCCTGGATCAGCTACTTCTCCTCACACCCTTCGACGATCAGGGAGCACCCTCGATGATGGGTTTCAGCAACAGAATTTTGGTGGTCAGGCGTCTTCTGCTGACCAGATAGACACCCAGTCTTTACCTTCGAGGGCAATTGGGAGTCAACGACGACATCAAATTCCTGGTCTGCGACGGACACCGTATCTTAAGGTGCTACTGGTGAGATGCGACGACAATGAAACATACAAAACTTCCGTTCGTGCCGAGATTCGAGAATGGATCAAGACCCAGATACCTTCATCAAGCAACCCGAAACGAAATAGCAAACAAGAGAAGCACGATGCGTTCGATTACTTGATTCTACACGTTGTGCTACCCAATACGGTGGCGTCGACGCAACCGAGGACTAGCTCTCGCTCACAGGATAATCCAGAGAAGTCAGGCCCGCGATGGCGTACTGGTTCGACACCGCTGTTTGAGAAGCTTCGCACCGACTTTTCTGGCCTTGGAAAGACGGCGCCAGACCGAGTTGCACAGATCAGAATTGGAATCAACGATCTTCCGTACGATCAGCTCCCGAGAGTGGTTCCTGCGGTGCCAACGGGATATTCTGAGGATGAGCATGATGCTGAAAACGCTTGGGCGGAGCTCATTGCCAAGTTCAAGAGCCTCATTCTCACCTCATTCGACTTGCGCGTGACACAGTATGAAGAGGATATCAAAGAAAAAGACGGTCAACGAAGTTTACCAGGGTGGAACTTTTGTACTTTCTTCATCCTTAAAGAAGGCTTGGCAAGAGGTTTCGAGAGTGTCGGTCTAGTAGAGGACGCCTTGGTGGGATACGATGAGCTCAGTGTTGGACTCGACTCTGTTGTCAATGAGCAAGCTGATGAAGGATCGCCAACGAGACACGGAGGTGCCATGCTCAGCTACACCGAAGATCTCAAGGAGATTGTCAAAACCGCTCTTGCTAAAGCTCCCGGTGGAAATACAGAAGACGAAGAGGCCGTGGATCTTCAGTCGAATGAGACTATCAAGGAGCAATTTGATGAGATACCCATCAGTGCTACCAAGAAGGCTTATAGAGACAAGATCCTAGCTAATGATGTCTCTGTGTTTGACTTCCGATGTTATATCTTTGCGCGACAGATGGCATTGCTCTTAAGACTCGGGAACGCCTGGTCATCACGGGATGATCTGCTCGACAAGTTGAAGGAGCAACAAGACTCTGTCTTGCATGGAGTCGCACCTCTAGCACCTCCACCAAAGCATACTGAGGAGACGGAAAATCTTGCAAGTCTGGGTGAGATATGTCGAAGGACTCTGCAGTTCATCCCGGCAGTGTCGCAGATTATGCGACGAGACATTCTGACTGCTGTGGCATCTGATAAGTCTGACGAGGATGATTCTCCTATCGATCCCAATCTATCAGAGGTAATTGACAATGTGGTCGCGTCATTCGCATTCTCAGTTGCTCAACAGATCCTCGCGCAAACAGCATCAAAATCCCTTCCTATTCCCCCCTCAACTCTTGCTCCCCCTCAAAGTCAAGAGCAAAAGTCCTCCATCCCTGAACCCAAGACTATGATGCATCCTGCCCGAACCACATCGCTTCATGTATCAACAGGTCCAGCACCTGGGACTCGTCCTCCACTAAGCCCAGGTGTATTCCCTGGGCCGGGCATGCCAAAGATCAACAATGATCAGGAATCACAATTTCTCAAGGCAGGTCTTGAAGATCTCGCCGCTAGACGCGCCGAGCTTTACATGCTGTCACGAAGCATTCTCGATGGCTTGGGTAGGAAGCGAGGGTGGAGTGATGGCTGGAAAGAGGCGCCCATTATCGCGGAAGCTGAGGCAGACTTTGAAGAAATCAGTCTAGATGATCAACCTGCTGCGAGTGGAACTTTAGAGGAAATTCCCCCACTAGACGCTGGTGTCAACAACAATCTTCTTCAGACGGCGATTGACAACCCAGAGAACTTTTATCGGCTGTATGAGATTCTCACAGACAAAGCTCTTCGACACTATACTGTTGCAAACCATGATCACGCGGTGCAAGCAAGCATGGCAGATCTTGCTGTGCTCAACTTTTATCTCAAGGAGTATAGTACTGCTTCTTCCTATTTTTACCGAGCAACACCATTCTTCGGCGAGAGTGGTTGGACTTCACTCGAGCTGTCTATGCTTGTCATGTATCTCCACTGCCTTCGTGAGATGAAGTCAAAGGATGACTACGTGCGTGTTGCTCTCAAGCTATTGACCAAGTCTTGTGCGGCTGAAAAGGAGAGACTAGAGCAACGCTCAAAGAGAGTATCGAGAGTTGGCAAGCCCGAGCCTGCGGATGCAATGTCTATGAAGGGTGTTGTGGGTAACTTGTTTGACCTGGCTTCATCACTGTCTTCACAAGTCAAGGTGCACTTGTCGAACTTCTTTACAAACATCGAGCTTGCAGGTGCTCCTGAGTATTTTGATAAGGAGGACAAATGCTCCTTGACCATCAATCTGTGGTGTTTGTTGCCGGACGAAATTAAATTGGATGGGATAGATGTGCGAGCCACAGCTTCTGAGCCGGGGCCTACTAAGGAGCTGCTTTTCTCAAGAAAGGGAGACATCGTCCTACAGCCTGGCCAGAACAGCATCACGGTTGAATGCACAGTAAGTTTTGAACCAAAGTTGAAGGATTATGCTAACAAATTTAGTCTGTTATTCCTGGAAAATACAAGATAGATCATCTTGGACTCTTCTCGAGTAACCTCTTCCTTCACTTTGAACGCGACATCAACCAACCACCCCCGCAAACTACTGATATCTTCAAGCATCCCGAAGTCGTCATCTTCCACCGAGATGGTGCTCTTGATGTGCAACTTGTAGCAACAAGGCATACATCCCTAGACAAGAACAACACATTGGATTTTACTCTCAATCCAGGCTGGAACTCAATCAAGAGTTGCGAGATCCGTCTCAGGCCCACTACTGGTGGCCTGCGGATGTTAACTCTTGAAGCCCAAGTTATCGACTCGGATGTCGAGTTTGCAAAGAAGCCCGAGGCGGGTGGTATTATCTACTTCAACGAAATCCCGGCTGGGTCAAGCGTCACTCTACGATTCCCTTACTCGGTTGAGCATGATATTGCGGATGTATCTGCTAAGGCCGACGTCGCGTACACGCTTGAGTCGGGTCAAAAGTACACGTTTGCCAAGTCGATAATTATTCCCATCTCTCTGGCTTTGGGTGTCAACGTGCAAGATGTCTTTAAGCATAATGCACTTTACTCTCGGTTTAATGTGTCTACAGCGAGCCACAGCCCTCTGCGATTATATAAGAGTGAACTGATGCCCTCGGATTTGTTCGAGTCTGAGTTTGGCGTTCCTCCTGCTGATACAACTATGGTGTTTTCGAAACAACCTGCGACACTACTTTACCGCATCAAGAGGAAGACCAATGTCAGGTCGACTAAGCGAGCGGCGAGAACTATGTACTTGAAACTCTACTACAACATTCTACAAACAGAGATCGAGGAGGCGCTTGTTAAGTCCATCTTTGATGCTCTGAATGATCCTTCTTTGGCATCATTCTCGAAACTCATCACATCGCTGGTTGTGAGAGAAGCCAAGACCCTGCAACCCATTGACCTCGAGCGAGCTGCACTTCTCGGCGCAGTGCCTACTGCCTTTCTGGCTGACGTTCCTTGGGATAAGTACTTCGCTGGCATTGGCCGGGTACCCGGAACGCAAGTTGATGCAACGGAGAAGATCTCGACTGCTATAAGGGAATGGCAAGCTTCCAACCCTCGGATTCAAATATCAGCAGCACAAACGGATAACCCCTGCACACTTCTCATCCCAGTTGAGATACCCTCACTGCCTATCCTGCATACAGCAGATATTGAGCTGCAAACTCCAGTAGCGGAACTGATGGATCAAAAACCTGGTGCTGTCCCAACTGTGGCTGTTAACCAGATGCTCCCAGCCACACTGCATCTTAGGTGGACGCAGATCTGGGATACTGAGATGCAGCACAAGAAGGATACAGAGTATAGCTATGAAGTGGCAGCCGCAGGAGATACATGGCTTCTTGGCGGACGTCGAAAGGGTCACTTTGTCATTCCAGGTTCAAAGAAGGACCCTCTGTTCTCAACATCCGACACGGAAGCTGAGATTCCACTGATCATGATCCCCCTTCGAGAAGGTTGGCTACCATATCCTGGTATTGAGATCCGAGAGGTCAAAGATGGAGTGGAGAATCAGGCTCAGATTTGTGAAGTTGACTTTAGAAACTTGGGAGAGTCGATACGGGCTGTGGGCGAGAGGAAGGGTGTGACGGTTAGCTTAGATGCAAGCGGACCTGGAGGAGGGCCATTGGTGTTGGAGAGTGAAGAGCCCAAGAGGGAAAGGGGACGGATAGTTGCTTAGATATGGGTGTATAATAATGAGTGTCATTTTGAATTGGAATCATATCAGCGTTGTCTTACTGCATACAGCTATATCCATCAAGTGAAGTCACAGTTACCAAAAGAAGAAATCACAAATAGGATCAACCAATAACAACCAAACGGCCCGACCCCAGAATCTCGCTCTAATTTTACGTCCAGGCAAAAGGACAACTCGTCAATATCTTGAGGAAGCAAAAACAGAGGATTCAACTGTCTAAGACAGCTGGGGTAACGATGCCCCGTACTGGAATCGAACCAGTGATCTTCGCATTACGAGTGCGACGCCTTACCACTTGGCCAACGGGGCCGGGGCTTGTCGTCCTGTTATTGGCAAGGTCGCTTAGTTTTGGTGTTTATATTCGCATTGAGAGAGTTTTGGTGGTCTTGGGATTTGGGAGATTTGGTGTTGAGCGAAGGGCTGGTTCCGAGTGTGAGAGGAGGTTGAGCGATGGGGTGATCATACGTGGATGTGTTGGCTTGGCGAAAGAAAGTGGAAAGACTCTTGCTTGGTGAACTTGGAGAGAAGTCGTAAGCTCTTTCTTGAGTAGGAGAGAACCTGCTGCGTCGCTTGTTTACTGGCTGCTATTGTCGTAAGAATTGCATCGTTGACTGTTGAAGATGGGAGAGAATATTAGAAGTTTGAGAGAAAAATAATGCGGAAATGCCAATGATGTGATGAAGAATTATTTATGTTTTTGGTTTGATGTTTGCTAAAGAAAACCCGACGTTTTTGCAGGACGAAAGTTTTTCTCATCTGCCAGTGG
This sequence comes from Fusarium dlaminii, assembly GCA_013186775.1. Taxonomy (NCBI): domain Eukaryota; kingdom Fungi; phylum Ascomycota; class Sordariomycetes; order Hypocreales; family Nectriaceae; genus Fusarium; species Fusarium dlaminii. Next base: position 219,471 of record JAAOAL010000043.1, on the reverse strand, counting down.
CCGCCACGGCTTTGCCACTCACTTACAAGTCATGTTCCCGCATAACCGTCAAACACTAATCCATTTACTCCTGTCAAGCGTTTGTTTTCATACTTGTATCTTGAGCTTGAATTGCTCTCGCGGGCCTGGTTTATTCATGCAATAGCTGTAGTAGCATTTCCGCTCCAATGACGAAGCTGAGCACTTTAGCACCTTGGATATCGAGTAGCGAACTTTAACCTCGATATCATAACCCAACTTGGCGTAACACCAAGGTACGAGCAAAAGCGTTCGGGGAATTCAATATCATTTTGACCTTGGAGGAATAAGAGCCTCCAAAGACGCAGTTCTTTAAAAGGATATTCAGGACCAGCTTTTCTTATCGAGTCAAGACTGGTAGTTGTCAGGTTACTTCCATCAGTCGGGGACTCTCCACCGTCTACATCGAATTCCCCATCAGCTTATATCGAAAACGACCCTAGCTACATAGCAATAGGCGGTAGTTATTGATGTTCACAGCAGAAGATCCGAACTTGAACTGACCCACCCCCCATTTCCTCTGCACAGAAACTGCGATGATTTGGTCCCAAATGCTGGCGTATGATGAAGATGGTGGTAGTAATTGTGATGTAAAAAAAAAGCCGACATAACATGGGAGGCATGTCCCGGATGATCTATATCAGCCTATCAAGTCAAAAAGGGCGAGTTGCAGTGGCAGCCCATCCGGACATTCCCATAGACGTGCCCGTCTTCGAGTGCAAGTTTCCTTCCATCAACTCGAAGAAGTGCAAATGTTGCGAAAACAAGTTTGCAATCGGTATATAGTTCAACTCAAATCGAGTTTAGCCGGAGGAAAGGTGTGATCTTAGAGGCGAGGTCGATCACCAAGTCCCCGAACTCCATATCAGTACTTTCTGAGAGCCAATTGACATCCCAGTATTAAGACAAATCATCGAAGCAGAAGCCCGGAATGCTCCCTATTTTGAGAACGTCTCAATGGCGAGTAGCCCTTGGCGTCGACGTCTCTCCTTTCGAATCTCTCAATTCACAGGTCTTTTCCGGGTCGTTTATCAGAATGATCCAAGTACTTGCAAAAGATCTATCATAGTAGACGCAGAATACCAACGACTTTATCGAGAAAGTTTCTTTTCTCGGCATCATCCGAGCCATTAATCTTACTTGAATCTAATCGTCCATTGCTTAGCATGCCGTGACAAAATACTGGCTCGTCAAGACAAATATTTTGACACCGAGGACATCAGGCATGCAAGATCCAGCATTATAAACAGCAGCCAATCCATCAGCGACCCCTGAGAATGTTATCAGGAGCCAAGCCATTTCACTGTTTCTCCCATCTTTTGTTTTTTGCCCTTTTTCTATTAGAAAGGGATCACTTCCCCCATGTGGTTTCATTCGAGATATAGTCGATGTATCACTCAAACGCTCTGAGCGTCAGTGGGTGCTGGAGGTGATGGTGGTGGTGGTGAAAAGGAGCCCCTGACATTCCCGCCGATGATACAGAAGAATTTGAATCACGGTTCGCCCGCTCATGGTCGCCTTTTCAGACTCAAAATCAGTATAACTTCTGTTCTTCAATCTTCTGTCTGACAGGACGCACTAGAATGCCTCAAGATATCATTACTAAAGATCTTGCATCGAGAGGGACGCTTCCTGAAATTCCATGTTTAGAGCCATAGGGCATCCCGTTTGTTATTGGCTGTAAGGGCGGTATCTCAGACATCTTCACACGGAATTGTGACTACTCATAGAGTCCTTCTATAGGGTTTGTGGTGTTAGTGATGTCAGTAGTGTCTGATTCTGAGCACATATATAGAAGAACTATGTACCTGCATCGTCCTCATCATCTGGCGAGAATAAAGGGTTCCGTCCTTGGTATGTTAGATCTATACACGAAATCATGTCCTGTATTCCCACGACGTATGGTAGTGCTCATTATAAATCATGAATTTTATAGTGGCAGCATTTGACGCTTGCCGTTTTGGAAAGGCCTTCTCATGGTTTGTCTCGGGACTTGCCATATAGCTCATCAAGAGACACTCTACAATCACTTCATACTGCTCAAAAGATTGTATCATGGTCTATCTGGCCCCAGTTCCGCACCTGACTCGTCACTGAAGGGCCATAGACCACCCTGAATGTCGTCATTTAGACGCTTGAGAAGGCCAACACAGCACACGGTGCCCCTATCCCCGAGCTTTGAAGCCTGTTATCTATGAACTCATGGTTAAAGAATGGATTGAGCACGGTGCATGGGAGGGATTCGAGCCGCTATTGGGATGATATGTGATGCCGATGGATGCTGGATGGCGGATTAAACCCAGTTTGCGTTTATTAACTAAAGCAACTTTGACACTTCTGCAGGGTCATTTATTGGAAATGGCATGGAGTTTAGGCGAAGTGGCTTTGGTATTGCAGCTTTAGGGTGTGTTTTGCTCTCTGTCTCAGGGCACAAGATCTACGCAGAGTAGTCTTCAGGTGCAGTAGAGGGATTCTACGTCTAGAAGGGATGGCGGTTTGTTATTTATTTTATTAATGAGTATGATACTGGTGAATATGTATATACGCAAGTCGCATCCCAGATCTGTCGTCGCTTTAGTTTGCAAATACTGACAACATCCGGGGTTGTCTTTAAGTGAACGAATATTTCGTCTCTGGCAGTGACTGGGCTATCCTCTGATATCCAACTACTAGTTTTTGATAAAATAGAATTAGATCAAAGCATGTTTTCTTTATTGCCTGCGTTTATCGGAAGATAGGATATTCATTGGTTTATAAACTATTGCACAATCGAGTAGGCTTACAGAGAGTCTTGAGCAGACTGTAAGTAACACAATTGAGATACATGTTAACAATGAGAAATATATCAGATTCCCAGACTTGATTCCAGCGCAATGTTAGTACATCAGCTGGGGTTACAGCATATGGCGGTAGCTAGGGGTCTAGACTGCTGTCAGCAACATAGTCTCGAGATATACGTAGTTCGCCGAATGATCTAGCGCAATATAGCTTTGACCTAAACTCCCCAGGTGATCAATATAATAGCTACATTAGTCTATCTACTTTTCAGCTGTCATACTATCATATATCATTCCATTCTTGCCACCAGCTAAGCAAGGGAACTAGTCTAGTTCTATCTGAGACAAATGCCGTCAATATTCGGTCCCGTCAACACTCGCCTCACCGATACGCTTCGGCAAGACAATCCCCTGTCACTTCACCTCTAGTTAACAACCATCATGCAAAGAACCTTGTTCTCGCACCGATAACTCATCGTTCACCGGTGCAGCCGACCACATGGCCGGCAATGGCATCAGACTTTTATCATGAGCAGCCACCAAACGCAAAAAGCAAATTCCAGAAGAAACTCTTCTCCACACCCGGAAACAACACGGCAACTAATGGAAAAATTCTAGATGCACCCAGCAACGGGTGGGTAAGGTAGAAAAATACCCCGACTCAGGTTCGGGCCCCAGCGTGGAGACTGCGTTGGTGATGGGATCCATGGATGCACTAATGTATGAAGGGACATACCCGGTCTATCCATCTTGCAGGTTTGCAGAATATCAATGTATGAACGGGGTTAGTCCAGTTGAAGCTGAGTCCAATGGTGGAGATGCAATTATCACAAGGTATCAAATCGGAATGTTTGCTGAAATCCCGATTTTATTGATTCTTCTCAACTCACGGCATTGAATTGGTATCATTCTGCAAAGGCAAAGGCAAAGGCAAAGACCAAGACACTTCACTCAAAAACAATGATGATACTCTTTTTACGAACCTCACTCCGTGCCCCCTGGCAGATAGATGTCAGTAACCCATATCCGTCACTCCACTCTGAGCTTCTCTCTATAGAAGCTGCAGTAATCAAGCCGTATAATAATACCATGGTACAATACAAAAACACCAGACATTCATCCTAGTCCTTGTAATGCTGCAATCTCAAAACGCCAAACCAATGCGCAAACAAAGGGTGCAGTAACCCCCGACATGAAGTAGCGCAATGCAGGTGATGCAATATCATGCAAAACCGAGAAATCCAAAGCTCCAGTGTGCTCCCACCGTGCGATGACCCATCCATCATGAGGGATCCATCCCAACTGCTCCCGGTTTCATAATGCGTTAATGTACAATGAAATGCAAATGTAATGTTTTTTTTCCTCTGCCCTAAGAGGTAGAGTTCAAGAAACTGCGCTGTCAAGGCGCGGGTATCATGCCCACAAGGGGCCCTAAAAAGTCGCGAATCCCAAGTATAATGTCGAGTGCTTCTAAAGTGTTGGCATAGATGTAGATGTAGTCTCATCTAGCGCGTCGAATGGGTGTATGATGGTGTATGATAGTTGTAAATGGAAAGCCGAGACATTACATTGTGTCTCATGTCTTGAGGTAGACTTATTTCTTGCGTTGGCTACTCGTCGCTGTGATCTTGCTAGTACTCATCAAGTCGCCAATGTACTTTTGCAAGAACTTGTTGTTATTATCAAGCTTGTCATGTTCTTCGCGAACGGCCTCGATGCGGTTGAAGATTGTGAGAAGAGAGTCCTGTAATGCCTTGGCGTGTCTATGAAAGTCAGCGATAGCTCTGAGCGAATTGTTCAATTGTCAAATCCGTACCTTCTCATTTCTTCGCGCGCAGCCTTTCCAATTCTATCGAGATCCTCACTCGTTCTCCTGGGGCTCATTGCCCTGACGTCATCTGGGCCAAAGTCGGGCTCGAGAGGGCCAACTGCTGAGCTGTCGCGAGGGACAACTAGAGGGCCGCTGCTTTTCCGTTGAGGTAGGCTAGGTCGGATGGGGACGGGTTGGTGAATAATGGGTTCGTTATTGTCTTCAGGGCTCGATGATGTGGAGGAATCCGATCGTGCGATTGCATGAGCATGCTCTGCAGGAGCATTTGGGAGTTCGTTGACTGCCATTATAGTCTAATATGGTATGTGGGTGAAGCGGTGGTTGTCGCTCGGTTCAAAAAACTCGCAATAAGTCGTAACTTGTCGCACAGAATATACGAGGTTATTGCGACATCCACAATCGTGTGACGACACAGATAAGAGTGATTAAGAGGCACCAAAAGTCAACTTGTATAGCTGACTCAATGGATGGATGGTATGTCGGTGTAGGTGTCCCAAGAGTCGCGTGAACTCGTCGTCGAGGGGAGTTGTGGAGAGGGGCAAGTCGAGACCAAATAGTTCCACGTGGTTTAAAGGTCTCGAAGTCCGACCATGTACGCTTGCGAGGCACGATTCCGGATCCACTAAGGGTGTGATGAGGCTGGATTGTGTTCTAGAGGGCGTTTAGAAGGCGGAGTCGACACGCGGAGAGGCCGATTAGACTAGCCGCAAATGAACTCGAAACTCGATCGCGATTGAAATCGTGGCTTCGGTAGCGGTAGATAAGATTCGCAAACGCTTGTGTTTGAAGATATCGTGGGTTTGGTGGCTTCAGTCGTGGATTGTGATGCCAAAACGGGAGGAATGGGTGTGATTGAGCGAGGGTGTTATAGTTTAGTCGTCGGGGCTGAAGATGCTGGCGGTAGGTGGCGGTCAGAGAATACTAGCCTACTTTTGCTAAACAATCGAAGCAGGTGGTGGAAAGATTTTGTTGAATTGCGGACGGGAAGACCCTGCAAAAGCGAGCGCGAATGTTAGCAGATGAAAAGAACGAAGAGTGCGAATTGGAATTGTTTGATGGCAGGGGCAGCATGCGAAAACAAAAGGCAACTGCAATCTAATAGAGAGCAGCAACGTCACATATTCAAGGATAAATGCAGGTGCGTGGGAGTGAGTGAACAAGAGGGGATGGGATAACTAACAGCAACAGATTGGAAGATGAATAATAATCAAGTCGTGATAGAATAATGATAACTGATAAAAAAAGAAGAGTAAAGAAGACCAACCAAAAAGTTAAAACGTTAAAAGTTAAATTGAAAGAATACGACGAATAAGTCAGAATGACCAATCCCGGCAGTGGCAATATATTTCCAAGGTGCAAACAATCATGAAAGTCCAGGAGGCAATGGTTCGGCCAACGGTTGCGGACAGGGCAGAGGCAGGAAGGACCCTTCTTTTGAAAAGGCAACGGGCGAGCGATGGCAATGGCGAGACAGGGCAGGGCAGGTTAGGTCGGGTTCAGAGTGGAAGTGGTAGGTGGCAGGTGCTAGATGGCAGGAAGGAAGAACCCGGCCAGCAGAAGAAGAAGGAGCGAACCCAGAACAGAAAAGGAAGAGACAAAAGAGGGGAAGGGGATGGACGAAATGGGGATGGGAAATGCTAAAGTGGATTTCTCGTCAATTTGATAATTTCGCTGGACCTCAAGCTGAGGGTCATCACTACTTCACTAAGGTAAGGTAGGCATCGGGATATTTTTCTAGTTCTCTCTCTCTACTGTATGTACGGCGACAGTACCTACAGTGTGCTGCTGGGGGGTTCGCAGACACGAGGAGCAGGTACCACTTAATGCTCCGTAGGGCCAGGAAAACCGGCAGTCGAACAATATGGGCTCTAGAAGAATGAAAAAGACACAGCAGGCGGGCAGCTACAGTATCATCGTGTCTCCCAAGGATGAGGATGGGAGGAGACCCTTGGAAAGATACAATGGACTTGGGGGGCCCAAATGAGGAAAGTGACGACAGAACAGGGAGTCATGAGACTTGAGATCGACGCCCCTCAGTACAGCAAAGACCATCCTGGGACAAGTGTTTTATCGCATTAAATTATATGAGACTGTACTTATGCAGGCATCTGTCATCGGGTATTCTGACCCAGGCATTCAATGTCGCGGTCCAGCAGGAAACAGTATCCTTGGATTGGCTGACAGTGGCACCAGCTTTCTTCCACGCGACTCGACAGCCCCCAAATGGAAGGAAGCTTATGGAAGCTCACCTCACTGGCCCTGCCTAGGGGAGGAAAGAAAACTCGAGACCTTGATCCTAAATGACAGAAAGACTTAGGTAAACTTGTATAAGTTTAGGATACCTTTTGCTGAGTTTATTTTGACACCTTATATCAAAGTCTGGTGTTTTCTTGCTCCCCGAGGCCTGCCATCCGCTGGCTGCAGGACTGGCAGAGGTACGTATCTCCTCCACAGAAAAACTGACCTCATGCCGCATCCAATATTGAGATGTTCATTTTCAACACCACGGGCTTCGCAATTCACGAACGTCGTTATTTAACCAAATCAAGAAAACCCCTCACCATGAGTATTACTGTGCGTGCTCCTTATTGATACAACCACTTTCACAATGTCAATCAAATCACCCTGCCTAATTTGAAAAACAAACAAACCCCCCCACCCCTAGGTCGGCCAAGAGTTTAGACGACCACAGGGAAACGACCCGAGCCTCAGAAACCCCGAGGCCAAGCATCCTCGTGAGAAGGCCTGACAGAATTTGGCCGATCAGCACTCAGTCGTGACGCAATTGTTGGCCCTTGCAGACCACGGTTGAGGCCCGCTTCTAGAGGCTGAATCCCTGTAATAGGCGCTGAGCGCCTATCAACTAGCCAGCTTCGGTAAGTTTTAGAGGGTTCGGAGAACTTTCAGCGGAGAGGCGACCTTCTAAGATTCAGGGCATGTCCACTATGACAGTCGTTGCTGGGCTCACAACAGCACGGCCGGTTGTCTTCTCTGACTGCCTGACAGCGAATAAACTTTTCGACTCGCTTTCTTCTTGTTTGTTATTAGAGATCGTCGGTTCTTCTCTTCCATTCCATCTTTGATACACCATCATGATTGGGTTTGGGTTGGCCGTTTTCTGTTGTGTTGGACCCCCCAAGTGCCCACCGAGACTCACCAAAAAGATGCTGTTGCAGTTGAACGCAACTGCGACAGAATGTCTAATACAGTGTTTGTCACTGTCTATTTGTTGGTCTCATCCTTGAGCGGTGTCGGTCAGGGCACCGAGTCCGGTACTGATTTGCAACTCTTGTGACTTGACCTGCAAATCTTTGTCTGAATTGTCATTCGAAGGAACCCTTGGGTACATCGCTTAAAGGTCATTGCCGGTCAACGACTTAGCTGATCGCCTTGCAACTCCTGCCAAACCCAACAAGTCGGAATGACAAGGAAGAAAAGCGGCCAAGGATATTCTCGAGTATCAAATTGGCTGTGCCTGGACTTACACCGCACACTCGGGTTCTACAACCCTCTTGGCTGCGATTTCAGCCTCTTTTTTTGATCCTATGGTTCATCGTTGCTTTACAGCTTTGGCTTGCATATCAGTCTGATCTCACCCGCAGTGCGTTAAGCCATCAATCTGCGTCTCTCGTCCCTTTCGCTCACTGGTTATGGGGTTACATTTCACTCCGCCCTCGGAAACACAAGGCGCCGTCCAGCAGCAAGGGTCCAGGTACCCCTTCGACTAGTCTGATGTCATGGATCTGCATTCTGCCGCGTCAACTTCCCTACAAAGTCCCCAGGTATCAGGTCTTGCAGGCTCAAGGGCGAAACATGGTCAATATCACAGTACAGTATTCTCGAAAGATCAACGGTCAACGAAACGGTCACCGTCTTTCGAAACCTCCAATCACTGCCTCTCACTTTCCAGGAACGCACAGTCCAAGACGTTGCCTTTGCCGCAAGTTTTTTGCGCCCCTCTGATAATGATCATCAGCTCTTTGACTAGGTCCGCAAATCGCAATCTTCTCGTCATTCCTCGCACCGCCCAGCGTCTATACAAGGGTGTTGTATCGTTTTGGAAGAAACGTGGAAGAAAAGTGGTTCACGGTTGTAACCGACTGACAGCGACAGGATATTTCATCCTGGACCATCTCCTGTCGTTTAGCCTGGATGTTCCCCGTGACAAGGGGCGTAGCGAAATGCCGGACCTGTCAGAAGTGAAGTCATCGTGAGAGGTCTCCCAAGCCAAGAATTTGAGGCAACAGCGATACGCTCAATGTCACAGCATCTTCTGGTCTTGAGAGTGGTCTCATTCTCATAAGATCATATTGTTTTTTTTTCTCAACGTCATCTTGCCCCAAGCTTTCGCCTGCGAGCCGACTGACTATCGCTCGGAGACACTTATTCGGCCGAGCGGTTGTTTTATAGGGGTCCCTATATCGCTACCGATAAAAATGGGTGCATGGGGGTCAAACCTGTCAAGGTCGTGTTTAACCCGTTGGGCAGCGATTCGGTTGTCAAGCTCGCGAGCCTCAATGGTAAGTGACAGGTAGGATTATTCGTTTCGTTCCCCTCCAAACCCTCTTTTCTCTTCGAATGTGCTCAATGAGGATGTTCACGATGATTCGGAGAGAAAAATAAAACGCCGATGACCCAACAACTTGTGGTTCCTCAGCACAGATTACGGTTTGATGTTGTCGGTGTCCTTGAAACATGTTTTCAGTGGACGAAAGTACTTTGATCAACATCCTGCGTGCCTCTGATTTTGCACTCAACTGATGCCGATCCTCTTCTTTTCGTTCGCTGTTTGTCCCACAACTTGGAGTTCATCTCGGAAATCCTTCTCCATTTCTGCCAAAAGGTCCACCCATGGTCGGCTCTTGGCAATTCCGCCCCGCTCACACTTCTTGGCCCCATCCCCCGTGAGAAGAGAGCGTCAATCTAGCGGTGGACGATAGGTCCTCGAGGGGAGAAGCAGTCACTGTCACGGTGACAGAGATGCAGACCAATGTGGTGAGCCTTGTCTCAGCCCCGGAGCTGAAGCTCAGTCTGATCGGGTGGCTGACGCCGGTTATCTTGGTTCCCGTCGATAGGTTTCACCAGTTGAACTTTCACCAATGCCACAATTCCAATGATTTGCACTCATCATTGTTGCGTTTTCAGTCTCGACCAGTACCCCTTTGACGATGCAACGTTTGTCAGTCGTTGGCCGACGTATACATCAACTGATGATCTTAACACAGAGCATAACGTCCTTGACACCCCTTGACTTAATATGCACACTTTGACAAGCACTCCGCTCTGCCCCAGTACTAGTACTACAGTTGACTGGAAACACCAACCAGATGTTCGTGAACTGTAGACGGCATTATCGGCATCCAAGACTTTGGATACATGTTTCAGGAACTATGAATCATTGGAAGCAGTGTCTCAAATTCTCGTGATGATGCCGTACGACCATATCGATGAGCATCTCTCTTCTTTTTACGAGCTTTGGCTGTTGTGTAACCCATCCCAGCTCCTCCGGCATCCTGAGTGACAATCTCTTGCGATGTTATCCGTCATGCCGTCTGACTTGGCTCATCAAGTGACTCTGAGCCGTCGGATCGGCGGGCTGCGTTTACAGTTTAACTCTACCGACGCAAGGCGATCTCAAGGACGTGTTTGAGACTGAGAGGAATGCCTCTAGCACTTTCGAGCTGTCACCATGTCTGATTAGCCGTGTTATATCCCTTGACACTAGCCAACGTCTGCCACGACATGAAACAACTCATACTAAACATGGGTTTTGGTAGCCGCCCCCATATATCGATTGGTATTCATCAATATCCATTACTTCAGATGCAACTCAATATCGAGCTTTAGTTTCCCCATGACCTCTTTGAGCTTGATGCGAGAGTCCTAGTGGGCGTTTAGAGTCACCAATACCTCGTGAGCGCAGATCTTAATCCTACATACCTCACCGTGATTCTTATCAATTCTGCGCATAGCCTTTTGCAACGGTAGGAGTCTGCTTGATTGTGCATTTTTAGCTCAAACGGTTGCATTCAAGCGGATGCACTCTGCCTAGGCAGCCTAGGTAAGCTGCAGGCTCCCTTCACGGGGTCAGCAACATCCCCGTTGCAAATGCCTTGGGCTATGTCGAACCAACTTGTCTGTCTTGAAGAGCCAAGCTACGATGATTATTTCGATTGCCTTTTCCAAGGCAGTATGGAGGGTTGCTCTCTTTGGCAGAAGGTTTAGACAATAACGTTGCTGCATTTGTCATGGTCAGCTTACCAATGATATCATTGTGTTCTCGTCATTCAAGGCAATGGCTATGTTTCTGGAGGATTTAAGGCTGTGTCGGTTGATGCTGAGCCCAAGTGCGACAGTATCGATCACCGGTCTGTATTTCATTCGCAATGGAACAGTTTGAATTTCACCCCGCTACCACATCTTTCAATCGTGTTTGGTCGACCATCGAGCCGGGCGTCGATGAACTAGTCCTCAACGAGGACTCGCAGACAGGCAGACGTACAACATTACAGCGATGGCAGCCTGGCACCCGCAATCAGCAGGACATTTTTATCCACGACTATGTTGAGGAAATTTTCATGGTTGAGGGTGATTTGTACGACCTGAATCTGCAGCAGGGTTGGGAGAAGGGAGCCTATGCATACCGAAAGCCCGGGATGCGGCATGGTCCTTTCAAGAGCGAGCGTGGATGTTTGATGTTTATTGTCTGTATCCCCGTGGATGCGAATGGTAAAGAGGCTGGTGATATAGTGTGACGGGTAGCTGCATTAATCCCGTTGGGATTTTCGTATCCTGCAACTCAAAAGATCTCTGCTATGCCTTACATGCGGATGATTTCCGCGAATCAATATGGGGTCGAGATGGTATCAGAAGGGAGAGCGTTTAAGGCCGGTGCCGAAGTCCGGTTTTGGTTCTCGGTCTTAACGAGACTACACAGATTAGTCCTGTAAAGACAGTCAATTTGGTGCTTCAATGGAACGCAATTCGTAAAGGCAAAGTATCATATGCATAATATATGGTGCTGAATCTTGATATCTGTTCCCAGGTGATTGATGTAAATCGTAGGTAGATCAAGCAGAACGTCTGAGGCACGTACAAAGTGACAGGATCTCATGGTACTGGCCTGAAAGTTTACACAATGGATCTGTCTGACCCATGGGATCGTATCAATCTTTTACATTTGAACGCTTCCCAGACAGATATTATGATAAGTCTAGAAGGCATGCAATGTTGGCCCGAGAGTTCGGTCATGATATGTCGGGTTCGGTGATATCAGCTCAACACTTACATCTCTACCGAGCTCAATTACCGTATTCAGCTCGTAAATAGATCTAGTTGACTCATATAGCACGTATATAAAGTAAAGAATCCTTCTGACTTCAAAACATCATCACTGCCTCCATCGTCAACCTCCATCACCATGGCACCATCAACAACAGCCCTTCAAGCCCTCGAGGCAAGTCCTCGCGTCCACGACCTCCTCACCCGCCTTCACGCCGAATCAGAAGCTCAAGAAAAGACAATCTCTCAAACCTGGTTCTACTTGAAATGTCTCTTCGGCTTCTACCTCACCGGCAAAACATGGTCTACGTCTGCAGACGCCCACATGAGCGATAAGTTCGTCGCTCTAGAGCAAGATAAATGTCTTTTCATGTATCTTCTCGCCCGCAGTATAAACGCGAAAAACATCGTTGAGGCGGGAACTAGTTTTGGTGTTTCGACGATGTATCTTGCTCTGGCGGTGGGACAGAACGTTAGTGCTATGAGAGCGAGGGGCGAGAAAGTTACGGGCAAGGTTGTTGGTACGGAGTGGGAGAGTAGTAAGGCTGAGAGGGCAAGGAAGCATTGGAGTGAGGCCGGTGAAGAGGTTGAGCCGTGGATTGAGTTGAGGGAGGGAGATTTGAGAGAGACGCTTTCGGAGGAGGGTATGCCTGAGGAGATTGATATGATGCTCCTTGACAGTAAGTCCATATCTCCGCGAGAGCCTCAACTTTATTTGAAAGGTACAGATGCTAACTTTCAACAGCTTGGATACCAATGGCTCTTCCAGCTCTGGAAATCATCAAGCCTCGTCTGAAGCGAGGAGCTATCATTCTAGCTGATAACACCAAGATGGCTAAAGCGTTGTACAAAGAGTTTTTGGATTATATTCATGATCCGAAGAATGGATTCAAGGCTACTACTACGGCTTATAGTGGTGGCCTTGAGATGATTGTTTATCTACCTTGATACGGATCTGCATATAATATTGATTTGTGGTTGGAGTTGAGATGGAGATCAGAAGTTGAGGTCTAAAAGCTATAAAGAGGTTATCTAATACACGGGCTTTAAATGCATCTAAGACTCATAAGAGTTTAAGGAATGTGTGATCCTCCCATTATAGTGAAAAGTCGAGGCGGGATGCCAGTCTCCAAGTATACCAAAGATGAGCCCCTAAACCAATCAAGTTCAAGTGAATACACATAGCATGCGAAGTCGTAAATCTCTTCTTGATAACGCCCATCGTAGAACTCGGTCCCTCCGCCGTCTTCCCTTCCAGCGTTCCTATCTCATTAGCTTTTATCCCACAGAAACAACGAAGCGACTTACCCTGCTCAACACGATCCAACATCAACTGTCTCGTCCTCGGTCCAAACACCATAAGATTAAGTCCCGAGACAAAACCAGATATCGCAAATGGTATCCAATCGCTCTTATGCTCGATAAGTGAGAGAGCACCGTACGGGGGTAGTGTTATGGCCGTGAGGAAGAGAAGGAGAGCTTGGCCTTGGAAGAATATAGGGAAGAGGTTCTTTTGTAGATTTATGTATGGAGTTCGTGGGAGATATTTGAAAGTGACTTTTGTGATGATGAAGGTTTGGTAGAGTTGGGAGCCGAGAAGGGTTGAGAAGGAAAGGAGGTGGACTGGTGCGAGGAGTGTTGTTACGATGGCCATTTTTGTTGTATGGTGAGTCACTTCAACGGTTTTGGTTTATTAGAGGTTGAATATAAGTGTAGAATAGGATTTGGAGCTGGCGTTGGGCGTTTCTTATACTTGGAGTGAGGTGTTGTTGATTGGTGTAGGTTAGATCCGAATGCATTCGGAAGTTAAGCTTACGTCTGAGATGCGGCGTCACAAAGAGTGGCATTCGTAATCAGTCAATATTGATTTGAGCATGTAGATACTGTAACGAGATACCATAAATACCTTTCAATCAACCAATGTCTGGTCCATATAGTTGTAGTACAGAAACAGGCAACCATCTTGATTATATTAGTCTAATGCATGCATGAGACATATAGCTTCGTTCATAACTCACTACGTCACTTTATCCTTCAATAACCATATGGTTTCATATGTTCAATACCATGAGCCTATCCTGGAAGTCTACCTAGTCCGCCAGCCCTGGATATGCCATCATCACCGGCCGGTGCTTGACCCCGAGCCGGATATCAAGACCCACTCCAACATCCGGCCCCGTTCGGCAGCAGAAGATTTCTTCGGGTTCATAGCCAAAGACAAAAGAAGAAGCATTCATCGCGTCATACGGCGTTGGTACACGCAGGTCAGGCGACATGACCATCAGAACCTGTTTCACTCCCAGAAGCCAAGTCGCGCAAAAAGAAAGGTCTCGGAGGGAGTCGAACCCTCGCTGGCGGAATCAGAATCCGCAGTCATAACCGTTAGACCACGAAACCTGAGTGCATGGCAACTTTGTGAATGCCAGCAATTCGATTTGCTCACTATAGATTGAGAGATAGCGCAATGACATATACTCCAAGACTCACATCTAGAGTCTCTCTCAAAGCTGTTTCTGTTCAGAGCAAGCAAAGATTGAAATCACTCATTCTATGGCTCAGGTATATCTTGAACGAATGCATCTAGAAGCAAGACTATCACTCGATCCACATCAAACGCAAACTCAACGCATAATCCATAAACATATCATCATATACTCATAATTTCTCCCTAAGCATCAATGATCTCAAAGTTCACAAGAACCGAACACTGTGTCTCATGACCCTTGAGATCCAACATGCGAATAAATCTCCATCCAGGCTCAACATAGAACAATCGCACCGCCGCAACAGCAAACATCGGGTTCCTCGTCCAACTATCATCACTCTTGATAAGCATACGCAAGAAAGTAAGCTCATTATCCTCATACTCCCACGTTAGAGTCTCATCCCAAAGAGGGTCTGTTGGGGGCGGGTTTGGTCCTCTGTGGAGAAATTCAAGCTTGTGCTGCTTATACGGCTCTGTCTTGCGCTTGGGAGGGTCGCCTTTGATGTTATCAGGGTGGTACAGCGTGCATGTTAGATACGGCTTGATGGAGTCTGCTTCTGAGTCGCCGTGCAGAGGGATATCTGTTGCGCCTGCGACGTGAAGACGAAGACGCTTGCTGCGACCTGTGCTCAATCTTCTGTTTCCACCGGCGCGCAGAGCAGCGGGCTTGAGAACGTAACCGTCTGTACCGCTGAAGAGGGCTTCGTTGAGTTGGTTGCTGGTACCAAAGTTCTGCAAGTTCAACGCACAGATCTGAGCTCCGATTCCCCAATAAGGAACGGGCTTGAGATTAGTGGATGAGATTCGCGTGCCCTTGGGATAAACGCGCATGAGATGTTGGGCATTGTGTCGAGCGATATTTGATGCGTGCTCGGGAAGATGAGATGCCAGCCCTGATTCAGATACGTTGATGAGATGATGATGAGGGCCGTTGGCGAGAGATCCCTGTTCGAACCACGAGTTGTCCATTGGCTTGACAGACTGCGCATAGACGCCCAGCTCAGCGAGCTCTGGAATGATGATAGAGGGCTCTTCCTTCTTTCTCTTATCCTTGTACTCCTTGCGCGCAGCCTTTTCCTCCTCTTCGTCTTCCGAGTCATCCGAGTTGCTGTCACTGCTAGAAGGCTCATCCGTGAAGTGATACTCAACAATAACAGCAATTTTTGCACCCAGATCCTCAAGCTTCACATGTTGATCAGAGCCAGCTTGTTCTTCATGACCAATATATCTAACAGCCTTGCTCAAAAGTCGATCTCCAAAAACATCCTGCATAATATTGACAAGACGCATCTGACCGTAAGCATCGCAATGGTTCTCCAGTGACAGAAGAATAGGCGATGCTCTGAAACCATACTTTTGTGCATCAACGGCTTCTTGATCCGCCGAGTTTCGAATCGTCTCACAAACCAGACGGAACGAAATGTTGGATACTAGAGTATACCCATGAGTGACCTTGGGCTCATCTCTATCATCGCTGTTATCCCACGCATCAATCTCAACGCATCTCGCCCCCGTCCTAATCGCACTCTCATACGCAGTCGCACACGAGGACCCATAAAGCTGATGCGCCATAAGATAAGTATTATGGCTCGAGCTAATGAAGTACTCCGGCAGCGGATGTGACCTATCCGTGAGTTCAGGCGGTACGCGAATATGCGGTTTGCTAACGAGTTCCAAGAGCTCACGCGACGAGTCCTCAGAGTCAATCTTGGCTTCCTTTTTGGAGAGCATCTTCTCTTTGACGAGGAACTCTCGTAGGGCGCTGCTGACTCTGAGGTCTGTTACCATGCGACGTGCGCTGTGGCCGCCGCCAGCGACGGTGTTGTTGTCGATCTCTTCGCCGAAATCTTCATCGTTGATGCGGCGGCTTTTGGAGGAGAAGGGGTTGAGGTCGCCGATGCGGGTTGCGAGTTCTGAAGCCATGACGTACGATGTGAAGATGGAGGAGTGAAGTGAAGGGAAGTGGGAGGGGCAGCTGAGGGGGAGCTTTCAGCTATAGCTGTAGCTGTCTGTACTGAGCTGGAATGATTGAGATGTAAGAGTAAAGATGAGTATGTAATCAGATCATTTGATCAACAGTGAAAAGAAACAAGAATTATATGTCGCATGGGGTCCCTCATCATGGTTTAAATCAAGAATCGATATAAAGATGATGGGATGCACTGCCACGATCGTAGATTGTCACGTCTTGGCTTTCTCACTTGCTTGAATTCTCCACATCAAACACCAAAGAATGAGGCGCCAAGGATAACCTCACTAGCCAAGTCAGCTCTTCACCAAAAGTCCAAGACATGGATGTGCCAATATTCACGGCATCTGAAGCCGAGTTGGCAGAGCTTTAATGAGCCGTTATTTGCTGCATCGTGTCTCTCTGTGGATACCACAAGAGCTTCGCCACAAATTGTCACCAGTCCAAGCTCTTGGGGTTTTGGTTGGTCTTGTCGTATTATTTGCTTACTATTAGATGCTAATAGTCTGAGAACGATTTACATTATCTCGAATTAACCATCCTAACACTTATTTGTTTTTCATAAACTTAGCTATTAAGAACGTACATTAATATTTGTTGACATTCGATAAGATGCAGCAGTCCTGCATTGCGAACTTTTGGCATATAACTGATGGAGATTCCCCAAACCCAAACCATATTCCTTCCAAATTGCCATACACTCAATACAGTACCCGAGTCCTAAGATCGAAAGAAAACCTCATACTGCTTTTCAGAAACGCGAGCTGGCATATGCTTATGCCCAATAATGCCCCTCGCTCTCTTTTTCCTTACATCCTTATCACCCAGACAGACCCAGTAGCCGGTTCGAGGTTGGCATTTAGCCAATTGCCTCCAGTGTCGCTCCACCTCACCAGTCTCATGCCTCTGTTTCACTGTCCAGCCCTGGCGGAGAGCAAGACTACGTTGTACAGCATACGTGCTTGTAGGATAGGCAATTGAGAAGTCGACATTAGGCTTGAGGTAAGGAACCATTTGGTCGACTTTCAAGATAATGTTCTTCTCCACAAGTTCGATCCGCTCCTTGGTCGAGTACTTATACTCGCTGTTTTGACCATGCGATTTCGGGATCATATCTCCTTGTAGGGAGATATAAAGTTTCTTGATGTTTAGGAAAAGATTGGGAATGGCCTTGAGAAACTGCCTAAAAGTCTCGATATCGCTGAGGGGCGGAGCGACTCTAAAGTCTTCGCTGATGTCTGGCAGGACCCACGGTGTGAATTCCCAAACGATTTCGACAGATGTGATAACATTGAGTCGCTGTTGTTGGAAGAAGTCGTGCATGTTCAGAACCATTTCTTTGCTTGCTGTATGGAAAGTGTTCGTGGCGTATAGCACATGAATGCCCTCGCGGTAACTACATCATTAACATTAGCGAATACATTGGATGGGACTGGGAACTTACGCTTGCTTGCAGGCAAGTAGCCAGCCCATGGCCCCTACAGAGCACTTCTCTGGCCCTTCGCCAGGCCAGTGCTCACATTGTGGGCGGAAACCATTTCTGCCGTTCCATCCATGGACACACTCATCGTCGCATGGCTGAGGATCGTACCCGGGTCCGCGCGAGTCTATAAATCCAGAGTGCGGAAGTCGATGGCAAACGGAGCTTCGCCATGCCCAGTCCGCTTTCGGTTGTTTACCCGAGGTAGTCAACTTGTCGAGGTCGACCACAAGGGGCCCGGGAAATACAAGGCGGTTCTGAGCAGAGGTAGTGCCATACTATGGCAGTTGTCGAAGCCCGCCGTGACGCTTAGAGTCGGGGAAGATTGGATAGCCACAAATGAGATCCACATGAATTGTGCGATCACCGAATGCAATGTGCAAGATTCTGGTGCGGATTTCGGTTGGAAGCAGTCGGAAAAATGGGCCGTTTGGCTTTTCAGTCACAGACTGAGGTGGCTCTGGAGTGAGCAGCCTGCGAGGTTGTCCGTTATGGGATGATGGTAAAGGAGGGTCACTCGAAAACGGAAGCCCAGGGGGCAAGGGATAACTTCTCATCATCTTGGGCGAAAATTATTGTCATTTGAGAGAAGAAGAGAAAGAGATTGTTGGAGCTTGAGAGATGGAGGAGAAGCGTTGTTGTTATGTGCTTGAGTAAGGTAGGTTGGGGTTCGAGGAAGGTACGATATATCGAAAAAGATATTGGAAAGAACTATCGAGGTAGCAGTTTTAACCTCATTTGAGGCAGTTTGAGATTCAAACCTTAATCATCTTAATAGATTGTAAAAAGCTCTTGTAGTTTGCGTACAGTTTCCCGTGAATAAATGAAAACCTTGGGAAGGAGATCATGGTCTTTCATCTTCTCTTGTCTCCAGGGTAACTATATCTCAAGATCTCAAAAATAGCAGCCTCGCGCACCAGGCATCAAGGCACACAAATTCTAGCCCCACTATCCTCACGACGCGTAGAAAAAGAAAAATCTCGAAATTTTATTTGACTTCTTTTTTTCCTTTTCTCTCCAATTCAAAATATTGAACAACGCAAAAAACCACGTTCATGTTTCTCTACATATAATTGATGCGAGGTGCGTCGAAAGGCCTGCGCCCAGGACCATCGATTCAGAGGAACACAGAATGGAGAGAAAAGCGAACAATCTTGGGTGCGGTGCTTCCCTCGACGATGGGGAGGAGCGCAATGATTGAACGTACATACTTTTGATGTAACATTTACTGTGATAAATGACCTGCTGATGAGAGTCAGGGTCTGTGAATGTCTTAGAGTGCTCAACTGTAACGACGCTGAAAGATGATCAACATAAGATCTACCTGTGCTGTATGACTACACAACAACGCACCTTATCTTTGACGATGCATGTCTTGATATTGTTCATTCAAGGCAATGAGGCTGAAGAAAATCCACACTTTATCCGCGTGTAAATGTCGGATGCCTGTCCTACAGAACCTGGTCCAATCAGTGTCAAACTCTGCACTTAGTCTCTATCAAAGACTTCACACGACACCCAAGCAAAGACTTATGCTTGCTACACTATACATCACAAGAAACAAGAATATTGAGACAATCAGTTGAATTCGAGCAACTCTTTCGAGCTATCCTAGCCATGCCTATCGACTCATGCCAAAAGCAGAATCGCATATAAAAAAAAGCAGCAGACTCAAATCATCCACTACCGTTATCCAGAAATAAAGTACAGCAATATTAAGCTGCAGAGAAGAGAAAAGAGGAACTCGTCCCCCCGCATGGCCATATCCACCTGTTCATGTTGTCTCTTATTATTTCTTCGAGCGTCTTTTTTGCTAATTTCTGTAGATAAAGAGTGACGAAAATATCACCGACGTACTGTAAAAGCAAACGATCGGATTCAAAGTCATCGACACCTGAAGATGTTAGAAGATGCTGATATGAGAATATGATCAGGAACTTACTTATTCCTCGGGCATGTCGGCAATGCTGCGAGCTGCTGCCTTGATAGCAATGAGATCTCGCTTAGCCGCAAAGTTCTCAGCCTTGAAATCCCGAGTATCGTAGTGAGAGTCGGGACCTCCAGGACCAATAGCACCATCATCGCCATCGACGGCATTGAGAACTGCCTCAGCAGCGCGCTTGGCCTTCCAGCAAGGTTGTCCTCGCCACATGCACCAGCGCTTATCCTCCTGAAGAGTGTTGAGATCGCGCTTGGCGGTAGCGTTGGGAGCGGCGTCGGGGAAGAAGGTCTCGAGCTCGAGGCTCTTGAAGTACTCCTCGGGACTACCACGCGCAGAGAGGGCGATCAGGTTGGCGAGCTCGACGATGGAGCGCTTGGCCTTGTGGGCGGCGTCGCGGGGGAGATGAGCGGTGCTGGGTGCGTCGGCGGATCGGGTGTCGAGAGATCGAGTTGCGTGGAGGGCGTTGGAGAGAGCTTGACCGGCATCGCGCTTGGCTTTCCAGCATGGCTGTCCTCGCCACATACACCAGGGCTCAGGAGTAGCATCACGCTTGGTCTTCTTCCAGCAAGGCTGGCCTCGCCACAAGCACCATCTAGGTTCGTTCTCAGCCTCGGGAGCGGCTTCGCGGGTCTTGAGCTTCATCTTCTCCTTCCAGCAGGGCTGTCCGCGCCATGTGCACCAAGGCATGGGCTCGGCAACAGGATTGGGTTTAGGGGCAGCAACTGGTTCAGGAACAGCATCGCGTTTAGCCATTCTCATCTTTTCCTTCCAGCAGGGCTGTCCACGCCACGTGCACCAGGGCATAGCTTCAGCGACAGGATCAGGCTTAGGAGCGGCAACTGGTTCAGCGATGGGCTCACGCTTGGCCATGCGCATCTTCTCTTTCCAGCAAGGTTGTCCACGCCAGGTGCACCAGGGCATAGGCTCAGCAACAGGATCAGGTTGAGGGGCAGCAACGGGCTCAGGCTCTCGCTTGGCCATTCTCATCTTCTCCTTCCAGCAAGGCTGACCTCGCCAGGTACACCAAGGCATAGGTTCAGCAACAGGATCAGGCTGAGGAGCGGCGACGGGTTTGGCAATAGCCTCACGCTTAGCCATCTTCTCCTTCCAGCAAGGTTGGCCTCTCCAGGTGCACCAAGGCATGGGATCAGCAACAGGGTTGGGTTGGGGAGCAGCAACTGGTTCAGGGATAGCCTCGCGTTTGGCCATCTTCTCCTTCCAGCATGGCTGACCACGCCAGGTACACCATGGCATGGGGTCGGCAACGGGATCGGGTTGAGGAGCGGCGATGGGTTCGGGAATAGCTTCAGCTTCACGCTTAGCCTTCATCTTTTCCTTCCAGCATGGCTGGCCTCGCCAAGTGCACCACGGCATCGGCTCGGCGACTGGATCAGGCTGGGGTGCAGCAACTGGCTCGGCAATGGCCTCTCGTTTAGCCATCTTTTCCTTCCAGCAAGGTTGACCAGGCCAAGTGCACCAGGGCATAGGCTCAGCAACAGGATCGGGCTGAGGGGCTGCGACAGGCTCGGGAATAGCCTCACGCTTGGCCTTCATCTTCTCCTTCCAACAGGGTTGTCCGCGCCAAGTACACCAAGGCATAGGATCAGCGACTGGATTAGGTTGAGGCTCAGGGACGGCATCACGCTTCTGATGAGGACCGCAGAAGTGCTCACGGCCAGCCTTGCAGATGGCATCGGCATTCTTGTCGCCCTTCCCAACGAGCTCCTCGCATGGCTTGCCCTTGTAGTCGAGGTTGCAGAAAGGGGTGAAGAAATCCGGGCCAAAGTTGTCGATGGCGGACGGCGGAGGTGCCGCGAGTGCGGCTCCGGCCACCGCGGCCAGAGTAACGAAGGAGTATTTCATCCCAGGGAGGTTGTGTGTCTCAGTAGTGAGTGTTTCGAAGTGTAAAAGTTGTTAAGAAAGTGAGTGGTACTCGTAAAAGAGTTGTCGTGTATCAAAGGTGTTTTGAGATATCGTTGTCCTTCTTTCGATGGGAACGAGTCTGAAGAGAAAAGAAAGGAGAGTATTTATGATGGAATTGAGTAGTTTTTTATAGATTTCGAGGGCAATGTTCATGATAAAGATTGAGAAGTTGGCCATCTTGAGAGAAAGGGAATTTGCCCGTGCATACACACACTTGCTCTGGTTGTGGTGTTGCAAGGCTTCTATTGAGGTCTATTGACGCTTTGCGGGGTCAATAAGCCCCCTTCGCTCTTCGGTTTGAACAGTAACAGTCAATCCGAGATTTCTATTCCCAATAGAACCAAATCAAAGACGGTACAAGCCACGAGGTGTATGCAAAAGATATCAAAGCTTCCTCCAAGAGAGTGTGAGTAGCTTTGCGGCTTATTCACAGAAGCCATTGCGTAGACTATCATCTAAACTACTCCTAGCTTAACGATATGTGACACTTTCAACTCATTCGTCTCGCTTTTTACTTGCCGGACGCGAATGCACGAGGAGATTAATCTTGGCGGGCGGGATAAACGTTGGTTCATGCGAGTTTGGCGGGTTATTTGGCTATTGACATCTGTCAGTGCTTAGTGAGGTTCTATTGACACCCAAAAAGGGTAAGGGGGTGGTTGTAGCCTACAAACGGTGAGAGGAGATGAAACAAACCTACTTTCTCTTTGAGGAGTGGCTTTGAGAGAGTTTGGAAGTGTTTGAGAAAGAAAACTGTTTATTTTGGTTTAAGTTGTACTTGCTGTGGTTATGCTACAAATGTAATATCAGTTTGAGGGGTGATGTTGTCAGTCACTATGTGTAGAACTTCAAGATATTCTCCGATTCATGGAAGTTATCGCAGAAAGCTAGCACAGTGATAAATCAATATCTATACCCCGTCAATACACAACCTCGTCTGTGCTGATATCTGACGATGCAGGTACTTGATATCCTGGTCCCGTCTGACAGTGTCAAGCATTGCGACGTCCACCCCCAACGACAACCAATTATCTATCAAATGTAGTGGATCCAAAATTTCATACCCTTGAGACCTACCTAGAGGAGATATCTAGGAGAAACTTAAAAGAGATGGCAAAAGCACTGACGGTAGAAGAGTGTCGAGACTGTTCTGCCTCATGTAAACGCCACTCCTATGTGACCACTCAACATCACAGGGATATGAGTAGTCTCCTTGGCGATGATCAAAGCCTTATTAGAACACATGCAAATTTTCGTCTTCCGTTCTTTGTTATGAGACGCTGAGAAGGTTCGCGGTTGACTCAAAATGGGTCTCAATAGATTCAGGGGTGATGACTTTGACCTCTCAAAGAGACGCAACTTCAACTAGGCAAAGCCCACTAACTGCTCTATGTTTTCTTCACTTTCTAGGATCCCAGTTCTTATCCACCTGATCCAACAGGCCCTTCTTCCCCAACACCTTGGACCCCAGTATCTTCTCAAGACTAACCAGCTTGAAGCTCGCCTCAGCACTGGTCTTGCCATTGGGCAGTTGGTTCGCATCATCATGCACAACCACCAGACCATGAGGAAAATCCTTGTTCAGAGCGGTTCCCACAGCTGTTATGCCGTCTGTGTTGGACACGGGGTCGATCTGGCCGTCTGATGACTCTACGAGTGTGAAAGTGGTAACGAACTCGTGAGGAGCGGCTCGGCGGTAGACGTTGTATGCGCTGACTCCTTGGCATGATACTAGGATGAAACCCTCCGTGGGCTTGGAGCCGTAGACGAGGGTTACGCCTTCAACGTCACCGTAGAGTTTGCCATCGCCGACTTTGCCGATTACTAAACCCTTGTCTTTTGAATCGGGCTCTGCGTCGTATCGCCAAAGGGCAGAGGGTTCTTCGCCGAGGAAGATCCAGCCGTTCTCCTCGTCGGTGACACAGCCCTCGACTTGGCCTCCGCTACCGCCTTGGAACTCTCGGACAAGCTTTGTCTGGAGTTCTCCTTTAGATGTGGAAGTGAGTTCGTACTGGAGATATCGTGCTGACTTCTCGTTGACGAAGAGATATTGCTTTCCTGTCTTGGGTGACTTGTAGGTGCACGAGCCGTAGACCTTGTAGTCGTCGACAACAGGATGTATGCCGCCGGGGATATTTGTCAGTGTGCCGTTGGGCAGCATCTCGAAGAGACTTGGTCGTCAGCTAACTTCAAATAGCAGGGAGAAGTAACATACCAGAGCGTATCATCAGCTCGACAAGCAGCAAAAGCCAGGTCGACCTTTCGATTACCCGCCTCGAAACCATAGATCATGTCGACGTTATTCGGTTCACCAGCCGTGAAAGACTGGAGAAGATTGCCGGCCAAGTCGAAGACGCCAAGACCAGCTTCCTTTCCAGACTTCATCGTTGTGACGATTCGAGACTTTTCCGGACCCTCTGGAGAGATCCAAATGGCAGGATCGTCACCATCACCAAGACGAGATTCAGTCTCGTAGGTTGGCTCAATGAGAAGAAACGAGCAGTGAAGACCACCCCATCCCTTGTCGCATTTACACTCATTGGGGCCAATGCATTTTCCATGGCTGGAACACTTGTCAGTGCAGGTGAAGCTGCTGCAGGTACTTCCAGTGAAACCAGCGAAGCACTCGCACTTGTTCTTGTCCTTAATGCAGTAACCATTGCCTCCACAAATTTTGCAGATTGGCTCAGTCTTGGTGTCTGTCTTGACCTTTCTGGGGTCGTACTTGGTGTTGACATCGATCTTGAGTTTCTTCAAGGCATTCTCGAGAGATGAGACGGCGAAACCATTGACGTCCTCTGACTCAATGGCGTATGTTAGAGCACCAGCAGGATACTTGCTAGTAGCACCTTGGTAGATGTTCAGACCCTGCACTTCAATGTCTTCTTGTCCTGTCAAAGATAGTGTGCCCTTGAGCTTGAAAGATGAATCGTAGACAGTAATTTTGTCTGTCTGAGCAACAAACAAGTAGTCGGAGCCTTTCTTGGGAACGTAGACGGCCAAGCCAGTCACATCATCTTCTGCCTTGCCAATCTTGGTGATCTTGGGTGCTTCGGCAGACTCTTTGAGTGAAAAGGCATAAACACTCTTGTCGTCATCTGTAGAGATGTAGATGCGAGACTCGGAGCGTGAAACGGCACATCCCGACGTTTCAAAGTCAGTAGGGAAAGTTTGGATCTAGCAAGTTAGCAAACACTATCAGTTCCTGTTAGAGGGAAAACGCACCTGAACAAACTCAAATGACTTCTTTGTCTCCTGAAGAAGTAGTTGAAATGCCTGACCTTTTCCAAACAAGAAGACATAATCGTTTCCAGCAGGGCTCTTCCAACTGCACAGCGCAGACCAATCTCCTAGAACTTTAAAGTCTGCATCTTTGATCTGCTTAAACTTTGGCATCTCATAAGCGCGAACGATAGAATCTGGCTGAGCGATAGTGACGAGAATATCCTTGTTGTTGACATCGTAAACAGTGGTGACGAGCTTGCTGCGTCCAGGTGTTTTCGCAGCGACTTCTTTCAACGGAGCCTTTGAATTGAGATCATAGACGTGAAAGCCTCCCTTATCAGGCCCTCCGTCGTTTCCAATCAATAGAGGATTCCGATCAGAGTAGTAAACAACAGTCCAATCAGACTCAACCTCGCCGGTGTAAGCAGAAACCGCAACGTCTACGTCCACCGCCTTGACGAAACATATCTGGAAAACAACAGCCAATAGGCCAACGAAACTTGAACCAACCATGATTGCTAGAATAGTACTCTTCCTCTGCAGAAAAGAGCAGTCTCTACTTTTGCCCTCCATCATTTTTTATATGATCTTCGCTCAAGGCACGTGCTACGCTCAATTGGTCACTTATGCTGATGGATGGTAATAGCTGAAATGTCCTGCCAATTTTAGTCGAGAGCGACATCGAATTCTACACCGAGCACTTTTGTGAAACGATGCTCGTGTTGCAAAGGTGTAGTTCTATTGGGTAGGACAGGGATTAGGCCTTCGGGGGGTTTGTTAGCGGGCATGTTTATCGTATGTAGAGTTGTCTATTCATGACAGAGATATTATGATGGTGAGGGAAATATGAAGAGGCTAGACAGAATAAAGTAAATAAGCTTAATTAGCATCATAACTTTATTCTAGTGTTGTGCTGTGTTGGAAGAATTTTGTACCTGAATTCTTCTCGGCTTTATTGCTGTTTACCTCTGACCTATTGTTCATGCAACGCTGTTTCGAAACGTCGATCCTAGCCGTTTAATATTAAAGGCAGTTTTTATAGGAAACAAAGTTTTCTTGAAGCAGAATCTCAGCTATTTTCATAAGATCTTCACTTAATATTATGAATTATGATGAGTCTAGTCCACCTTCAGAGCTTCCCTTCAGGCCCATTGAAAGAGTACCCAACAAGCCCTGGGCTGCTATAGCCAGAGGACCAGATCGATGAGTCTGCACTTCTTCAGCGAAACTTATACGGCCCTTGTGCCAATGAAGCCAATTCTCTGCTCTAGCGCCCTCATCAGCACGAAATAGCCCTGCACTCACATCGACTACACTTGAATCGGTAGCATCTCGCCAAAACACAGTTGCGCCGCATCCACCGCAGAAGTGACGAACTGCACCTTGCGATGATTGAAATGCCTTCAAGGCATCTGTCGGTAAATTCTCAAAGTCCAACGGAATCTCTAATCCCGAGCCGTCTGTAGAAAGGATCAATATGTTTGCTCGGGGGATAAAGGCCCAGGTCTGTATCTCGAACCCAGAGGCCAACCTGCAAGATTCACAGGCGCAGGTTCCAGCGAGATACTTGTCTCCTTCAATCCACCACTTCTCGTCTGATGGGTTTGACGTGATGGACTCATCGGCAGAACAGTAAGGGTATGTTAGGTCAGGATAACTGCGATGCGGCAAATAGCTGGCCTCGTTTGGGCGTGTGATGCGAAGATGGACAGCTTCGCACGCACAAAGCCCATCGAGATGCTTCGGTTTCGGTGTGAATGATCCCGAATGTGGGCGACCGGAGAGATTCTCCTGCGACTCAAGAGGGAGCCATATCGAAGCACCTCCATCGGTGGTATCTTCCGCTTTATCATGCGTCGCATAACTCACTCTCGCGCTTGAATCATCGCTTCTTGTGATGACACCTGTAGCCACTCCCCACCTCAACTCGCCGCCTTGATCTTTATATGATTGATATACATGACAACCGCATGTCGAGCAGAAATACCGGCACACACCATCATTCCCCTCAAAGACCCTCAATCCATCAAATGATCTCGGTTTTTCGGTCGGAAGATAGGACGTGAAAAGCAAGCCAGTCGAATAGCGACAGACATTGCAGTGACAGAGAGAAAGATCAGAAACCATCTCGGTCTCCGAAGTCTCTTCCACATGCCGAGATATACTCCCGCAAAGACACGTTATCCAATGCATCGTTACAAAAGTCTAACGTTTTAGGCAATAAAAAGAAGAGCACATGATAGTGCTTATGGCTTGAACATGTGTCAAAGTGTATTGATGACGACACTGAAGAGCCCCAGATTCTGCAGACGCTGAATAATGTGAATTGTCTACGCCGATATAGGAGCTTAGCACGATCCGAATAAGGAAATAAAACGAAAAACACTTGAATTTCTTCGTTTCTATATGTAATTAGTTGTTTGTGAAGAGCCCTTTCTCGGACTCGTACATATATCGATCAAGCTCCATTGAGAAATGTACATCCGCTCGGGGCCCCGCACCGGCATTTGATTCGGGATGGTAACGATATGAATGAGATCGGATAAAGGAAGAACCGTCATTGGACTAGATGTATATATAAGTCTCGACGACTTCTCGAAATGCCAAGTCTGTATCTTTAATATCATCCTTTTCATTGGCCTCACGAGTATTCAATTGTCTTGAACATCATGACTAGTACCAAAGACTTGCAAATCGCCATCATGGGCGCCGGCATGGGCGGCTTAGGAGCTGCCCTAGCTCTGGCCAAACGAGGTTTCAAACACATTGATGTGTATGAGACTGCCAGTAGCCTTGGTTTTGTGGGAGCGGGTATTCAAATGGCTCCAAATATGGGAAGAATCCTTGATAGGTTGGGATGCTGGGATGATATTGAGAGGGAAGCTACTTGTGTGGCTGGTAGCAGTATTCGACGTAAGTCTACACACCCCAAGACTTCGGAGTATACACTGACTTCATACAGAGGGAGCAACTAATGTTGAGCTGGCTCATGTTGATATGCCCGATATCAAGGGGAAATACGGTTTCGCGCACCTCTGTGGCCATCGAGCTTCCTTAGCTGGTCATCTATACGAAGCTTGCAAGAAAGAGAGCGCCATCACCTTTCACTTTGCGACAAGTTTGATCGAAGTCGAGAGCTTCGCTCCTAAAGTTACCTTCAAGCTCCAGCCCAGAGATGGAGAGGCATTCACTCGTGAAGCTGACATTCTCCTCGGCGCCGATGGCATCAAGAGTGTAACTCGATCTCAGCTCCTCCAACAAGTCAACGCCACGCCTGAAGAGGCCGAAACCGGTCAAGCTGCCTACCGCATCATGCTCAAGCGAGAAGATATGGCTCTCGATCCTGAATTACTGGCTCTCATTGATAGCGACGAGGTTGTAAGATGGGTGGGAGAGAAGCGACACATCATCGCATACTCAATCGCAAACAAGTCCATTTACAACCTTTCAACTGTCCAGCCAGATGACAACTTTGCATCCGCTCCTTCTATCACATACACAACCAAGGGATCCAAGAAAGTTATGTTGGAAGTATTTGAGACCTTCTGTCCTCTTGTACAGAAGATGCTCAACCTAGTCCCCGAAGGAGAAGTCTGCGAATGGCGACTAAGGATGTACAAGCCATTACCTACATGGACTCAAGGATCAGTGGCATTGTTAGGAGACGCCTGTCACCCAACGCTTCCACATCTTAGTCAAGGAGCTGCAATGGCTATCGAGGACGGTTCCACAATCGCCGAGGTTCTATCCCTTGCCCCCGATACTCGGCCCGAGACTATTGCCAAGTGCTTGAAGGTGTATGAGCAATCTCGAAAGGAATGGACTTCGAATCTCGTCGAAATGGCGTATCTGTCTGGTCGAACATTGCATCTGGGCGAAGGAAAAGCAAAGGAGGAGAGAGATAGGATGTTCAAGGAGCACAAGACCAGTGGATCGGTTCCCGATAAGTGGACGTCTCCGGATGTACAAAAGATGATTTACACGAATGATTGTGTCGCAAAGGTTAGATCCGAGTTTGAGACAGCCTTTGCCGCAGCATAGTATCATATTAGTTTTGGCTTGACATTCACACACTTAGGGACAAATATGCGCATTGAGGCTGAATATTATGAAATTATAAGTCGTACTTTATCGAGGAAACGAAGAAACACATAACATAGAATCAGAGCTCTGTAGTCAATTGATCCCCAACGCCGTGAAACAGGAAACCCTTTCCATTTGCTGATGCGCCACGCTGCGCTTCCGATCCCTCCATTTGTCTGCATGTCCGCTATCGGCGGTGGTATCGAGTCGCAGTGAACCGGCATTTAGAAGAGGCAGTCCAAACAGCAGCAGCACGCCAGACCGGCGAGAAGACCAGTCATGATACCGCCACCAGCACCACCGCCTCCTCCTCTCTGATCATCCTGGGGATAGTAGCCCTGAGGGGGAGGCTGTCCGTAGGGGCCTTGCTGAGGAGGATAGGGGCCCTGGCCGGCGGGAAAGGGACCTTGTTGCTGGTTGTAGTAGCCCATCTGAGGACCTTGTTGGTAGTAGCCTTGCTGCTGGCCGCCCTGTGGGAATTGACCTTGTTGCTGGCCGTATGGGTCTTGCTGGTAGCCGCCGTATGTAGGCTGAGGGGCACCTGGGGGAGGGCCGTAGGCGGGAGGTTCCTCTTGCTTGAAAGCCATGGTGTGATTGTTTGCGACAGAAAAGGAGGTAGTAGATTTGGGGGTATCGCGCGCAAAGTTATCGAGATATATGAGCGGGTTGAAGCGATCGCCAAGAGAAGAGACGAAGAAATAAAGATGGGAATGGAAGAGTGAAAGAGAGAAAGTGGATGTGAATGGATACAAAAGGAAAAAGAAAACGGCCTCGGATAGTGAGGAGAACCTTAAGTGCCCAAAGCCAAAGCCAAGCTTGTAGCAGATTGTTTTTTGGCGTTGGTGCCAAAGTCAGTCTCAAGCTCCCTCCCTCCTCTTCTCTCCCCCGGCCCCGTATCGTATCCTCTCGCTCACATGGCCTCAGCGCGCTTCCGAGCGCCACAGAGACCGCGTCGCTCCATTACGTGGACCCGGATTGGGCTCTCTTTCCGCTGCGCCACGCTTGGCTCGATAGGTTTGAGCGTCTGTCCCTTGGCGTTTTTGACAAGTTCATCTCATCTCCCAACAAGGAGACCCTTCAAGGATATTTACCGAGTCACAGATTTGTATCAGTTTTTTTCAACACATGTCGAATGATGGTTTTGGCTCTTGTCAAATCATTTTGTACGAGTGAGTATTTGCTTCAAATGCGGCTCTGAAACAAACCCCGAATTCAAACGTGTTGCACGAGTTCAGCTGCGCCACACATCCCACTTCCGTGTTCGAATCCTCTCATGCCGCTTTTCCGTTTAACCAGTGGCAATCTCCATGATGATTCTATTCAAATTCTGTCGGTGGCATGATCCCATGTAACAAAACTATCAAGCCTCAGGTTGAGATTCCTCAAAGTAACGTCACCAAATTACACCTTTAATCATCAATTCATGCTCGACGGCCGGATCGGATAAAGTTGGCCCTGTGGCTAGTGCACATCATGTGATTCGACCATCCATCGCCTCGAGCACCTGTGGCTTGACATCTGCCCCACTATTGCTCAAACCGCCGCACCACGAAAAAGTGAATAAATTCAACTATCACTAAAACCCCACGATCACGAAGTGACGCCTGGACGAGCCACGACGACGCATCCCTACGGCACCGCGAGACCTACACAGAACCTCTGAACAAATTGCACGGATACGCTCGATTCAAAATGGCTGCCGCCGTAGCGAACCAGCCCAAGTGAGTTGCTCTGCTCTCCTTGACTGGGGTGTTGTAATCGATATCCTTTTGACTAACCCCACCATTCAAAAACAGGCACGACTGGGCCGACGACGACGATATCGAGGAGACCTCCACCGATCTCCCCGAGCCTCAGACCATCTCCAACAAGGATGGAACAAAGACCATCATCACATTCCGTTACGATGACGACGGCCGAAAGGTCAAGACCACCCGCCGAATTCGCTTCACCACCCACACCGAGACCGTAAACCCCCGCGTCGCCGACCGAAAAACTTGGCCCAAGTTCGGCCTCAGCGCAAAGGATCCCCCCGGCCCTGCCCCCGACACCACCTCCGTCGGCGAGAACATCATCTTCCGACCAAGCGTCAACTGGCGAAAGGCCGAGAAGGATGAGTCCGCCGACGCCAACGCCCAGTCCATGAAGGACAAGCTCAAGGACAAGCAGGTCAAGTGCCGTATCTGCAACGGTCAACATTTCACTGCCAGATGTCCCTACAAGGATACCATGGCGCCTATTGGAGAGACTCCCGCTGGGGATGTTGCTGCTGGTATGGGAGACGAGCCCTCGGCTGCTGGCGCGGGTGCTGCTGGTGCCAAGAAGGGTTCATATGTTCCTCCCGCTCTGCGTGGAACCGGATCAGCTGGCGAGAGGATGGGGTCCAAGTTTGGTGAGAGGGACGACTTTGCTACACTGCGTGTCACCAACGTAAGTGCCGTCACGCCGCCCCTCCACATATTCACTCTAACAACATATATAGGTCTCCGAGATGGCAGAGGAGCAAGAGCTGCGCGACATGTTCGAGCGCTTCGGCCGCGTCACCCGAGTATTCCTTGCCAAGGACCGGGAAACCGGTATGGCCAAGGGCTTTGCGTTCATCAGCTTCGCGGACCGGGGCGATGCCGTCAAGGCCTGTGCGAAGATGGACGGGTTTGGTTTCAAGCATCTCATTCTGCGGGTGGAGTTTGCCAAGAAGGCTCAGTAAAGGCTGCTGATCATGTTTCGATCTTGTCATGGGTTAGTTGTCACGCACGGTAATTGCATCGATCGGTTGCGGGGATTTTTCAAAAGATATTTTTTTTCCAGCCTCATGAATTTCATGGCCCTTAGGATATAGGGTCTGGAGTGGGACAAAAGTGAACTTTGGTCTTTTTGTGATGTGAGGTATGATGTGAAGATAGGGGAAGACAGCACAAATCAAGATCTGTTAAATGAGTGGCCATCGAGA
Organism: Fusarium dlaminii; assembly: GCA_013186775.1. Classification (NCBI taxonomy): domain Eukaryota; kingdom Fungi; phylum Ascomycota; class Sordariomycetes; order Hypocreales; family Nectriaceae; genus Fusarium; species Fusarium dlaminii. The sequence continues at coordinate 187,507 of JAAOAL010000043.1, read as the reverse complement.
GTGGGCAGCTTGTGCTTAGAGGGCTGCTTTTTAGGGGGATGAAAGGAGACAGTGACCAGCTGCTCGCCAAATCAAGCTCTCTGCTTTCCCTTCATCTTCCAAAATGGGTGTCGTTCATATTGCCTTTCGGGTTCGTCCTGGAACGGATCCTTATGAATTGGCTGTAAACTCACAGATGAGCACGTATCGCAAGACATCAGTCAATTACCATAGATGTGATCTGGCTCTCTGCTGCATATTGAGGACATCCAACGACTGTTATTTTGAAAGGCACCTCTGAAGTTGCCCGAGTCCCATATCTCACCACATGGTGTAGCTTCAAAGTCTTATGCGGCTCCAGTGATAGCCAAGTCAACCGAGATCCAGTACCTTCACATGACATCCGGTCCCTAGATATACAAGTATTAATAAAACTCGACAAAAAAAAAAGATGTAATATCCGCGGTAAAGAATTTATTATTAAACACTGCCAATTAAGGGGTCCTATGGTGGGATCTTGTGATGGAAAGAGTACTATTGATCTCCTTTCGTCATTCCAGTATCCATCCTCATAAATTTCGACAAAGTAATAAATACTATGATTTCAGAATATACAGATATCAATTCATCTATTCAGTGATGTAGACTTTAACATACTCACCTCTCGATTTGGCAACTCGATTGTGAGGTCTTGTTTAATGACAGTAGGCCATAGGCAGACAAAATATCGGTCAATATTCAAAATAAAAGTGTTTCCAGATAGTCTATGGGCTTCTTTACATGTTATATCTTAGTAATATAGCTGGATAAAGCTAAAAGAAAAAGAGAAAAAAATCCGGGTAAAGTTCCTCCCCTCGGCTGAGAGATGAAGGAGAAGACTTAGACTGGTAGAATGACCAACCATTGGAGCCCGTAATCTTCAGGACGAAGAAAGATTGTTCAATAGAGGATTAGGCTGTGTATCCTACAATGGAAACAAATAGAAAACAAAAGATAAATAAATATACTCGTCCCATATTAACCGGTTGTCAACCCGAGGCTTCTAAGACTCGAGGTTAGCTCAGTCGCGAACAAGCAAGGGTCAGGCGATGCGGGATATAACTCGTGCATTTACATGCCAACGGGGCTCAGTCGGGTTTCCCTTATAGGAATTAGAAAAGGCCACGAACATTATGTTAATTGGTCTTTTTTCATCTCAACAGATTCGACTAGCTTGGAGAGCAAGGGTCGTGTAATTCGAGACCCTGAATATTTCGTGACTAGGGCGGATATTCCATGCTTGTTTGACAGATATGCCCGATTCAGAGCAAAGGTCTTGTGATCAGTCTAGAAAGGCCAAAGATTATCTTAACTTATTCTCAAATTTATAATCAATGGGCAAGTTATTACTGCAGATAAATACTGTAAAGATGGCGTCCTGACTGAGACTGTTGAAGTGCTATTTCATCGGCGTCTCTGTCTTGCTGAAGACAGAGTAGGATATTGAGTAAACCTTTATATAGCAAGAACAACCAAAACACTTTGCCTTCGGGCACAGTCCCAGATAGACACCCTGCACTAAAGAAATGGTCTAACAGAAAAGTTCAGCCCCGGGACAATAGTTTTTTTGCTCTGAACTTTACCATAAGAGCTGACAGTTCAACTCCGCCGTTCTCGTCATTTGGGTATACTCTAGCTTGAGGAGAAACCATCACTTATCTGACAGCTTTCTACAAGGAAACATGCTCATCATATTGTGTTTGTTCCCTGTTCTTGTATCCTAGTCTCGCCATGCTTCTTGAATCTCCCTTTGCTTAGGTGTTTTTGTCCATGGAAAAGCACCTAAATAAACTACCGCTTTAACCCCTTGCAATAGCTGCAATAGTAAGACCCTAGAAACAGTTCTAATTTTCCATTTTGTTGGGAGAATCGTCTAGGATGTTTTGTCGTTTCTTTCATCATTTGAGGCAGATTTGCATGTGAATGTACCCCACGCTTAGACTAAAAGACCAGGGTTTATTGACTATCCGAGTGAAAGAAATGAGAGTTCTACGGAGAAAAGCCACGCATCAGATCGTCGTCCACTTTCAGAGTGAGAGCTCAGAAGAGGTAGAGCAACTCGCTTCCGATGCCCCCACCCCGTTGTGGGGTTTCTCGCCGTGGTACCTATCGGGAGGCGTCCTCCATCACGGAGCCGGAGACCGGTTAGAGTCCATGAGGGAGCGGCATGGCAAATGGTTAGAATCGGTGGAAAGAGTCTTTACCCTAGGGTTTACAAAACCGCTTAGAATAGACAGAAAGCATTGATTGGCTCTAGTAATAAAGGTATAAACAAGTGCTGACCTCAGTCATACCATTCTTTGTTGCCGTGGTTCTCAAGATGCTGCCCGGAACCAAAGAAACAAAGCACGCGACTCAACGAGTGGGGGAAGATGATGGAAGCTCAGAGTCCCCGCCGTACCGTCACTGACGGCCATGCTACCGTAGCCCCGCGCACACTTACTTGTTGATGGAAGTAGCCCGGTAATCACAGTGGGTTTAGCGCTCTTGTCGCGGCGCAAATGCAAAATGGACGCCCCCATTCAAGCCTCAATGCACTGGGCTGTAGAGAGGCAAGACCGTGACTGGCCCTGTTAATTGCACATGTTCGTTTGAACGGGACGGAGGGTGCTGCTGTTGGCCTGGTTTCACGAACTGGACACTTCCCAACAACTTCTTGTCAAATTCGTCATTCTCTCTTTTCTCTTCATCATCTTTTCCCACTTACACATGAGTTACTGTTCCATCAAACAGGCTCAAACAGCATTTTCTCATACGCCGCTTTCAGACCTCGCACCAATCAGTAGCTTCATGCATGTTGCTCTCATTCTCCAACGCTCACTGGAAATCGACACTCAATCCCCTGTTAAATCGCTCCCCTCCTTGCTCTTTGACTTATGGAGCCGCAGCTCCAGGCCCAGACCCAGAGCTAAACCAGGAACTAGCTTTAAGCCAGCCCAGGGCTTAAACAGCCGGTCCAGCGATTGATAGCTCTGAACCAGGTGACCCCGTTCACTAACGTCTAAGCCAGCGGAGCCCTGACGTCGTTTCAAACTCCCGCCGCAACCCTCCCAACAGCCGACTATTAACTTCTTCCATTCCGATCTCTCTCATCTTTCTTTCAATTTCAACCTTCGCTCTTTTTCTCCTTTTGGCATTCAACTTGCCATTTCGTCGCCGGCTTTCTTGGATATTCCTCGTCGCCATCGTACCACCCTCTTACTGCTGAATCGTCGCCTGCCATGAGTACTGCCGCCGATCTGCCTGCCACCGGCCCTGGGCTTCGGCAACGGCAAACTGGGGTTGATCCTCCTGCCCAGCAAGACAAGCCTCAAGCAGAACAAGGGCATAGTCGCCAGTCATCTGATGTGCCTTACCCATCTGATAAGTCTAGTAAGACGTATGGTCGAACCCCAGACGGCACAGGTATGTACAATCCATTAAGGTTGTTGTGGTGGTGTGTTGCGTCAGTGCGTCTTTGGCTGACTGTCACATGTAGTCTTTATCGTACCCACAACCCATGATATGGTATCTCAGCTTTTGGATCCTCGACAACCTAAGAACCTTTCTGATGCAATTGTCTTGACAATTCTGGGTCTTCACATCTTAGCTGCTTATTTCCTGCCCTCTAGCTCGAAACGTATTGTTTTCGCTGCTGTCTTCCTGTTCTGGCGAGCTTGTTACAACATCGGCATTGGCGTACTCCTCCAGATCCAGTCAAATCACCGACGTCTTGTCACTTGGGCTCGGCGCTGGAAGCTATTCGAGAATCCTTCAACAGGAAAAAACCCGCGACCATGGCTCTACAAGCTACTAAAGAACGAGCTCGAGACAAAGATCCCGGAGGACTATGAATTTGAGAAGGCCCCCATTGAGTACAATACTTGGTTGGTCTTCCGAAGGGTTGTTGATTTGATCCTCATGTGTGATTTCGTGTCGTACTGCCTGTTCGCCATCGTCTGTGGCCACACTCCTGAAGGGGAGAATCCTCTGATTGGTTTCTCCCGCTGGGCTGTTGGCATCGCGCTAATCGGCTTCAATCTCTGGGTGAAACTCGACGCCCACCGTGTTGTGAAAGACTTTGCCTGGTATTGGGGAGACTTTTTCTATCTCATCGACCAAGACTTGACCTTTGACGGTGTCTTCGAGATGGCTCCTCACCCCATGTACTCGATCGGATATGCTGGTTACTATGGTATTTCCATGATGGCTGCTAGCTATGAGGTTCTCTTCATCTCGATCCTCGCTCACTTGGCCCAATTCGCTTTCCTCGTGATTGTCGAGAATCCTCATATTGAGAAAACCTACAACCCCCCTCCTCCTCGCAAGCGAACCGTCTCGGGGGGTCAAAGTGATGCCATACCCGCTGATATGACATCGCTTGAAGGTGCATTCGACCAACAGACACTTACGCCCGCCCAGAAAGACGAGCCTGCTCCCGTCCACAATCTCGTTGGTTTAAGCAATCTTGACCTGTTCCGCGTCCCTGACTTCGCCGTCATTCTTATGCCGTTCTATGTAGCCGTCCTCACTCTTGTGACGCCTTCAACTGCCGTATGGCAGGCGGCTTTCGTGTTCCACGCTCTAGCCTGGCGTGTTTGGTATCATCTCGGCCTAGGTCTTATTCTCGACCAACAATCTAAGAACAAGATGTGGACACGCCACTTCCTTAAATTCGGCGAGAGCGCTGGTGAAGCCTGGCGCCAATGGAAGGGCCTCCACCACATCAGCATGATCATGTGTAACACTGCATTTGTCGCCGCTTGCTGGAAGATGTACTCGCCTCCTGAAGACTGGGCCTATGGTCTGGTCCTGCTCAAGCATGTTGTCGGTGCTAGTCTTGTTGCCCTTCAGTTGTGGACCGCATTCAGTGTTTATGATTCTCTTGGCGAGTTTGGCTGGTTCTGCGGCGATTTCTTCTTTGATCAACAGGCTAAATTGACTTACAAGTCTATTTACCGGTTCCTGAACAACCCTGATCGGTTCTTCGGAACGGCTGCAGTGTGGGGTGCCGCACTCATTACGTGGAGTCGGTCCATTTTCCTTATGGCCCTGTTCACCCAGATCTTGACTGTCTACTACATCTCTTACATTGAGAGACCCCACATGCAAAAGATATATGGTCGCAGTCTACGTCAGGAAGCAGGCCTAACCAAGTTCATCAAGAAATCATTGCCTCCTCCCGTTAAGGGATGGCAAGAGAGTGTCGACAAGGTGCTGGATGACACCAGCCAATTCGTTGAGGACTTTATCGATACTGCTCGCCCTAAATTCGCAGCAGGTGTTAAGACCATCGTGCGAGATACGTCGGCTCTGTTCAACATGGCTCCTGCACGACTCACCATTACAAGAATTGCTCCTGATCTAGAAGGCCATGATCCCAAGTTATACTCTCTTTCTGTACAGGGCACTCCGGTCAACAATGTACCTATCGTCGAGAAGTACACTGGAAAGGAGAGTTTGACAGGCCGCTTCCCTAAGCCCGTTAAGACCATGGCTTTTGAATATGGAGCACCTCTTCGAGTAAAATGGAGGGCCCCCGCCAATCACAGCAAGAAAGATTGGATTGGTCTTTACATGGTAACCGACAATCGTTCAAGGGAAACGACTGAGGTATCTTCTTTGGGACGATGGGCACCTACGAACGCTGGCTCTTACGATGCCTTGACTGCCGATGTTAGCATTGTGGTCGAAGAGCATCCGGTGACTTCAACTGAGATCACAGAAACCGATTTAGTCGAAGGTGAAGTAGTGTTTGAAGGTGACAAGTTGTGGTGGACACAAGGTGTCTTCGAATTCAGATACCATCACAACGGACACCATCATGCCATGACGATTTCAGAACCTTTCGAGATCCGAATCAGCAAGTTTGACGAAGAGGATGTCGATCTTGGTGCTAAGGGCTTGTACGAGCAAGCAGTCGAGGCCGCACTTCTTCCAGTTGTCCAAAACTGCCTGGACCGTGATCCAGATATCGCACCTAACCAGCCTGAGGAGCCTTTCGGAGGCCACGTTGAGCGTGACACAAAGTATGCCAAGAGGATTGTCTACGCCATTCGAGAAATGTTTGGTATTGAGTTTGCACCACCTGTCGTGGCCGCAGATGGAAGCGTTCGTAAACTTGCTTGGAGAATATGTAACGCTAAGGAAGTTCTGGTATGTACAACATCGCCTACGAGGTTGCTCAAAGCTAACAGTATGCAAGGCTCCATACAGCATGTCTTTATCAAGAGGAACCACGACGCCTGCAATCCAGGACTTCCCGTCAGAAAAGGCCTAGTTGGGAAAAGAAAATGTTTGGAGATATTAGTGACAGATTTTGGTGGAGATAGTATAGGGTGAGGTGCTGGCTGGAGTTCTTTTGAGATACCAAAAATGAAGTAAGAGGATACTAAAAATAAAGAAATACCTATAACTTAGAAAACACTCCCATAATATTTCTATCCTGATGGATCAATGGAATTGTTATTCCTGACCGTATGAAAAGATCAATGCAGGCATGTTAATCCTTCAGCATGGCATGCCTTGAGGAGCAAGAATACGTCAGACCTTAACAAACGATACCAAAATAAATTCATCAAAGAGTCCCCTAAGCTTATAATAATGTACCTGGGTATTCCCATCCTCTAGGATCAGGGTACAAAGTTCTAGTCTACTGCCTCCTTTGGACATGATAAGATTCCTAAAAACAATCATCCAATCGATCAAAGTATCATGAGCATGCAGCCAACTGAAACTGTTTCTGAAACAAATCGCTCCCCGCGGAACGACGTTGGGAGCTGAACTCTAAATCCAGGCTTTTAGCGGCAACACTAGATCCATCTGGTGATACTTGCATGCAATACGAAGTCATCACAGTGTCACCCCGATCTGCACGGCTACTCTAGTGTATTCCTTCAGAGCCTAAGGCTCAATCTCACATCTACATCTTCGCCTCAATTTTGTTTCTATCGAAGAATTGCTATCTTTTACCTGAGTCTCTTCTTTCTTTGATCGGCATTGTTGTTTCGCCCATGCCCTCACCCTTGTTGATAGCTTGCAGCTAGTGCGGTGAAGCTGCGTCAGCTCTAACTTCGTCATAATCTTCAACTTACCACCATAGCATTGTCCTTCGACTGGAGACAATGAAGTTCTTCGGCCGTCAGAAACTTTCAAAGAACCCCTTCCGGGATAATAGCACCACACTTCTCGTTTCAACACTCCTTCTTGCCGCGCCTATCACTGTGTTTTTACTCCATTGCGTATATCAGACTTACTATCGCAGAGGCGCGCACTGGAGTCACAACCATGACATTCTTGAATTCAGCACTCACCACGAGCCGGATGTGTTGTTGTATGTTGCATCCTACAGTGGACTTGTCACGACGTTGAATCTCTCCCTTGCTGAGTATCGGGATACGCCTGTGAAACTTGAAACATTGTCCACAACAGATAGGTGTGCTGGGAGCCCTTCGTGGCTTACACTCGACTGGTATAACGGAATGCTCTATTGCACCGACGAAGGACTAAATGATGGGAAGCATGGGTCGTTGGTATCCTTTGCAACGCATGAGAACGGTACCTTGACGCCTTTAGCAAAGACTTCTACAGTTCTTGGCCCTGTGAGTGCGGTCACGTATGGCGAGTGGGGTTACGGGCTGGCAGTAGCCCATTAGTATGTATTTCCGTTTGAACATCAAGGTTCGGCATCAAACGGCTAACGCTTCTCAGTGGCGGTTCGGCATTTACAACTTGGGACATTCAAGATCCAGCAAATCTCACGTCACTCAATGTCCAGCAGTTCAGCCTTCCCGAGCCTGGTCCGGACCCTTCAAGACAGGAGGCTTCCCACCCCCATGCTGCAATCGTTGATCCGAGCAAACGATTTGTTCTGGTACCTGATCTGGGAGCAGATCTGATTCACATATACGGCGTTGGTTTCGGAGATCTGGGCCTATCCAAGCTTGATCCATTGGTCGTTGCTCCCGGCAGCGGGCCCCGACATATTGCCTTTGTAGTCAAGGAGACCAAGACATTTATGTACCTTGTCACCGAGCTGGCCAATACCATTATCGGCTACGAAGTCGTGTATGGGGGCGAGTTTATCAGGTTCAAGGAAATATGGAACAGTGGCATCCATGGAGAAGGCAAAGATGTGCCGCAAGGTGCTGCAGCCGCCGAGATTGCAGTATCAGTAAGTGTGTTCACAACCCTTGAGCTGCGTTTATTCTGACTTTTGAACAAAGCCGGACAGAGAGTTCCTGATCGTCTCATCTCGTAATGAAAGCACACTCGAAGTTCCAGACTTCGACACCGGTAACGGCAATATAGCATCTGATCCGTTAGTCAGTTTCAAAATTGACTCAGAAAACGGGCATCTCGCTCTCCAACAAGATATTCCATGTGGAGGCAGATTTCCTCGTCACTTCTCTATCAACAAGGCGGGAACGTTGGTAGCAGTGGCTCTTCAAAGTGATAGCCGTGTCGTCATCATTGAGAGGGATGCCAAAACTGGAATTCTGGGTGATTTCATCGCCTATGCAGAGCTGGAAGGCGAAGTTACAGCCGTGATCTTCTACGAGTGACCATGAGCTTCCCCCTTTGAAGAAAGATGCCTCGCAGCTTCTTTGTTTCCGTCCGTCGCTCGGTGGCTCTCGTCCGTGCAACTGACATTACTGAGAACGAGAACTTCATGACGTATGACCATCCGTCCACATACCTGAAACTTATGGGTATCGTCTTGAATTCGCAGGACTTGCTCATATGCAGACAATACCAGTCTTGAATGCCTTGATTTGTAGTTTCGGGTTGACGGGTGCCGGATCCGAAGAAGCTGTGGGTTGCAGAATCAGGGACACTTTATGGATGCCCATTATTCACTTGATTGGTGTTGGGCTGCCACAACTGCTCGATCGTGTTGTTGTGACGCAGGGGATGATGTGAAGCACACTACATTAGCGTGTAGGTTGTTGTGTCTTTCATGCAGCGACCTCGGAGAACATGAGAGACTGCCAGTCCATCCGGCCTCGACTACAAAACTGTTACTCTCGCACGGGCGAAACCCTTGCCGGAGTAGTATCGGGCATTGAATCTCCCGGATGCCCAAAATGGGAATCGAGGGGACTGTGGATTTGGAGATCAGGTCGCAGCCTGGTAGCAAGGCTCAAGGTGATGGCCAGGGCGTTGAAGACCCTGAAGATGTTGTCGATGTGTGTAGCGGCACGGATTCTTGGCAACTCGATCCTCTAAATAGTTGAGCAGCTCGTTTTAAATCTTACTGGGCAGGCCTGATGTACGTATAGTATTGTCAGTATCATCTATTTGAGTTCTGACAGGAAACGTGTTTTTCAACTTGAAGACATCATCTACCCGAGAGTCTGGATATATTCAAGCCGTGACCCGAACCGATGGGTTTCTGTCTGTGCCGTGCCGTCGTCTGGAGTCTCTGGACATGGTAGATTAACGCGAGAGTTAATTAGCCGGAAGATCCATCAAACAACCTTGCCAACAGTTTTCCGTAAGCGGACAAAACGTGCCACACCTTTTAAGCTTCCCCGCAGGTTGACAGGCGTCTCGAGATGGGCACCCCAGACCGGAGCAGGCTAAAACCGAACCCCAGGTTGGTCACGGGCTGAGATTTGGATTGGACTGGGCTGCGAGGCTCCAACGGAAGAGCACTCCTATTCGGGCCGTTACATGGATCGGGCGCATGAGCGCTTGTCATGACGGGTGAGGTCCAGAGACGGTGCGTCTGGGCAAGGCAATGGTCTAATGTAAGTAAGTCAGTGTAAGCATTAGGAAAGCTGAGACCAGATTTTCGATTTCAAAGCCACATTTATTGGAAACAAAGGTGTGTGCGTCATAATATATCGGATGAGCCGGAGATCGGTATTTGAAATATTATTCTATATCAAAATCGCCAAGTGAGGAAGTGGAATTCCAAGTAAGCATCAAGTCCGTCTGGGGTTGAAAGATTTGCAGGCCCCATGGTCATGAGCGAGAGGTCCGGATGCCATCCGAGACAGTCAATCACTTGCTGTTGAAGGTCTTCTCCTCTCGTGGCGATTCTAACCCCGCTGGGGTCTAGAACCATTAATGATCTTGACGGTGACGGTACGGTTGTCTGTCAAATCGTGGTAGAGATGCATTATTCGGGGCTCATTATGCCACCATTTGGAGGAGACGTATCTATAAGATGGGGTACTCGGCAATAGGAGGATCGTATTATGTCAAATAGCAACAGTAAAGAGAGGAATGCAATGTGATCACATCGTTAAACTCAAGGATGAGGCATGATATTGTTGTGTTTTAGTTCCAGGTGCATTTCAAGCAATGAAGTAAAAGAACTGGGATGTTTATTAGCTTCTCCCATGTGTTCCTTCCTTATTACTCTTGATATTGCTGCAAGGGCAGTACGGCAGGCGCAACATGGGACGACATTTCTGCTCTTTCCCCAAAGCTTCAAGCACAGTATGTGCCTGAAATCCACATACGAAGCAACAACACATTTAACCTACATCTCCATCATGGAACACTTACCAACTTTGGACAACAAAAATTGTGTCAACAACTCCAATCTCAGGCAAGAAATTGAACCTCATCCTCCAGAAATCGCTTCTCCACACGCAAACGGTCGTGCTGCAAGGATTCCCACCAATCCCCCTCAGGAGCCGCCCACCTCCATCTCAACCTTATCCCTGTCATGGCGGGTTAAACGAGAACAACTGGCTTGAGCCACCCAATCCTCTGGGGAACACATGGAGTTGATGCTTGCGAACGCTTCAGGAAGGCCAGGACAACGTGACGGACAGCTCGATTCCCACAGCGCACCACAGGGCAGAGTAGCTGCTGTCGGCTTCTCCAGACTCTCTGTTGCTGACGCCCTGAGACCCCAGATTTGGAAGCGAAATCGCCTTCGTACCAAGAAACAAAACGTACGCCACCACCACTTTAAGCAAAACTGCCCCCGAGACAAGTCATTTCGGGTTTTGCTCGACATGTCATGCCATGCTTAAAATCAACTCCCCAGGTACCTCGACCGCGGAACCAAGTACATACACGTTGACCGGGTCTATCCATTGTTGGATACTCACTTCGGCCGACTCTGTTGGGCCAATAAATGACCCATCCCATCTCTCCAGAAGTCCCCCAGGTTGACTCTCTACCTTTCTTACCTAGTCTCTCCCGCTCGTTTCTCCACCACCCTCTTCCGAGTTCCACCGCCCGCCGACCCAGGGTCCGGGGTTAAGTCCAAGTGCAGCTACTGAACAACGGGGGCTCGGAGACCCTTGTCCTGGCTCTTCCCCCATACATAACCATTTACTCCTCCATTTCGGTTGCAGGAAAGGACGCCTCTTTCAACGTTCAGTGTCTCGAGAACATTTCGGTGTTCTTATTGTGAGACTGACGTTGTTCAATTGTCTGTTGGAACGCCCAAACCGCGAATCATTTCCCAAGGAAACCAGTCGCTCTTCACCAGCTCAAGTTCAACACAGCTTTGAAACGTGAGCTTTCATCGCATCGTCTGATGCTCATCTTACCATTCCCGAGCTTCGGCCTTGCTACATAATGCTGTTTTGCTGAAAGGACATTTTGAGTCGTGCGCATCATTGCTTTGTTCATGCCGCTACACCAACCCAACTAGAACTTATTCTCGAGGCTATTCCTCGATCCCGGTTCATTTTTGACGCCAATCTATCATCATGTCCGCATCATCGACAGGCGAATCCCTCCATTCAATCTCTCTCAACGCAGCGCGACCATTCACGGTACCTGCACGCGACAGCTTTTCTCTCGAACTTCCGATATCTTCACTCACAGCAATGTCGGCTGACGCCTCGCTCAAGTCCCCTGTCAGCTACAAAAACCAGCGGACGCCCAGTTTCAGTCGGGAGGGCATACTAAGCGCATCTCAAAAATCTCGACATCTTTCGCAATCATCTGACAACAGACCTGACAGCATGTCCAATGGCGCGCAAAAGGTCTCAAGCGATGAAGGCTCGAACCCACTCAAAAGGAGGAATACGGAAACGGGTGTCGATTACCCCCGCCGTAGGGCCACTATTGCTGTGCGTCACTACACCATTTTTATTTTGTTTATCCATATCATTTCCACTTTTGTATACTGACTCCCACTAGTGCGAGGTTTGCCGCTCAAGGAAATCCCGTTGCGATGGCACAAAGCCAAAGTGCAAGCTCTGTACAGAGCTTGGTGCTGAATGCATCTACCGAGAGCCAGGCATTAAGCTAGACGCTGGTGACAAGCTGATCTTGGAGCGTCTCAACCGCATTGAAAATCTTCTTCAGATGAATATGGTGAACACAACAGCAAATGGACTAAACCTAACTGACAATTCGCCTGGCATGAGCAATGGCACGGGGCTTGACGGAGACAACATGATGCTGTCGGCCAATGCTGCCTCTTTTGGCTCTATCCCCAATGGTGGATTTGGGACTTGGTCCGCCCAACCGACCGGAACCAATATCTCTACCATGCCTAAAGTGCACACTAATGCCACTATGCATTTACTCCAATGGCCTTTGATCCGAGATTTAGTGTCGCGACCATGCGATCCTCAGATTCTACTACAGCTGGAAATGGCACGAGAACCACTCCACACTCTGACCAAAACTCCTTGTGTGGACTTGTCAAACACCCAGGCTTACATCGAGGCTTATTTCGAGAGAGTTAATATTTGGTATGCTTGCGTCAACCCATATACCTGGAGGAGTCAATACCGCACAGCCTTGTCCAACGGTTTCAGAGAGGGGCCGGAGAGTTGCATCGTGCTTCTTGTTCTTGCCCTGGGTCAGGCAAGCTTGCATGGCAGCATTTCGAGGATACTGCCGCAGGAAGACCCCCCTGGACTGCAATACTTTACAGCAGCATGGTCGCTGCTTCCAGGATTGATGACTGCCAACAGTGTAGTGGCGGCGCAATGCCATCTCCTTGCTGCTGCTTATCACTTTTACCTAGTCCGCCCTATGGAGGCATGGAATCTGCTTTGCACGACAAGCACGAAGCTACAGCTGCTACTTATGGCCCCAAGCCGTATTCCAAGCCACCAGCGAGAGCTCGTGGAGCGCATTTACTGGAATGCACTACTCTTTGAGAGTGATCTTCTCGCGGAACTCGACCTACCTCATTCAGGGGTTGTCCAATTTGAGGAAAACGTTGGCTTGCCTTGTGGATTTGAAGGAGACGAATCGGAGCAAGTCGGTCGAGATGAGCTTTGGTACTTCCTTGCAGAGATTGCTCTACGTCGGCTGTTGAATAGAGTGAGCCAACTCATCTATTCTAAGGATTCGATTGCATCAACAACAAGCCTGGATCCGGTGGTGGCAGAACTTGACTACCAACTGAGCCAATGGTATGAGAGTTTACCACTGCCGTTGCAATTCCCTTTCACTCGAAATGCGCTGCAAGATCCAGTTCAAACTGTCCTTCGACTTCGATTCTTTGCCTGTCGCACCATTATATATCGGCCATACATTCTAGCAGTGCTAGACAACGAGCAAGCAGTGTTAGATCCTGCAGTGCGGGAGAACTGCCACAAGTGCTTGGAGGCCTCTATTCGACAACTCGAACATATCCATGAACAGTGAGTCTCCATTCCCTTTTGAGCATAGTTAATAGCTAACATGGGCCTAGTCATGCCGGTCATATGCCATACATCTGGCAAGGTGCTCTATCGATAGTCTCCCAAACGTTACTCATTATGGGTGCCAGCATGTCGCCGTCGCTACTCAGCATTTTACTAACCTTGGTGCCTCACCGTGAGGCGCTGGACCAAATGATCAACGATGTTGTGATAGAGGTTGAACGATATGCAACCCTGGCCCCTAGCTTGAGTCTGTCCTCGGAAATCCTCAAAGAGGCAGAGGTGAGAAGACGCGCGTTCCTCGGTACTCCGTAGATGCCGGTCGATCTGTGTCAGATTGATAGATGACACTCAAAGCGAAACCACAAGGCTACTTCGTCACCAGCTCTGACGTACTTTATTCTTTTACTTCCGCTTCAGACTGCGGCGTTATTCAATAGTAGCGCCGCCCCTTACTCCCATACGACTAAGATACGCCCCATGGGTGTAATTGCTACCCCAAGAAACTTGGTGGGCTGAAATGTCGCCCCGAGAAGATAATTCTGGGGTGATATCCTGGGGTGCAGTGTCGGGGAATATGACTTTATTGGTTGGATGTTGAGCCCAGCACGGTTCTGCGGGCCGGATGGCCGGGTTTTCCCAATACACTGGTTTCCAAGGATACTTCAACGATCTTAGTATAAGGATCTCTGATTGATGTAATGTAGATCATGCATAAGCTAGTTGCCAGTGCTAGCTTGAGGTTCCCTGGGGGAATTGGCGTACAGATTTCTCAGCTCTGATTAACCATCAAAGAACATGATGACGTCTCTTATGATAGCATCTATACCCATTTGTTTAATTGTACAATATCAAGAACATGAAAATAAACAAGAAATATCATGCCAGTCAACCTAAGACGTTGATTCGTCTATGAAGGGTTATTCTCACACCTCAGTATCAATGACGTTTCGCGGTGATGGAACCCAATGCTCGCCGGACCCTTCATGCAGAAAGGAGAAGTAGAATGCAGCGAATTGCGTCTACACATATGACAGGCATGATGTAATAGATAGCTTACTTGCGTAGAAGTGCATGAATAAGATGGTGACACTAACGACCTAACATAAGACTCCTACGTAGTCAACACATGCTCGCAAGGATAACGATACTAACTACATGGGGTGTAAAAGACCCTGCAGATTGCTAAGGAAGTCAAAATCACAAGAGAACAAAGGCCATTGGGAGATCGGCAGGAACGCCGTCATATCCCGTAATGACCGCTCCGTTCCGAGGAGGCCCGTTATGGTTGTCCGGACCGGGCCGAGTTTAATGACCCACATGAAGAAATCGCCGGTATGATGAAGGTCCGGAAGTGTAGGTAGGTACAGTGAACCCCACGCGGGAACGGAATATTGTTTTAAAGTCACAGAGTTTCGGGTGAGGTTTTAGAGGTTGAGTTAATTAATGATGTTAGTGGGGGCGAATGAGTTGTTGCTAGTTCATTGCTTAACTCATGATGTTCTGTCTTGAGCTGTCTGGGGATAGAGGCCAGATCTTGCCACAGTGATGTTATTTCTCCGGTGACTGTCAAAAACAGGCAATGATAGATATTTCTTGCATGATATACAGCACTTGCGTTTCTTGAACAAAGGCTCAGTGGACAATGAATATCTGGGGGTTCATGTGCTCTGTTCGTGCAATGCAATGTCTCAGTTAGCTCAGCCACGTGACATCACACCGACAATTATATTTTCTTGCTTGTTTGGGGATACCAGCCACCCACGAAGTTATCGTTGGACAAGAACTACTCCTACCCGTCAAAACTCGTATGATTGTAGCTCGTACGGTGTTATGCTGCGCAAGCACATATGACTTTATAACGGATACTCTATGAGCTCAACATCAGTCGTTACGGGGTCTGAGAGCAAAGGGACAGGGCCTGGTCTACAATAACCAAGCCCAACCCAACCCCCCTGGCCATTTTCAAAACCCACCCACGCGGGGGAGGGGCACTTTGATTCGTTTCTAGATGCCTGATGCGTTAGGTGATGTGAGGTAACTGGCCATTAAACCACGCCCAAACTTGGTCTGCCGCGTTATCCCGTGGAAGCATAGCAAGCTACCTTACGGAGAGTGCAGACGCTGAGGAACGTTGCTCAAGGTCTGCATATGGAGATTGCCTGTGTTACTCTCCTCTTTTCCTCTCCGACTTTTTGATATTCCATTCATCTTCTCTTCTCTTTTCCTCTTCCTTGGTTCCTGTACTAGTTCGTTGAGGCCCATCCGAGAGACAACGTCGTCTCGCGGCCCAACTTGTAAGGCACCAGAAGGAGAACCACACACATCCAATCCTTTTCCATTCTCTACCTCTCGCCCTAACTTCCGACTCGACTCGACCTTGACGTGACGCTGCAAGCTGCGGTTGCCATGCATGATCAGCCCCCAGACTCCAATCATCTTTGGGGGGTGCAATTGCTCACGCAGCGTGGACTTCGTTGAGTGGCTCGACCGCTCGTCATCACGACTACTTTGGCCCTTGCCCGTTGCATTCCGACATATAAACTAGTCCAGCCTAGGACACCAAACTCTCGCTGTCCACTGTCCAACGCGCGCTGAGCTGTGCTGTTGCTGCGCTGTGCCGTGTCCCCCCCTTCTGGGTCCTGCAGGAGTCAATCCCACTCAGGAAAAATGAGGCTAGGATACGATCGAGACGTCGCTGATGGAGAGGCCCGACTTCCACTCGTGCGTCGCAGGCCCCTCCGCCCTGAATCTCACGATTGGTACGGCCCCAGTGACGTCGTGCCCTATAACCAGTACCCAATGCCCCATCGGACACGAATCGACGAACTACAAAGGCCCAACGGAAGGACACCCAGGGGATACTCCAGGAGTATGAGCCTCGATGCATACCCGCCTACAATGCCCATGCCGCCAGCACACTTGATGCGTGCCTCGACAGATGTCTACAAGAAACGCCCTCAGTTCTCGGTATATGAAGCAGACGAAGACGATGAGGATGATGAACGCTGGCCGGCCATGAAGCCACGGGGTAGACACCCGGAGCCCGCGAGGCCCCGGCAGGTGGTCCGAAGACGGAGAGAGCCTACGCCCGAGTCGACACCACCGACAGATGGTGAAAGCGAGAGTGAAAGTGAGAGCGAGGAGAGCGACGATGAGAACCAGATAGAGGTTGTGGTGGAAGAACCAGAGGACAAACATAGACGCCATCATCGTCGACACCGTCGATCACCCAGCCCGGACGATTATCTCAGCTCACAAGATGAAAAGAGAACACCACGGAGGCGGAATAGAATACCATCACCCTCGACTTCGGACGAAAGAGAAATAAGATATCGACAAGCTTCTTCTGAAAGAGGCTCACCGGACCGCAGACCTGCTCTGAGACGAGAGATCAGCGATACACCTAGATACAGTCTTCCCACAAGATTCAATAGTGTGCTTGGTGCTTCTCGGCCGCCTGTAGCGTCTAGAAGGTAAGCTATTTGTAATTGCTTCTTATTTCCAATACTAATTAAGAACCAGAACTGCCAAGGTGGTTGAGTCTCGTGAATTAGTCCGTGAGGGCCGTCCTCGGAGACTACCTATAGCTACAATTGAAACTGTTGAAGTCTCTAGGGAGTCTTCACGACGTCCCCCAAGTATAGCCCGCAGCGGCTTTGATTCATCCAGAAATTCATCCCCAGACCGGCCGCGTCTAATGTGAGTGGCGTGAATCACACTGTGGCGATCACTTGCTAACAAACCATGCTACAGTCGTGACTGCAAGGGCTGTTTAGATGAGGTCCCTGTATCCAAGTGCCCCAAACTTGATTGCGGCCATCGCATGTGCCACAGCTGTCTGAAGAGGCGGTTCAAGCAATCAATGACAGAGGCTGAACATATGCCGCCAACATGCTGCACCCACGCCCACATTGGTCTGGAGCATGTTGACAAGCTTTTTGATTCTACGTTCAAAAGAATATGGAATAAGAAGTTTGTCGAGTACTCCCTCAGGAACAGGCTCTATTGTCCCTCACGACGATGCGGTGAATGGATTCGACCAGCCGATATTTACCACGATCGTGAGACGGGACGCAAAGCTGCTCGTTGTGATCGGTGCAACACTAAAGTCTGTGTCGCCTGTAATGGCAGGTGGCACTTTGCGAGCAAGTGTCCTAGGGACGAAGAGACGGCGAGGTTTCTTGAGTATGTCAGAGTCGAGGGGCAGAAGAGATGCTATAGATGCGGTGCTTCAGCTCAGCTCCGAGAGGGTGATAATCATGCCTTGTGGTAAGTATTCCTTCGAACTTGACTATGGATTCTTCTAACATATACAGTCGATGTGGTGCCGAATTTTGCCTCGTTTGTGGAGAGAAACCCAAGAGATGCGAATGTCCATGGTTCGACCCTGATGCTCCCGAATCCGATCACGAGCAAGAGGTTACACATCGAGGCGAGATTCAAGTCTTTCGTGAAGATAGCACTGAGGAAGAATCTCGTGTTGCTAGACGGCCACGAAAGTCCAAACCTACACGACCCCCGATTTACGATGAAGAAGCTATTATGCGTCAACAACAGGAGGAACGTGATGACGAATTGGTCCGCAGGTCACATTATCATGGCAAAGACTACGAATACGATATTGGCGGTGCTCCAGAAATACCTAGGTCTAGTGATCCTTACTCAGGCGATAGTCCTCGCCATGTAGGTCGCAGGATCGTCGGCGGCGCTCCCCCATCACCAAAAGACTTCGAAAGAGGCACCCCCAGAAGCGGAGGATACTATGGCGGCCGCATGGACAGACGCCATGCCGAAGACCGCTACGCCCCAGACTCTCCAGGCATGCGCCCACCACCAATGGGAATGCCACCTCCCGTGATAGAGGAGGGATACCGCGGAGGCGTAGGACCTCTGATCGTGGAGCGTGATCCGAATACTTACGACGACGACGACTCGTACTACAGCCACAGCTCGCGCAGTCGAAAGGGTACGCGACGCAGCGAGAATCGAAGGTCTTCCGAGCTCGCCGGTCTTGGTCCACGGACCCCGGGAACGAACCGGATCGATGTATGGCGGACGTTTGTGGAGCCCGGTGATCCCGAGGGGGAGATAGCCGCTGCAGCTGTCGTGACAGCATGAAGTTAACGAAGCGATCGCTTTCCTATACATTTTTTTATCTCGAGCAAGATTGATAGATTGTCTTTTTTTTGTACGATGGTCTTTCTTTTTTGGTCTAGGGTTTAATTTTGGTGGGAACTTGTCGCATGGGATGTTACGCAAAGGCCAACAGAACTCTCTAGACGCATGACATGTCATGGTATGGTATGATGGTAGAAGCATAAGCATAAGCGTGAGTGTGAGCATCGGGGTCTGGGAAGCATAAGATGGATAATACTTGATGTCATCTAGCTTTGATATTTCTTCATAAGTTATTCATTCTTCTCCCAAAATGCCTCTATTAAAGCTGAGATGTACACGTGGGCCAGATAACCTGCACGAACATCCAGATCACGCAATTCACAATAGACACGACAAGATAGTTGCCCGCCTCCAATCAGAATTTCGTTATGAGTTCAAAACCTGGTATACTAATATACCCTGAAATATCCTAAACTTGGAGATAAAGATGCGATCCTGCCATTCTATCCTGCCTTGCTATATCACAGTTGAGAGCTTACACAATGCACGAAATATCAAGGACTCAAGACCAACCATTAAAACTGTGCAAATGCTTCGACCATCCAAACGTCTCCTCCAATAAAATTCTAGTTATCATAAAGCCCCTTGAGCCCATCCGCAGTGCGCTTACCCAGTGCCTCCAACGTTCCCATGCTAAGCATCTCGAGTGTGCTAATCTCAAAACCAAAGGTAAGTTTCCACCAGCCACGCAACTCAATAGCAACCAAGGAGTCGAGTCCCATATCCGCGGTGTTCATGCCGATGTCCAGGTCCACGTCGCCAGTGAGGAGCAGGCTGGCCAGCTTCTTGCCAATCTCCAAGGCAAGTGTGTTGACAGATTCGTGAGAGTTGAGGATGCTGGGATCTTTCTTGACCGAGGAGAGGAAAGCACGGAGGCCGTCGTTTGCTGGCAGTGCATCACTTTGTCCACGACCGATGTTGTGATATGCCGCCATTCTCACGTCTTTGCTTAAACGAGTGCTGCTCTCTGCGCTTCCTAGAGGAACGGTGGGAGCAACACCAAGGAGGAATGCATCTCCGTACTCCTGAGGGGAGGAGGCGGGCATCAGAGCAACGTTTAATGCTTCGACTAATTCACTCTCGCCTACAGGACGCCATCCGGTGCCCTTCATCTTTCGGAGCAAGTCCTGGTTCTCATCAAGATATCCAATGCCCTCCATGGCTCCGAGATCAAGGGATGTGCAAGGAAGTCCCATTCCGGCTCGGTATCGAGCAAAAGCATCAAGGAAAGTGTTTGCGCTGGCGTAGTTGGCTTGTCCGACTTGACCGAGTATTCCAGATAAAGAACTGAAGAGCAGGAAGAAATCGAGTGGGCACTTGGCAGCCAGAGACGCGTTGTGTATGTTCCAGGTGCCCTGAACCTTTGGTCGAGTTGTTGTCTCCCATTCTTGGAATGTCATGTCTTCAAACATGCGGTCTCGAAGAACCATGGACATTTGGATGATGCCCTTGAGAGGAGAAGAGACCTCGCCAATAGCACGGGTGACGTCGTCGGCGTTGGTGACGTCTCCACGAATAAACTGCACACTGCACCCCATGCTCTCGATCTCCTGTTTGAACTTGTCATGTTGAGTGCTGGCTCCGGCGCTACGAGACAGGAAGACCAGGTTCCGGGCGCCTCTTTCGACCATCCAAACGGAGAGGGCGCGGCCTAAACCACCAAGACCACCAACAAGCAGATATGATGCGCTTCCGTCGAGTTGAAGATTGGGTTTGCTAGTGGCCTGAACAGGGCCGGTCAAAGGCTTGCCAGCGGTATCTCGGATCTCGAGAACAATCTTGCCCATGTGTTTGCCTTGCTGCATGTGTCTGAAGGCATCTAGGACCGCAGAGCCAGGGAACACCTGGTCGACCCGGATTGGTTTGAGGATGCGGTTGGAGAAGCAGTTCATGATGAAGGAGAGAAGCCTGCATATGTTAGGAGTGATGTTCCTATCAGGAGGGATTATGACCTACCGGTTGATGACTTCGGGACGCTCAGCTCTCATTTGATCGACATCCAGACAGCAATAGTTGCGGTTTTGCAAGAAAGGACTCATATCAAGCTGAGCATTCTCGAGAAGATCCCTCTTACCAATCTCAACCATGGTGCCCCATTTGGCGACGCACTTCCATGTGGCGTGCAGAAGTTCTCCGCTCAGCGAGTTCAGAGCGACATCTACACCTTTACCTCCAGTCTCTCGTAGCAGATCTGTGGCGAACGAAGCGTCTCTAGAGCTGAATATGTGGCTTCTGGGGATGTCGAATGTCTTGTTCAAATACTCAACCTTGGCCTCACTGCCCACAGTTGTGTAAATGTCGGCACCCAGCATGCGGGCCACCTGGATAGCAGCAAGTCCTACACCACCACAACCGCTGTGAATAAGAACGGACTGCAAAAGGTGTTAGCATCACTATCAATGCAGTGTATGTGGTTCTTGAACGCACCTGGCCTCTGGTGAGGCGTCCCAGATCAATAAGGCCATAGACAGCAGTCAAGAAGACAGCAGGAATGGTCGAGGCTTCAACAAAGCTGATGTCGTCGGGCAGCTTTTGGGCCAGAAGTTCAGGTACCCTCACAACAGTACTGAAGGTATCCTCTCCGACAAAGACAGTGCGATCACCAGGACGAAGCTTGGTGACGTTGGAACCAACCCTTCGAACAACACCGGCAGCTTCGTAGCCAAACTTGAGACTCTTGGGCGGTGGGATAACTCCCATGGCAACCAATACGTACTATTGCCTCCAAGTTAGTAAGGAAAGTGTTTGCATAGGAAGTATACTTACGCGGAAGTTGAGGCCACTGGCATACACTTCAACTTCGATCTCGTTGTCCTTGGGATCAGTTGCAGGCTGTGATGCCCAGACCAAGCTCTCCATACGACCTGGCTGTGTCATTGTGATATATGCCTCACTCTCACTCATTTTATCCTCCAGCTCCCTATCCAGCGCGGCTGGGAAGATTCGATTCACCAGAACCTCACCCTTACTGATGACATACTCCAAGTCAGGGCCGAGAACACCATCCTGACTCCTGGTCTGAAACTGGGCCAGGACTTTGACCAGAGTTGCCAGGTTCTCAGGTGATGTGATGCTGTCTATCTCACAGACAGCGATATCCGTAGATGTTTCGTTGCGAAGAGTGCGAGTGAACCCTATTGTCTGAGCGAATCTGGGATCCTGACACTCAACACTCGACTGGCGTGTTACCCACAGAAGACCATTGGGGTTCTGGACGCTGTTGATAAATGTCTTGAGCTTTGTGAACCCGTCGGCATTGATACTCTCGATAAAAGGGCCTTGCTCATCGAGAACAGCCATGATGTCTTGGCCAAGAGGAGGAGTCTGGTCCAAAAAGCAGCGATCGACAGCGTAGCCTTGAGCTTCAAGCTCCCGTGTTAGCTCAGAGGGTCCTTCTCCATGACATAGCAAAGTTATTCGCTTTGTAGGTGTGCCCTTAGTCTCCCGTCTGGCCACCACGACAGTAGCAGCCCAGGGAGCCAGACTCAGCTGTTCCACATCGGCAAAATTGGATGTTTCTAAGAGTCTTTGGAGTGTTTCCGATTCCATGAGGGACCCTTCGACACGTTCGTCCTCGTGTGACCACCACCCTTGAGTAACTCCAAGAACGAACTGCACCCACAGTGAATCAGGTCGAGGTTCCTGAAGTAGAAGTCTTCCAGCAGGGCTCAGCAAGTTTCGAAGACTCTCGAGGGACTTCTCCACGTTCCTGGCCGAGCTAACGGCTCCTGGGGCGATAATGAGGTCGAACTGTCGATCATCGAACCCTTGATCAGCTAGACTCTGGCTGAGATCAAGAGTCGTGAATTCAATGTCGGGTACTAGTTTCTTGAGGTGTTCGCTTGAAGCCTCTGGCATACCCAGTAAAGGCGTGGCGATGGTGTACTTGGAGAACAGACGGGTACCATCATTGCGAGTCAGAACCTCGATGGCTTTGGATGCTGTCTCGATAGATCCCGAGTAAAAGTCAAGCACTCTGAGTGTGGGCTTTTTGTTGCCGAGACAAAGGAGGAAGTGGGAAATATCCGGCTGAGACACCATTTCAAGTGGTGAAAGAGAGTCGAGCTCCCTGACTTCAACTTCTTGTTGACTCAGAAGATCACGAAGCTTGTCATAGGTCGCAATCATGGCTTTCGTGGCAAGTCTCGCTGGTGACGTCCCATTGTCCTGGATCTTCTGAGAAAGAGACTTGAACATGTTGGCCAGGTCCACGTCTTCAGAAGCTGCAAGGCTTGGGTCCATGGCTTTGTCAAGCCAGTTCTTGTACTTGATCAGATGTGGAACTTGAACATCAACACTGGCAGCCAATCGATGCGCCTGGGCGATCAATACCTTGGAAAGCTCCGTCAAGTTGCTGAATGAGTCCTCGGTATCCTCAGAACACTTCACAAGATCATCAAGCGACTTGAAATCGATGTCCGGCACCCACTCGCATCTCGCCGTGATGGGAACCTTGGCATTGTCACCTACGTCTCCTTCTTCAAAGAATGAAGAATGAGAGTTGATGACTCGCATGACCGGTTTCGATCCTGAAAACACGGTACCGCTACCAACGAGGTCCTGCCCAAGCTCTGAAGACACCTCGATGCTCACTCTCTCGTCATTGCACCGAGCCATGGTCATGAACTCAATGCTTGAGGCAACGAGCCGTCGGTAGGCACGGCGGATTCCAAGCGTGGATGTGCAGCTCACCAACTGATAGAAAGTGTCGAGGACAATAGGGTGCATGTGATACTCTGAAGCATCATCCCATCGGTTCTCGCCATTCTGTATAGTAGTTGAGGCTTGATGGGGTGGCCTTGTCGAAGTTCTGATACTTTCCATTGTGTTGAAGGTAGGCCCATAGGTAAGTCCCTCTTCAGAAACGACTTCATACCACTTGGAAGCATTGACCTCTCGTGGCAGCACCTCGTCACTTTTCTTGATAACTTCTTTCTCAGGGAAGGGATTCTGCTCTCCCCGAACCTGTCCCCAGCAATGCTTGATCCACACATGGCCATTGTGTGAGCTGACGGAGAACTCCCACCACTCACTGTCTTGCTCCTCGGTCAACTTAACACGGCGCAGGGTAGTGACGATCTCTGTAGCACCATCCTCCTCAATGACCAAAGCCGTGTGTACCTTGACATTCCGCAGACTGACTCCTTCTTGGATGCCAGTGATTTGTCTGCAGGCCTCGGATGCGATAGCGATGTATCCTGCAAATGGGAAGACTATCGTCTCGCCGATCTTGTGATCAGCAATCCAGGGGGTGCGAGACACCTGGATGAGATTTCTCCAAGATGGCTCAAGGCTGGTGCTCTCATGACTCCTTATTCCCAGAAGGTTGTGGTCAGGGAACTCTCGCTCTCGCCATTCTTTGGCCAAGCGAGACTCGAAGAAGAGACGATTCTGGTGATTCCAGGGGTAGCAAGGTAGACCAGCGACGCAAGAGCCGGTGGGAAACAACGACTTCAAGTCAACATCCATATGCAAAGTGTAGAGTTTTCCAATGGCCTGTAGGAAGTTCTCGACACTGTCTTGCTTTCTGACCAAGGATGGGACGTACGACGCCTTGCTAGCTTTGTCGGTCAGAATCTGCCTCAGGGGCCCAGCAAGAGCGGAATGAGGGCCAAGCTCCAAAAAGACTTGGTGATGGTTTGGCTCAGAAGATGCAATGATTGAAGACACGGCAGATCGGAACAAGACAGGTCGTTCCAAGTTTGTCTGCCAGTACTTTGGACCAAGCTGATTCGCCTTTTCTGTTCCAGAGAGGCGTTCACCAGTCACACTGGAAAAGAAAGGGATCTGAGGTGCTTTTCCAACAACTCCCGAATCAACGAGGGCTTCGTGGTAGATACCGCCAGCACCCAGCATGTGATGAGAATGATAAGCCTTGTCGACCTTGAGAGTAGTAGCGGGGATGCCTGGATGGGCTTCCTTCACCTCGGCCACAACAGCTTGCAGAGGCTCAATGTCGCCAGAAATGGTGACATTGGTGGGCGAGTTGTCACAAGCGATCACTACACCAGGCTTGAGATGCTTCTCTGCCTCTGCCCATCCAAGACCAACAGCAGCCATCCCACCCTGCAGGTTCTTCTGCTCAGCAGTTGTTGAACCACGGAAGAAGGCAATGATGATGGCCTCCCTCGCCGTCAAAGCCCCAGCAGCGTAAGCTGCAGCAATCTCACCACTAGAGTGGCCAACAACAGCATCAGGCTTTACCCCGACCGAGGCAAACGTGTCAATGAGGGCGATCTGCAGCGCGGTGCATAGCGGTTGGGAGAATTCAGCTTCGTAAATTCTGCTGGTTCGAGCTGGTTTGAGAATCTCCTCGGCGAGAGACCAGGTTGGCGAAGCAGAGCCGAGCGTTCCAAGATGCTCCTGTAGCGCTTTGATAGTACCCGAGAATACGCTGTTGGAGAGCAGAAGCTCTCGTCCAAGCTGAGGCCAAGCAGCACCCTGGCCGCTAAATACCATGATGAGGGAGCTTGGGGAAGATGGATTGTCTCTGGAGAGTGCGGAGGTGCTGACTTCAATCTTTTCTTTGGTAGCGATGGCAAAGGACCTGTGACTGAAGTGTTCTCTTCTGTTTGCAAGCGTGTATGCAATGTCAGATAGATTCGACACATCTCCACTGTCAAAGAAGGCCTGATAGCTGGCAGTCATTGCCTTGAGAGAGGGTGTAGTCTTGGCCGAGAACAGCAACAATCTGGGGCCCTCATCCTGAGAGTCTGGTTCGGTCACTGGCTTAGTGATAGCTTGCGGGTGAGATGCCATGAAGCTCTCGACAGACTCAACGATAGCGTGAGCGTTGGAACCACCAACACCGAAAGAGTTGATGCTAATACGCTCGTCACGTCCAGCAGGCCATGATGTTGGTTCCTCAGGAATGACGAGCTTGGCGCGCTCGAAAGGAATCTTGGGGTTGACGGGCGAGTACTTGATGTTGGGGGCAATCATCTTGTGCTCCAGAGACAGGGTAGCCTTGAGAACGGCGGTAAGCCCAGAGGCACTCTCAGAGTGTCCCAGGTTAGGCTTGACTGATCCGAGGTAGATGCCCTGTTCACCAAAGACCGCAGCAATCGCCTCAGTCTCGATCGGATCACCAGTTGCAGTTCCTGTTCCGTGGCACTCAAACACAGCTGTCTTGGAAACATCAGGGATACCTGCGACGGAGTACGCTCTCCTGATCAATGCCTCCTGGGCTGAAGCACTTGGGCTCGTCAGGGGATTAGTCTTTCCGTCAAAGTTGGCAGCAGCACCAGAGATGATGGATCGAATGGGGTTTCCGTCTCGGATGGCGGCGCTCAGTGATTTGATGTAGATAGACACGATAGCTTCACCGCGAGCATAGCCGTTGGCTTCGGCGGAAAATGTTTTGCAAGAACCATCAGGGCTGATGATACCTTGGTCGGCCAGTCGTGTAAGCAGATCAGGGGCCAGGATAAGACTTGTTCCTCCGACAATGGCGGATTGGCAGTCACCCTTACCAATAGCCATGCAGGCTTCGTTGAGACTGACCAACGCAGATGAACAGGCGGTTCGGATGGTCATACTATGGAATCGTTAGTCACCGCTAGTATCAATAGGTGAACTTTCATACCTCGGCCCTCTCAGATCCATCTCGTGAGAGATACGTTCCGAGATCATAAAGTCATGCGATGCAATAGTCGAAACAACACTTCTGTGCAGAGGATCTCTTCCCATGATATCGTACCAATCGTTCGCAAACGAACCGATATAGACACCGGTGCTCGAGCCTTGGAAGTTGACCTCACCAGCATCATCCACCGACTCTCTGGCCACTTCAAGCATCAGTCTCTGCTGAGGGTCGAGCCACTCGACATCACGGCGAGACATGGAGAAGAAGGATGTATCTAGCCCAGCCAGATCAACGGACTCGTCGATGAAGTAACCATACTGACTGTTGGCACTCCCTGTCTTGTGAGCATTGTAGTAACCGTCGATGTTGAATCTTGTCATAGGAACGCGGCTTCGAGCGTCGCCGCCCTCGAGAAGAAACTCCCACAAGTCACTGGGAGAGGCAATTCCTCCAGGGAGTCGACATGCCATTCCGCAGATGGCTATGGGTTCAAAAGAGGATTTGGAGCCATTGGCTTCAGCAGCAGTAGGAATGGGCATGGTGTGTCCGTTGCTCTGTGTGCTGTGGCCGTTGGTGATGCTGCCGTTGATCTCCTCGGTATGGTTCCCGTTAAGAGTATGCCCGTTGGTGTGCCCGTTTGTTTGACCGTTGGCATGTCCATTCATGTTTCCGTTGGAGATTTCGCCATTATGGCCATTAAGCTCGCTGTGGCCGTTCATTTGAGTCATGTTGTCCAACTTTACAAGAAAGAATGAAGTCAAGGTGAGAACGAATAGAATTATCTGGTAAACTTCCCTAACACTTCAGCTGCTCATGGGCTCTTATGTTCTCTCGCATCTAACCATTATATTAGACGATTCTAACTCGTTAAGGCTGGCTGACTTCCTATTCGGTTAGTCGTACTATTCCTGAGACTGACATTGTCATCTCTGGACTGACACTATTCCTACAACCCTTGCACTTACCTACACGCAGCTACAGAGCACAATGCGGCTCATTCTGCAAGGTTCGAGCCCGCCTACGATGGGGCTCATCCCTGCAAAGCATTGTTCAGCGTTCATGCACGTCAGACAAACTAGGGTAGACAGATGCATGTCAGCCACTGCAGATGCAGTAATGCATGTCAGTTTCTGTCATGTCAGCCACTTTTAAATCCTTTGCACTATCACGCGATCCGCGGAATATCATGGATATTACAGAATCTGTTGAGAGATAGTTGCTTCGTTTCTATGACTGGGTGGACAGATGAGCAGAATAATTCATTGGGGACTTAACCTCACCCTATACCACACGGTATCTAGCATATGTATATCTTTGCAATTCGGTATTGTAATTATTATTATTGTATTTCCTAGATTTCATAACTAGAGTTTTTCAAAGTATTTTTTCTGCTCGTACTATATCGTCAAAATGTATTACAAATCCCTTCTTGACACGCATCTTCGTGGCCAAACCCTCCGCGGTCCATCGATGAAATCTGAAGCCGCATTTTATCGCCGCTTGGAACAATCATTAGATGTTGCCCGCAAGAGAGGCGGTTGTATTACCCTAAAGCCTCGATGGGAAGACGATGTCCTCGACTTCACGTCAAGTGACTTTCTATCCCTGAGTCGATCGGGACGCATCCGTGACACGTCCATGGAAGAACTCGCTCGCTGTGGTGATTTCAGACTGAGTGCCTCGGGCTCACGCACACAGTACGGTAACTACGATTACCTCAACGTGGTTGAGAAGGAGATCTCGACGTTTCATAAGGCAGATACCGCTTGGATCTGTCACTCAGGCTTCCTTGCTAATATTGCCATCTTTGAGGCTGTGCCGTTGCCTGGTGATGCTATTGTGTGGGACGAGTTCTCACATGCGAGTACAGCCTTGGGCGTGAAGCTAAGCAATGCTGCTCACAAGATCTCCTTCAAGCACAACGATATCGACTCCCTCCGAGACGTGTTGACCTCGCTCAGAGATGAGGATGCCTCATTTCGCTCTGGGGCCAAGTCAATCCTCATCTGTGTTGAGTCAATCTATAGCATGGAGGGTGACATCTGTCCATTGCTTGAGTTTGTTCAACTGGCCAAGGAGCTGTTCCCTGCTGGCAATGCCCAGTTCGTTATAGACGAGGCCCATAGCAGCGGTGTTCTTGGCCCAAGAGGTGGTGGACTGGTAAGTAGTCACATCCCACGGGCTCTCACTGTTGTCTAACCCCCGAGATAGGTACAGGAATTAGGTCTTGAGAAAGACATCGCCATAAGAGTCCACGTGTGCAGCAAAGCCTTAGGTGCAACGGGTGGTATGTCTCTCAGACTTTGTAGCGGGTGTCTTCTTTAACATTTCGTTTTAGGTGTCATTCTTTGCAATCAGACCATCCGAAATGTGATTATCCAGAACGCAAGATCACTGACTTATAGCGGTGCACCGTCAATTCCCATGGTAGCTTGTATTCGTGCTGGGTATCAACTTCTACGAAACGGCCATACTCAAGATGTATGTCTGCGCTTGTCCCCTATACTGTGGCTCTGACCTGTCTAACAACAACACAGCAACAGAATCACATCCAGGAGATTGTGAAGTATTTCTTACAGAGCATCACAGACCACCCCGTATGGCAAGAGGCCATTGACGAAGGGTTGATAACTGTCCCGCTCGCCGATGAATGGCAGCAGCGTCCATATCACTCACACATCATGCCAATTCTCCTACACCACGGCCATGAGATGTACCTGTTCTACCACCTCATCATCGCCAACATGAATGCATACCCAATCTCGTACCCGACTGTGCCAAAGGGAGCCAGTCGTATCCGACTTGTTTTTCATGCCCACAACTCTCGCGAGGAAATCGATGCTCTTGTGGCGGCGATTGGAGACTGGGCATCGGAGATGATTGAGATATCGCAGAGCGGCAATAAAAGCTCCTTGCCTTCTGCTGCCCGAAAGGTTAACTCCATGCAACTGACCCATCAGTCTTGATACGTGGAGTCGAGCGAATATTAGTTCATTTTGGCTAGATCAGGTCTTGGTAGTTAGTAATTTACTCATTGGTATTTTATTCTGCTTAAGAAGATTAAACTGTGAAGTTTAATGGCTCGCGGAACCAACCAAAGCAGGGAGTTATCTGGCGTAGAATAGCCTAAACAACGAAAAGAGGAACCTGATCTCTCAAGCTTACATCAGACTGGATACCTAACTTTGCTGAGAGGTGCTCGACTGCCTAACAGACCCAGGTCGATACACTCACTCATTCTATAAATCACAGGAGGTCAACACAATGACCAAGTCACATTGCAGAGTCAGTACAATTTGGGGGCATAATTATCCGTATTTCAACCTATGGTTCTATCTAAAATGCTACCTCCTCAACTCTGAGCTCAACATATCATCCTTTCAGTGAATTGCCTCTCAGCAGAGAAGACTCTCGATGAGAGTCTCCTCTGTCGAGTTCACCAGCGCATTCAGCAGATCACCAGGAACCCCCTTCATCTTCTCGGCCCATTCCATATCGACACCAGATGACTGGACCTCAAGAACATTCGTCACATCATCACCCTCTTGGAAGATAGACCAGTTTAGAAGGTAGTTGTGACGCTGCTTATCACTATAAGTCCAGTTGGCTGATGGCTGCGGCACATCGAGGAAGCAGAGAACTATCGTCGCGTTCAGGCGGGGATCTGCCATGATAGAGTCGGGCAGGGCGTGAGAGAGGCCATCGAACTCGAGGGTATCAAGTGTCGCTTTATGCACCTCGGCCAACCACTCATGAACACTGCCCTTTGATGGAACAGGAGTACTGAATGGGACTCGGGAGAGCAAAGGACCAACTACTGACTCTACCTCTGGCCAGGGAATGGTACGTCCCGATAGACTAATAGAGAATCCGAGCTGGTTCCATCCTGTGACCTTTGCGAGAAACAAAGCCCAAGCCGCATACGCCATGGTGCTGTTCGTGATGCCGAGGCTGTGAACTGCAGCGTTGAGCTTAGCTCTGCTAATAGACGTAGGTGCTTTAAATCGCACCAGGTCAAAAGCCTGTTGTGACGGGGGTGTCAATGGACGAGGGAGCTTCAAAACAGCGTCTTTGTGAAGTGGTTGAATCATCTTGCTGAAGGTGTCTGTTGCTCTCGCCAGGTTCTCCTTGGTATACTTCTGCATGAAGCGCGCAAAGTCCTGAAAGCGAGGCCTCGAAACAATGTCTTCACCAGCCAATGCCCTCTCCACATCGGCTGAGAGGATTGCAGACGAAAACACATCGACCAACACGTGATGAGTTCGACTAATGAGTGCCAAGGCCTTACGACCGGGTACAGAGACGCATGTCATATCGCAGTAAGGGACCTCAGTATCTGATGGCTTGAGGCTTTCCAAAGATGACCAGGCTCTCTCCTCGGCGGCTGCACACGCAGCATCGAAGTTGTCTTGCTCAACAACCACGTCATACCAGTCAAGATTCAGTCTGCCCAGATCAGAGAGAGTAAACTTCTCCAGGTCAAAGCGTGTTCGGAAGATGCTATGTGCTGACCAGACCTTGACGCAAGCATCGCGAATCTCGCTGGCAGTTGGAGTCTTGGAAGCCTCTCCAACGTAGCGAGTCGTGCCAATAAGAGCACAAAACTTGGGGTATTCCAAAGATCGGTTGAGGAACAGTCTCTGTACCGGAGTCACTGGGATATCACAGAACCCAACCTCTAGCTCTTTATCAACTCCCTCATCGTCTGAGGGCATCGATCTCTTCAAGACATTTTGTAATTGCCCAATGGTATCCAGCTTGAGAATATCGACCACGGAAACACAGAACCCCTTCTTGTTCAGGAGATTGGTAAGCTTGAGAGCTGTAAGAGAGTTTCCCCCATTCTTGGTGAATGCTGATGTCTCGTTGAGCTGTTGGACCGGGACGTGTAATACTTGAGAGAAAGCCGCACGTAGCACGTCATACGCTGAAGCTGTCTTCGTTTCTCCGTCCAACACGACCTCTTCCTCTTCCGTTTCTCCCTCATCCAGTTGCTCTTTGAGAGCACCTCGATCTGTCTTTCCGTTTGGTCGTAGGGGAAAGGAGTCTAGAGCAACGATGATGTCTGGGATGATGAAAGGATCATAACGCTCTTTCATGAATTGACGAAGCTCCTCGATGTTGACATTGGCTGGCTGAATACATCCTACCAGACGTTCTCGCCACTTGAAAGCCACGGCAACTCTCACGGGCTTGAACGAGGCGAGTGCTGGCTCAACCTCAGTGTCGAGGTTGACAAGAAACCCTCTGTTCTTGATCAAAGAATCTGCTCGCCCAGCCCATATTATTTGGCCATCCTTGTATCGTCGAGCAAGATCACCAGTCCTGTAAAACCTCTTTCCGTGCCACTCGATGAATTTCTGGGCTGTGAGTTCAGGGTTTTTATAGTAGCCAGCCGCCAAACCTGGTCCCGTAATCATAACCTCGCCGTAGCTGCATTCCTGCAGATTCTCGTCTACCAGGACAACCTCGACGTTTGGGATAAGTTCACCAAACGGGGGGTCCTCCCCAGGCTTGAGTTCTCCAAAGCTGATTGTGACCGTTGTCTCTGAAGGGCCATATGTGGTAAGCACCTTGCGAGTTGGGGTGATCCAGCGATTGACGACATCCATTACGGGCGCCTCGCCACCGAGATATATGTACCGGACCCTATCATAGTCTCCAGAAGGATCCATGACTGCGAGCATCGAAGGTGTCATGCTCAGAACTTCACAGGTGGTTGAGGCTTGAGGGAAATTGGATGGCGAAGCCATTACCAGCGTGCCACCCTTTGTCAGGTTCAACCAAACAACACCAGCGCATCCTATGCAGATATTTAGTACCAATTCCTCTCATGGGGGATAAGAAATGATATACATACCATCAAATGCAATTGAGTAAGCTAGAAGACCACGAAGTCCCTTCTCTGCTGTGACGACGTCGAGATTGTCGTTGAGTCGCACCATAGCAACAGAGCAAATGCCTCGGTGATAGACCATGACCCCTTTCGGCTTTCCAGTAGTTCCAGATGTAAACACAATCCAAGCAAGATCATCATATCTGAAGCCCTGTCGTATCTGATCTAGCCGCTTGCACAAAGTGTCAAGGCCCTCAGTGACAGGAGAAAGCAACCAAGAAGTCTGAAACTCGACCACATGATCGACATAGCTTGACAACTCCAGACCAGGACAGTGACTTGTAATAAGCGCCACAGAAGACGAAAGTTCAGAGAGTGATGATTCTATTCTTCCACGACTCCAAGCCACAACATCCATGGGTATGTAGCAAGCACCGACTCTCAAGACACCTATAACGGCGGGGAGCATCTCGAGAGACATTTGAGTGAGTACGGGGACTCGACTCCGTGGCTTGACGCCTGCAGCAAGGAGCGCCTGGCTAACGTGAAGCGAAGCATTTCGTAGCTCGCCATACGTGAGTTGTTCATCTTTCCACTCCACGGCAACTCGGTCAGGATCTCGGGCAGCCCATTCATCGAACAGATCAACTACGGTTCTCTCGAGAGGACGAGAGTCACTATTGGTTACGGTGTCCATGACTGGTGAAGAATATGGATGCGTGGTAAAAAAGCCCACTCAGAAGTGGGTATAAAGGGGCTAAACAAAACTTTGTCGATTATCTGTCTTTCGTTCAAGGTGCTTAGCAATTCAGAGCTCTTAGTTAATACTTCTGAAAGGAACTCTCCTCAAATACGGATAGTAGATGTGCCTAGCAGAGGGCTACGTTCTGCACCTACCAGTGTTGTTTGAAAAGGTCTGACGGGGCATGTATGATACCCATGTTGGATCTGCAGGCTGACCATGCAGCTGGTGGATATTTCCTATACGTACTGGCTGACAGTTACATGCATGCCAGAACCCAAGGCGGGGGAGCAGCACAGAGTTGAAGTTCAGAGATGGCAATACACAAGGAAAGATATGCTTGAGAGTCGCATGATGAGGGTCAAGAACAGGCCATCCTCTTACCAACGAGAGATATGAGCTAGGGGTACGATCCAGATGAAAAATTAAGGCCTTGAAGTTTTGTAGACATTGCAATGATCGAACGGAACGCAAGCGACTGGTGAGCTCACTTCACAAGCTCTTTGTTCATGTATCAGGCCTATTCAGAGATATGTTCGTGTTCAAAAGTTCAAGCTTGTAAAAATAGCATAACTGTAGTTACTAAACAGAAAGTGTCATGTTCTGGCGGTCCTCCATTTGCTCGTCCAAGATCCTCTTAGAAACCTGCGCTACCAAGTGATACATCTCCAACAAATGCCGTCTGTCCACCTTTGAAAACAACAAAAAATAAGCTACCCATGCCGAATCTCCTGGAGACACAAACATCCCCGCCTCTGCGTATAATTCTGCCCGAGAGACATGGGCAGATATATGCGGAATCTCTGCCAGGACCATGTCGATAAAACCAGGTGGCACAAATACTTGATCTCGATGTACAGGAATCATGCAGTGCGCGTTCCAATACTGTGCACCGCCTCCTCCACCAATATCGACATCTCCGCCTAGAATCGAGGAGAAGGGTTGGGAGAGAGAAGCAAAACGCTCTGCGTCTCCAACGGCGTGGAGGAGCTGCAGTGCACCCATGTCTACTCCGTAAGTATACAGAGTCGCCCATGTTCCCGCTGTGCCCGGTGATCGAGCGTTGACTTCAATGAGGAACACATCCGGGTCTTGTTCGCGAGACCTGCTCACGGGGGCTAGATCAAGGATATTATCGCCTCGTAGGTCTTGATATTGCATTGAAGAGTTTTGCATCCGAGCTTCCACGTGGAAAACACCAGATCGAAAGCCCAGCTGTAAGAGACTGTCGTGGAGAGAGTTTCGAATAATGCTCAACTCGTTGGCGGGTAAACCACTGTTGGAAATCTGCACTGTCTCAACAAAGCTTTCGTCTGAAGTAGCAGCGCTCTTATCACCAGGACATGGAAGGTTATCTGTAACTTCGAGGAAGAGGATCTGGCCGTCCCAGAGCACAAAGTTGGCGTCCAACTCAGGCCCATCGACGTATGTCTCGATGAGTACTCCTTGCTCCATAAGGCCCTCTTTGTCGAGTTCACGAACTGCTTGGCGCATCGCTGCATCATCGCTGACTTTCTTGACGCCTCTGGAGAATTGGCCTCGAGATGGCTTCACTATCAGCGGGTACTTGAGTGACTGGAAGCTTTGCTGCATCTTGACATCTTCTAGCTGGTCAACGCTGGTCAGATGCATGGCTTGGATGTTGGTCTTGTTGACAAGGCGCCGCATCTCGTGCTTGTAATGTGCCTTTTGCATGCTCGACAGCGGTTCGGTGGGAAGCCCCAAGATCTCAGCTGCCTCAGCAGTTGCTATAACGAAACTGTCCGTGAATGTGACAATTCCGTCCACATGCTTGTCTTTGAGAGCATCCGCCATCCTCCGTGGCAGCTCGGCAATATTGCTCATATTCATGGGAATGAATTCCTGACGAAGATGAGAATACTTCTCCTTCTTCAGCCAGTGGTTCGGCTCATCAAAGACAATCAATGACATGCCAAGAGCCTGAGCAGCTTCGAAAAAGCCCCTCGAGCCGTACATGCCCTGAATCTCATCGTACATTGGACGGCCACCAACAACAGCTACTGTTCGAGCAATTGGCTTCTTCGAAACAATCCAGTTGAACTTGAGTCTCCTCTCCAGGTCATGTTGGAGCAAGGTCAAAGAGGAGTTGTTGGTTTGCTTGGAATATCGCTTCAACACCAAAGCCCCTGGAGATGAGGGAAGCAGTGCAGAAAGGCTGCTGGGCCATTTTCTGTCTCCGGTCGCCAAAGCAGATATCTTTTGATTCCAATTGTGAAACGGAACGATAGACTCGACGAAATCCGAGTGCCTCATTCTGACACTGATTATGTCGCTCCTACAGAGATACCCGCTGCGTGGTGACAGAATGACTATGGCCGCTCTAGCTTCTGTTGCAGGGATAGAGGTTCCATTGGGATAACAGGTATGCCGGATAAGAGGCTCTAGAGGACTTCCTGTTATATCTGCAATCAAACCTCCAGCGGCATCCTGTTCAAACCATTCTGTGATGGGTACTTCTTGCAGGACGATATCAGCAGTACGAAAGTAACTGGCTGTGCTCTTGTGTGCAGAGATCTTCCATCGGCATGACAGGGCGAGACATAGTCCTACAAGGCATTATATATTAGAATATTGTATTCGGCTATGCATAGAAAGAAATTACCCTTTGTGTCCCGTAGGAGAAAGGTCTCTTGGACAAAGTCCGGTTTTTTGGCTGGGACGGACGGCATTGGTCTGGATTTCTCAATTGGGAGGCAATATTCAGAGTACCCGATAGAAGCAAAGTGAAAGACTTTGAGATGTTTATTGAACTACTTCTTCAACTTCTATTATCTCGATCATGCTACGGGATTTGGTCTAGCTGCAATTCAGCATGATACTAAGCCAATAGCTCGCTAAGCACTTGTGCGAGACAGATCCCACATATCGTTAGCTCGGCGATAATTCCTCTATGTCTTATCGAGGTGGTAGCCATGTTTCTTGATTCAGATTATGGCTGACCCTGCAATTAGTGTGGCGATGTTGGTGTTTACATATGCATGTCATCCATATACATATGCTTCATGTAGTGGCTGACATGCATATGCATATGGATGACAGGCCCACGTCTAACAACACCCCTGAAGCATCTTTATCATACGATTCTTAATTCACCCGAGAGAAA
This sequence comes from Fusarium dlaminii, assembly GCA_013186775.1. Lineage (NCBI taxonomy): Eukaryota > Fungi > Ascomycota > Sordariomycetes > Hypocreales > Nectriaceae > Fusarium > Fusarium dlaminii. Next base: position 151,462 of record JAAOAL010000043.1, on the reverse strand, counting down.
CAACCCTGATCACCAACAGTCTTAGTCTGCTTCTGTACGCGACTCCGATATCTCACTGTCGATTCAAAACAGGCATTGGTGGAGTTAAAGCGTAAACAGGGTACATATATGGTTGTAGCAGGCTTCCTCTAAGAACCAATACACATAAATAGATCACTCCAAAGTTTCCTGGCCAATCATATTCCTTATTTGAACACAATGAAACCAGAGAAAACCGTCCTCGTCACCGGCTGCTCCGATGGCAGCCTCGGATCAGCTTTAGCATTGGCATTCCATGCAGCTGGATGGCGCGTCTTCGCCTCGGCTCGGAACGTGTCCAAAATGGCAGTCATGAAAGAGAATGGCATCCAGCAAGTCGAGCTAGATGTCCAATCAAGCGATTCTATCTCACGGGCTGTCAAGACTGTTCAAGCTCAGACCGGCGGATCCCTAGATGCCCTCATCAATAATGCAGGCTTAGGGTACAGCATGCCTCTCATGGACACAGATATGGGTGCACTTCGTCAACTATTCGAACTCAACGCTTATTCTATTGTCACCATCTCCCGGGCCTTTCTTCCCCTTCTTCTTGCTTCCAAGCAAAAGAAGACCTTAATCGCCAATAACACTTCTGGAATGGGCATGCTTGGCTGTGGCATGCCGTTTCAGGGAGGATACTCTGCCTCCAAAGCAGCAGCTGCCAGTCTGACCGAGAGCCTTCGTATGGAACTCGCCCCCTTTGGTGTTCAAGTCGTCAATATCGTCACAGGTCGAGTGAAGTCGACATTCTTTCAGAATTCAAACGATGCTGTACTTCCAGAGGACTCAATCTATGCCGTGGCGAGGGAAGCCATTGAGGGCCCAATGAATGGGAGGACTTCAGTAAGCGATAGGGAGAACGCGGAAGAATGGGCGAAAAGAGTAGTCCAGGACTTGACTTCTGTCAATCCGCCACATCTCGTTTATAGAGGAGGTCAAGCTGGTACTGGTAAACTAGCTTCTATTTTTCCACTGGGCACATGGGACTGGCTGTTCAAGAAATGGTCGGGAATAGATGTACTAGAACAGGAGCTCAAGAAGCGAAAGGACCAGGACAAATCCTAGATATGAGTGCAGGTATAAATGCTGGAATGCATCTATACCTATCAATTCATTGACAAGTAGATAGACTATCAACAATGAACACCTACTTTCCCCCAGCCCTTACAAGACTAGCAAACCTGCTTCCTTCTGTACTAGCCAACGCCCGAGGATTACCGACCTCAACAAGCTTACCAGTATCAAGAACCACGACTGTATCAAAATCCATAATCATATCCAGACGGTGACTGACAGCAATCACCGTGTATGCGTCAAACTCTGTCTCGATGATCCGCTTGATGATGAGTTCCATGTCCTGATCAACGCTGGAGTTAACTTCGTCGAGCAGCAATAAGCCACCTTGGTCCTCCATCTTTTCTGTCATATTGCCAGGACCTGTTGTCTTCTGTGCTCGGGCTCGGCGTCGTAGCAAAGAACGTCCCATCGACATGAGTTGTCGTTGACCTCCGCTAAGAGTTGAAGACGTCATGCCAGCATCGATACCGCCACGACCCTGAACAAAGTCCCATAACCCGATATCAATAAGAACTGATTTGCATTCATCCGGGGTTGAGAGGCCTGAAGGATCCAGATTCTCTTTAAAAGTCGCGCCATCGGGCAAGAAAACGGCCTCTTGAGGCACCGCAATGACTCGTTGACGAAGGGCATCTCTGTCCAGCCTGTTAAGCGGGAGACCGTCAATCAAAATACCTTCATTGGGGGTGTCTGGCAGAGGATCGAGGAGTTTCAGCAGCAAAGATACAAGGCTTGATTTGCCACTGCCTGTCCGGCCGCAGATGGCCACCTTTTCTCCTGGCTTGATGCTCAGACAAACGTTATCGAGAGCCAAATCAGGTTCATCATCACTTTCACTCTCTATTCTATAAGTATTTTATTAGTAATTATCCTCTTGTTAGCACTTGAAAGAGAGTTGTGCTTACTGATAGCTCGCTGAAACGTTGTTCAGTTCCACACTGCCATGTTGTGGCCAATTCTCAGGGGGTATCATGTCCTCTCCCTCTTTGCCCTCAGGCTTGACTGTCGCGTTGAAAGTCTTGAGCCTGGAGATGGCACCTATGGATGTTTCGAGACGTGTGTAATAAATAACGATACCAGATAGGCTTTCTCCGAAACTCATAAGAGTGACCAAAGAAGCACCTGTGAAACCCGAATTTGAGTGCAGTCTAACTGCCAGTATTGTTAATACTGCTGCCAGTAGCATGACTACCATGTCCAAAACGAGATTGAGCCACTCTTGCACCATGGCAAGAAGGTAGGCGGGCTGTTGGCTTCTATCGAGTAGCCTAGCATTCTTAGAAACTTCATCAGAGATGTACCCTTTATGTCATCAGTAAAATTCTATCCATAAATTACCAGCGTGACAGCTCGTTAACTTGCTAGATGAGACAGTCACTTACCGAAAGCCCGCAGAGTCGTAATCCCCCTCACGGTATCCATGAAATGGGTGCTGAGGGTTTGCAAGTCAGCAAGTTCTCAATGAAGAAAGGTTCTGCCGTATAACTTACTACAGGGGGCTTTTAGCCTCGAGATCCAGAAGCCTTAGTTGCCTGGAAGTCCTAAGATAAAACTTTTGCACCGAGTAGAGTATAACAGCCAGGAAAGGATAACTAATAGCCAAGTATGCCGATGAGATTGGCATAACTGCAGCTTGTCCGAGGGCTTGGAAGACCTATTCCTTGATGTTAGTAGTAGTAATACTAGCGTCTGCTCATTTTATAACTTACACAGAACAAGGTGTTCAACAAAGCATCTGGAAGTTCAGTATCAATCAAATTTAGATCTTGTGAGAAAAGATTGGTAATGACGCCGGTGTCGGTGTGTGTGAAAAAGGACAATGGGGCCTGGATTAACGTTGTGAGTGTATCATGATGGAGATTCGCACCAGCTCTCTTGATAGACACAATAAAAAGAGTGATGCCGAGGAGCAATAAAGAGATCAAAGCGGAGACTTGCAACAACGCGTATATGCCAACATAGTAAGCATGAGAGTGACTTCGGGCGTCGGATGATATATCATCAGTCCAAAATTTAATCCCTGTAGATAAGCCCATTAGTTATGTGAAGAATAGTGAGAAGATTGAAGCATTGTTCACTTACAAACGGTGGGGAAATTGGTAAAGAAACCCCAGAGGGCCGCCAAGAAGAAACAGAAGAAGGCCACCAAGAGTCCCATACTCAGGAAATAGTACTTATAAACCTCCTTGTCGCCCGTTGCACGATTCGGGTCATCGACACTGACTTCGGCTCCTGGGGGGCCGTCTGGTGAGCTTTGTGCATCCATTTGTTCTTCAGTCTGTTCTTTTGAGGCTGTTATTTCAGACACAGCGTCACTATCGTCACCTCCAGCTGAACCACGTATGCCGAGACTCTTGACGTAACCTCCTTGCTCAGCAAGTTCCTTGAAGCAGCCTTGCTCCTTGACGGTGTTGTCCCCAAGTGCGATGATGTGGTCAGAGAATGGGAGAAATCGAACGCTATGGGTACACAATACAACGGTCGTGCGTCTCTCTCGAAGTAAACCTCCAGGTCCGAATACTCTCTGGAAAACGTGCAGCTCTGTATCTGCATCGAGACCGCTGAACACATCATCCAGTATCACCAAGTCAGACTCTAGATACAAGGCACGCGCTAAAGAAACCCGCTGCTTCTGACCTCCTGACAGGGTAATGCCATCCGATCCAACATTGGTTTGATCTCCTTGGGCGAGTTTGGCAAAGTCCACTGACAATGCTGTGGCCTGGATGACTGAGTTGTATCTCTTTTCGTCGTATAGTGAAAAGCCAAGAATGTTGTCGCGAATGGTCCCATTCCATAGAAAAGCAGTCTGGTCGCAGAAACCGATACGAGGGTATCTCAAACTCAACACTACACTCCCTTGGCTCAGTGGGATTTCACCCAGAAGGGTCCTGCAGAAGGTTGACTTCCCTGAACCTACTGGCCCAATTACCATGGTGATAGAAGACTTTTTGATATGTGCATTGATATCTTGGAGAACAAAGACATTTTCTTTCCAGCCAAAACTGCCATTCTTTATGCTGATCATGGTAGAGTCAGGTACCGTTTCGATTTCCGAGCTACCCGTGTCTGCTTCGATTTCAGTGAAACTGAGATTCTTTTTGCGATCAGACAGGACTTGGCGGAAGTCATGACGGGTTTCGCATTCCAAAAAGGCCTGGATCCGTCCAATGCAGGCGATTCCAGAGACGAGTTCGGGTATGGAGGTGAAGATTTGAGAGAGGGGATTGGTAAGGAGCGTCAAAAATGCCAGACTTGTGAAGACCTTTGAGGTATCAAGTGAGGCCCGAGTAAACGCAAGAGTCAGTGGAGGACTGATCAGCATGGGTGTGAAGCCAAGCATAGCGGCTACAATGAAGATCTTGCGAAACCGAGCACCAGCAGCAAGCTCCTCCACTCGCAGCTTCTGAACGAAGGAGCTCACAGTGTTAGCCAGACCGGAAAGCTTGAGGTTCTTCATTCCAGCAATGACTGTAGCCGTCAAACCGACACGCTTCTGCACACCTGTCATCCACGCTCTCTGGGAGTCCCCTGTGAAGTTTACCAGAACTCCCAAGAGAGTGAAGCATACCACAACTACTCCTATTGGTACCAGGAAGACCAGTCCCAACCTGATATACAGCATCCAAGCAGCTAGGGCAGCCTGTATAACGCCTGCCCAGACATTATGCAGCATTCTGAGACCGAGTCTGATTCTTTCTATGTCGGTACTCATCAGAGTTAGGGCAGCGTTATGGTCGTCTGCTCCGATGCGGGCTTGTGTGGCTCTGGAAAATATTTCTGTCACCAATATAGATCTAGTCATGGCTCTCATGCGGTGATGAAGATACCCGTTATATGTCAGTTTCAATTCAAAGGCTTTCTATAATCCGACGTACCAGCAAAGAGCTGCCGAGACAGCCATCCCAAGGTAGATCAGTATTGCAGCACCTATGAAACCATACCCCACATTGGCTTCAATTTCAGGCTGCGAAAGATGTTCTAATAGCTTTTCAATGAAGAATGGTTGACAGAAGGTGAAGCCTAGTAGAGCGAGCCTTAAAGGGATTGGCAGAAGGAGAGGGACAATAAGAGTCTTGATGAGGACTTTGACGAGACCATAGCTATCTCCTTTGAGTTTGCTGTAGTCCATGTTGGCCAAAAACCTATCATGGAGTTGCTTGCTATGCAGCGCAACATCCAGAGGGTAAAGATCATCCATGGATAGTGTAGATCTATAACCCTGCAAGAAAATACTGTTTAACCATGACAGGACACCGAGTGAGAAGATACTGCTGGTTTCTTCAGGGCTATGCTCATCTCTGTCCCACTTTATCCATTTGTTCTTAGACTTGGTTTCCAGGAACAGAATGACGACCTTGACGGCCAAAGATGTTGTGAAGATGGCACTGTAGGTAATCTCTGGTGTACTCTCAGAGAGCAGGAACAGTGTGCGGGACTGAGCAATGTCAAACAATAGAGTCAGGAACAGAAAGGTGTCCAAGAGGATTGAGGGACGTGGACTCCGGTTATGATCAGTATAACTGATCATCACCATAGCCAAAGCGGCTAAGAGGTTGAGAACAGAAGATGCGATGAAGATTGGAGTGACATGGAAAGATCCCATGCCGACTTGAATCAGCAGCGCGATCTGAAGGCCAACATATGTTATGATGGCTCCCTAATACCAAAGTTAGTGTTCAGAATTAATGAGCCTATATTTTGGCGACGACATACCAATTTGATGAGCTGGAAGATAGGTGCGTGAACCACTAGGGGCTTGCGTGACAGAGTGATAGCGCGCCATAGTGAGCATATGATAAACAATGTGCATGGAAGAATAGAGAAGAAGAGCTGTTCAAAATGAAGATTGAAGTCAAACCGGTCCGGGTTCATGTACAGCAAGCCAAACTCGCCGTCGTGGAATGGCATCTTTGCAGACTTAGCTGTTGTTAAGGTAAAGAGCCTCGTGTGTAGATGAGATAACTCGAGGTGCTGCTTGCTTGTTGATTACTCCTTGGTTGGGATACCTTAAGAGTCGGATCGATTAGTCCGGTTGGCACTTTCGCTAGATAACCTATGCAATACGTATGGAGCCTAGAGCCAGGGCGTTTAATTGCATGGGCTAGGTACTAGGTAGTTGAGTTGTCAGGAGTTGCTTATGACAAGTTGGCTTCCATTCCGAGGCACGTAGTGTTAATACTCCTTCCTATTTGGAGCCATCAGCATTTCTCCATCGACTCATATGTAGGCGAGAAACGAGCACTAATACACTACGACCTTACAAGGAACGATGAATATGTTCCGTGGCCCCTTGGCCCTGCTAACCAGGCTGATGCTGCAGATTTCCGATGTAACTATAACTGCGATTGTATTTCCGGATAAACAGCTCAAAAAGAAGACAACAGCCCCCAAACATACAATGCATGCATGACCCGCAATCCTTCGAGATAAATAATGAGGGCCACTCTGTGCGTGCGATACGGGTTTGTCTCACTTTGCGAAGCCTTGCTCCGCTCAATAATCTGGGTCTGAGACAACTTGGAAGGTAGTATCACTTCGAGGCGAAAGCGCCGTGAACTGACATGATCAGTTTTCGTGACCCCTGCTCGTGGCTGTTGGTTCTGTGAAACGACCAACACAGGCAAGATTAGATAGGACAACTCCAAGTATTCTACCACTACAAAAACAACAACGATACAGAGTGATCATTATGTGGAGTGTAAGATCTTGAGTCAGATCGATAGTTAAATATCTAGATCAACTTTGAGTTAAAGCACAAAAATAAACTACTCGGGAAGATCCTAAACTTAACCCTTATGCGGTTACTGTGCGCGGGACGGCAAAATTCCCGGCTGGGCTTACGCTGGACACCCCAGTCCAACCCACTAAAACGAGCATCCTGTCAGAGTTCTTTTGATATATGCAATCAGCGTCAAGGTTCTCGTAATTCTCGGACTTATACAAACTGGGGTTTATCCAGCGCATACACCACTTTACATCCACCAGGGTTTCAGGGGTACTCCACCCGTGATTGGCTATCCAACTACTCAACTCGACCTCATCCAAGGCGGGATCTCTTCGTGCTGGAGTTTTCTATGCACGAGACCCTGTTCTACAGTAAGACTAAATCCGTCAATCACCGTGGGCTAGCCTAACGAAATAACACGATGCAAGTGAGCAAGATGTTAGTGACGCTTCAACTCAATATAAATACTTGTCGACATAGACAGGTCTTGGGCTCCCCACGAATACAGCAGTCCAAGAAACGCCGAGAGATCTCTCCTGCTTAAGTTATTAGTATGTTCTTGGAAGAAGTCTTGGAACCTACTCCCAAGAAATCACGATCTCGCCGATCCACTAGCCCTAGGGCTGTTCAAAGACGAAGGTAATCAGCTTAATCTCAGGAATCTCCCCAAGTCTCGCTAACTCGGAACTTGGCAAGAATTCAGAACAGATTATCTCAACGCAACCACCGTGAGTATGAGCCAGTCCAATCTCCTCCAGACTATCTGACTGTTCGAATAGGTCGAAGAGCAAAAGAGAGCAGTGAAGCTACCAAGGCACAACCTCAATACACAGACGATAGCATAAACTCAGAAGTGCTTCCTATATCCATGTCCGATAATAGCACAATGCAGCAAGGCTGTGGTCTCGACCGGACCCAAAACCTCCACTACCTGCCAGGGAGTTATCACGAGCCTCTTCAGTATGCGAGCAGTTCCGAAAACTCGGTCGATTACTTTGAACGCCAACAACTGTCCAACAGCCAGCTAAGCTCTGCTCCAACAACTGCAGCCTCAGCGTGGTATTCATCAGTTGACATGCATAACCTTATCACGCCAGACGACATGGTGTCTTTGTTCTCGCCGGACCGAGAATGGTCACAGTCAGACATAGAACGTTTGTCAGCACCAATGGAGCCCAACGCTACCAGGCCCGACTCCCAACCCTCGTGTTCTTGTCGCAACAGCTCAGAACCGGTGCTTGCACAAGTCCCAGAGGGCTTTCCACTATGGCGCCAGAACGAACAAGGACCTGATGCGTGCAGGATCCCATCGGCGCAGAACCATTCTGAGATGGATTCTCATAGATTACGCAGGTAAGCCATGATACTCCGATAACCTCTCGTAACTTAAGCATATCCACTAACAGACGTTTCAGTGAGACCGGCCATCACGGACCGGGGCCCGGTCCGCATAACAGCGCCGCAGGAATGCCGCATTCGACGCTGCAAGGGCATATTCATGCTTGCAGCAGCAGCAGGCTGGCATCTGTATCTTCATCCAAAGTATCCTCATCGGCGGAGGAAACTAGCCCGTCTCCAGTAGCCGAACTGACCCGCCGATTCGACTCCATTCTAGAAACCATGCGCACATCGGGTTTCCACAACTTTGACGAGATGGCAGTGGCTTACTATACTGGCCGGTTCAGTACAGGGAGTGTCCCGTCAATTATGCAGTGTTCTAGCCGAGGCCGGCGCTTAAAAGTCATACTGCAGAAACTTTACCAGGATAGTCAAGAATGGCCCAAGTGGGAGTCCCGGGGGCTCCATGAGAGCATGTCGACTGCAACTGGTAAGAATTAGTCCATTGACCCATATTGTGTTGAAGAAGGACAAACTCTCTTATCGACTTCATACTAATCTGATTTCGTAGCATCACTTTGCGTTGATGAAATTGAGCAATTAGTCAAAGAAGAGTTTCCAACACAAGCTCAAGACAAACCACAATGTAGTGGGACGACGCTCGAGCAACTTCTCTCAACATATGATATCGGAAAGGTCTTCTCCAGAAGCAAAGAACAGTCGTTATCTCCTCTTCCCTCTGAGATAGCTCCAGATAAGGTAACTAGCTAACCAATACTTATCTTCGGATTTCGCTAAGTTTCGATTAGATACCACACCTTTGGTCATTACTAACCGAACTGGCTGGCATACGGAACGTGTATTGCGATGAAATCGCCAGGTTGCTACTTGGTATTCTTCTCTTGTCTAGGAGACTTTTATAAAGGATAGGTGCGAAACTTGTCTTGTGAGGGTTATATGTTTGTACTTCGCAAGGCACTACAAAGATCAGACGGTGAACGTTTAGTATCTTGTCCACCCTTGAATTTACGCACTGGCCAAATCAAGAGCAATTATTTAAGCCCATAGTGTTGCAGAAGAGTCAACCAATATATAGGGAAAGAATATCGAATAGATATTTCCTCATAAATTATGCATTTTCCTAACCTCCTGAACGACCGCACCATTACTGCTGAGGTGTATTTGACTTGGTTTCTGTTCCGAGGTTTGTGACAAAACTACCGTGTGTATTTACTTCCGAAGAAGCCGAGTACGTACTTCATAGACCTGCGTACGCGTATTGGGCCACACACGGCTTTCAGAAAACCTAGCTTTCTAGCAGTTGATTATCTCGCCGGTGGAGAGCACCCGAATTCCGCTGTCTATCAGCCTTTGCGGTGGTCGTTCCCAGTTGAGTAACTTATCGCCTCTGTCCCGCACATCCTGCCGCCTCTCATACCAGCTGTCCACTGTGACGGAGGTCGTTTGCCCTTGTACGGTTTTTAGAGAAATAGTCTTCTGCGGTGGCCTAGGCATTGCCGGCCATTCAATGGGCCTTGGAACGTTGTCTGAGCGAAAGTCTCCTTCCCGTCGTTCCCGCCACTCCTTCAACATAAGTTGATATGATTCGACTGGATGGTCTAGCTTTCCCGCCGAACAGTCTGAACTCCTTCTGGGAGGCAGGCATTGTGAAGGGATGGATAGTGTACACAGCAGGTGGGATCATTTTTCGAATCCGTATATGTTAAGATGATCTCACTATTATGCGATACATATATTCTGTGAATATCTGTTGATAGTTGATCGCTATAGCGGCTGAAATGTTCAATGGCGAGGCTCTCATCGTCCTGCTCACCGTCCATGGTTACTGAAATAACCCGTCTCTGGTCCCAGTCGATAATATACCAAGTGCTTAGTCCACCGACTGGGATGGCACCGCTTAGAGAAAAATACTTGGAATCTTTGCCTATCATGTTGCTGTATTTTATGGCATGAAGATGTAAGAAGCATAAGGTAAGGCAGATATACTCCGTAAATGTGTGGTGAGATGCATGGGTCGATTATCTTAGTCAGCCAACAACTCTTTGGCACCCAAGTGGTGTACAAAGGACTAGGTGCTTATTAAAGTCGTTTTAACAATAGAAGAGCAGCTAGTATGAATTCTAAAGGTCTAAATGAATGAAGTCATCCAGAACCTAATATCAAGGCACGGAATGGAGTAGCGTTCTCGTTCAAAATGACCGCGTAATGTGGAATGAGATGCCCATCGCAAGCAGCTGATCACTAAACCTCACTCAGCGGGAAGCTCGGGCCCTTAGAACTCCCGTAGGCCCCTAAAACAACTGCCCCGCCATAGGAGTGATGTCGACGCTCAGCACTGATTGGCCCCCATCGTTCTCTAATGACCGGTTTCGACGGGCCGAGATTGGAGGACACCACAGGAACAAGGGCGAGCTTACCGTCATTGTACATACAATTACACTGCATGTGCTCCATGTTTTGTTTCTAGACCCTTTTTCTGCCTGTATCTTTGCCGTTCTTGTATTTCAGTGCTTTTCTCTACGGTCACCACTGTTTACGAACTCGGCTTCCTCGGTTGAGGTCCCCTTTCACCGTCATCTTTCTTTAAATCGACTATTCCTCGAGTTACTGCGATAGTTAGTCTTGTGTTTCGAACAAATGCTCAAAGGCATGGTGACGTCAAAACTTACCCTCTAGAATATCTTACCCTCGAATGCCTATAAGCTTAATCGAGCACGTGCAGCTTCAAATCACAACCAACCTGTCCCGTCCCACGACGACCTGACATCCGCCTGCGCGCTGCGACGAGATGCTTCTCCTCCATCAAGTCGGCAGCCTCAAAACAGGCGAAGTCGTTCGATATACTGTAACATACATACCTTCTCAAGACAGGATATTGCCGTCACCTGAGAAGCTCTTCCTGCGCGTGCGCAACACCTCGGCCATCGCCCTCCGAGCCGCTTTCGTCCACGGGCCGTATACTCTTTCCGCCGCCGCTTACCCCGCTGCGTTCAACCCCAACGAGAAGTTCGAATATCCTGAGCGCTATGGAGTTCCAGAGTTTGAGCCCATGGTCAAGGCGGGAGGCTCCTGGGAATGTGAGCTTGTGGTTCCGCTTACAATCCGACAAACTGCTGGGTTAGGAAGTCATGGAGGGTTTGGAAAAGCACCAGAGCATGATCACGAAAGCGCCAGTTGGATTGTTGAGGTCTCTTCGCAGATTCTGTTCTCAACTTCTGCTGCTGTTGGGTTCGAGATTGTGTTGGCTCGTGACAAGAAGTCTTTAAGCCTCAGCAGCTCGAGTCCTGTGGTCAGTGGACAGTCTCAAGTTCCTCAGCCTGGGAAGATCAGCGACTACCAACAAGGTGTAGAGGCCAAAGAAGGGCATCATTCTGCGCAGCCACGAGGTGTCTTCTCTCGTGCGATACAACTCAAGGTCGAAGATACTGCAGCATTGTGGAATACCCCTAGACTTCCAGGCTGGGATGACAAAGGAGAAGGGCGCGCTGAAAAGCGTTCGGGTGCAGATCAGCATGTAGAAAGTGTCGTCAAGACTGGCGATCCCGAAACAAAAGGCGATGAATCAAAACCAGAGAAACCCAAAAAGAAACAGAAAAAGGTCCACATGGTGGTTCTGACACATGGTCTGCACAGCAATCTTGGCGCAGATATGCTCTTCATGAAAGAGAGCATAGATGCAGCTGTCAAGCAAGCCAAGATCGATGCCAAGGCACGGCGGGCCCGGGAACGAGCCGCGAGGAAGAAATCAGGCAATGGCCTTGTCGAATCAGATTCTCACGATACAAAGGACATGGACAGAGTGGAGGGTGAAGATGATGACGACGATGATGATGAAGAGGTTATTGTTCGTGGTTATTCAGGCAACTCGACCAAAACTGAACGAGGAATTAAGTATCTCGGGAAGAGGCTCGCTAGATACGTCCTGTCCATGACATACCCAGATCAGCCATTCCTACCGACAGGGAAAGGAATGACTGATGCTATAACTCATAACTTTGATAAACACGATCCCCAGCAGAAACCGGTACACAAACATAGTACTATTCACCTCGGCAAGGATGGAGCACATCTTCACAAGGCGGAACGTCCATACAAGATTACCAGCATAAGTTTTATTGCTCACTCTCTAGGTGGTCTTATTCAGACATACGCCATTGCATATATACAAAAACATTCACCGCAGTTCTTCGATCTCATCAAGCCAATCAACTTTGTTGCTTTGGCTACACCATTTCTGGGTCTGAGCAACGAAAACCCTCTATACGTCAAGTTTGCTCTAGACTCTGGTCTCGTTGGCAGGACAGGAAAGGATCTTGGTCTGACATGGAGAGCGCCGACACTTGCACGGAGTGGTTGGGGTGCTATTGTGGGAAACTTGGGTGAGACGGCGCATAAGAAGGTTTATGGGGAAACACAACCTGAGTCGAAACCGCTTCTAAGAATCTTACCTACTGGTCCTGCACATATCGCGCTAAAGAAGTTCCGAAACAGAACTGTGTATTCGAATGTGGTCAATGATGGAATTGTACCGCTTCGCACAAGCTGTCTTTTATTCCTAGACTGGCAGGGACTTGGGCGTGTTGAGAAAGCTCGACGAGATGCTGGCTTGGTCGAAACAGTCGTTGGGTTTGGATGGGCTGAGTTGACAGGCACAAATCAAGCTCGTCAGAAGCAACTTGGAAACGGCTCAGTAGGACAGTCTGGTACTTCATCCCCTCAGACTCACGAAAATATGCGCGAGGTTCCACAGCCACCAAGCACGGCTATGGTTGATGATGACAGAGCGAGTCTGCGTTCTGTGGCAACGCCATATGGTGATGAGGTACCATCCGACTCTGCTGATTCAACCAATAGTGGACCATTGGCGGGATTCTTCAACTTTTTCAAGAGTAATGAGCCACCAAAGCCTCCCAATGTGTCGCAGAAGCAGAAGAAGATATACTCCAAGAGCCAGACTCTCAAGCTCGATGAATTAGCCGCCGATGGCAGCGTTGATACTGCTTCTGAGGCTGCTTCGACCAAACAGTCCAAAGTCACAACTGGTCATGAGGGCGAAGATGAGATGACTGCTCCTCCAAGAACGACCATCTTTGAATCTGCTGGAGATCTACTCAACCCCAAGGTACCCGATGTTGAGTACCTGATCGATCCATCTAAGCGGCCGCGAACTATCTTCCATGACCGTGTTTATCACCCATCTGATATACCTGGTCCACCATTGAAGAGACGTCCTACTACATTGGTCAGGAGGAGGACGGGCCAACGACAGAATTCGATAGGACAGGCCTCTACCAGTAGCGCGGATTCGTCGCCATATCCCCATGTGAATCATGAGGACAGTTCATTGTCAGCTAAAGACTACGATGATACAGCGAACACGAATCCCGATAAAGATATTCATGAAGTTATCGACACTTCAAACATGCGAGTCGAGGAGAAGATTGCAAGAGCCTACCACAAGGACCTGTCCTGGAGGAAGGTTCTTGTAAAGGTTGAGCCCGATGCTCACAACAACGTTCTGGTCCGCCGCATGTTTGCCAACGCGTATGGCTGGCCTGTCATCAAGCACTTAGTCGATGCCCACTTCAGCGACTCGGCGGCCTCTCGCCTCCGCAACGAGGACGAACACAATCGCGAGCGGGCCCGCAACATGAACGAGCCTCCTGACGAGCACGGAGCCGAGCTCAAGAAGAGTCGAGACAACTTAGCAAGTATGACTCGAACAGATAGTGAGTCTCGGGAAGCTATGGACAAAGTATCGGATCTTCCGAAGTCACAGCAGTCCCAGAGAGGGAGCGACGCATCAACGCACCAGCGGCCAAAGACGGAACGAGCGGACTCGGTGACATGGAGCGAGCGAGACTGGCACGATAGCGACTGTGATAGTGATCTTGATTTTGGAGGTGATCTGCCTGCGCCAACGTCCCCGTCGGCGCTTCATCAGCAGGACAAGGGCAAAGAGGCGCAGGGGCCATCGGGCGGGTGGAACTGGGCGGAGAAGATTGTGGGCAAGGGAGCTTCACGGGCAAAGAGTCCCGTGCATGGAGCTAAAGATGAATAAGTCTGGGCTTTCTAAAGGTGCACATTGTATTGTACGACTATGGATTGAGAAGAGATGGGAGTTCATACAGGATAGAAGGGGCGTTGAAGCGCAGCATGTCGATACCACGACAGTGAATCTAGAGCCAATCCAATTGATCAATACACGAAATACCAATTCCAGCTGGAATACGTGTCCGAGGACTTGTCGTATGAGCTCAAAGAATTAGCTCGGAGCTTGAAGAAGCAAAGCTGTAGGTCTCAGTTCTAATGTCTCAGGTACCAAACATCTGGGAGCACTAATCGAGTGATTGTAGCACCAAAAGGCAAACGGGGCTTGAGTCAAAAGAAAATCCCCATGATGCGAACTATGGGGAAGTGGGCAGACAGATTCTGTAGGCTAAAGACTGTGAAGAGTCGCCCTGCATAAAGAGGCTTTTGGGAGGTGTTCGCTATGGGATGTCAGAGCGTTGGGATCGAGATCTATATGAGCATAGCTTGAGTGATGATGGGAACATGATGGGCTTTTTTTCAGGGGAATTCGAGTTATTCGATTGTGTAAAGTCTGGTAATCTGAAAAGATTTGCTTCTTGAGAAGGGCATTGTGAATATGCATGTTAATCAAGGGACGTCCAATAAGGTTCAGCATGTGTTCACTCTTATAAAAAAAACCCTTGAAGTTAATTCAAGGGTCCATAATACAAAAAGCAACCCGTTTTCTGCATCAGATGTAAAAACGGCAAAAAGAAGGTATAACAGCGGAATCTAACCACCAACGATGGACGAACAGGGAATCGAACCCTGGACCACTCCCAGATTATTCGGGTGAATTATGCTAAGGGAGTATTATACCACTAAACCATTCGCCCGAGAAATTGTTAAAGTAGATCCTGGAAATGTGTGCTAAGTCAGTGGTTCGTGAGAATTGGATAGTGTCGATTTGTGGTGGGGTTAGAGATGAAGTGGGGGCTTGAATCGTGCAGGTTGAATCTCTTGGTCATGGCAGTGCATTCAGAAGATACAGTAGAGAAAGATGGAGACTATTGTATTTATATAAAGAAGAAGAAAAAAAAGATTATTGCAGTGGTAGTAATAGAGGTGTCATGTCCTATCAAATATCCTCGTGGTATATAGAAATACACAGAAATCAACAGTCGATGCACGTATAAATCAAGTATTAATCTATTCTCCAACCATGACGACCATGTGCGTCACCGTCCATTTCTCTCTGGGGGCCTCCAATTCCACTCCCAGCCCAAGCAAGCTCCAGCTCCTAACAAACTCCAAGTTCTGGAGCTCACTAGAAGAAAAAAATCATCGTCGTCAGCTTCGCCACGGTTCTGGCCTTTCTCTCTCATAGAATCCCTGTGCAATTCCTCTTCCAACCAAAGTTGTTGAGCAGGAGGCAAACAATTCCTCTCTACTAGTCGCTTTTTTTTTCCTACACCGGCTTCTTTTCTATCCGTGCGGTTCTTGCCATAAAGATTTATATTACAGACGTCATGCTACGGTAGTTTACTTTGTTGGTTCTACGATTCTTCTTACGGCGAGCTTTTCTACTCTGACATTACTTGCTCTGGCGCATTGCAGCAAACGACTGCCAAGATGATGAGATTATACCTCCTACCGCTCTCGACGCGGCGAACTCTCCTCTATGCGAAACGACTCGAAGCAAATACTGCGCCACAAGGAAGATCATATGTTGACAAGGGCACTGCCTGGGCAGCCAAGACGTGGGCGCAATGGGAGAAGATGGAGTCTGGATGGAAGCGCAAGGTCGTCGATTACGGTAACTACGCTTTTCGTCGCATCCCATATGAGGAATGGGGTTTGAAGTCTGTACCGCCTCTGTCGGTGAGACGCCGTGGGAAGGAGATTGAGATGAAGGAAAAGGTCGACTTGTGCTTCCCGAGCTCGGTGATACCACCGAATAAGGCGGAGGGCATCCTCAAGACTCTTGCGACGGAGCGTCAGGCGCTGCACAAAAAGAGGCTTGTGTGGTGCATTGTCGGCATGCCGATTACTATTCCATTTGCGCTCGTACCCATGTGAGTACATACCTTATCCTCTTTTTTTTTTTTTTTTTTTTTCCCTTTCTCGATACGCTGACTAACAGACTCCAGCATCCCTAACTTGCCCTTCTTCTACCTCGTCTACAGAGCATGGTCACACGGCAGAGCCATCTCAGGTGGAAAGCATCTCCAATGGCTGCTCGAGAACAAGCTCCTACGCCTAGCTCCCTCTGAGAAGCTCGACCAGCTCTACGCACTACATGCCCCACCAGCCGAAGAGCCGGACAATAAGGAGCGTACCCTTCTTACACAAAAGGAAGTTCAGACTTTCTCAGACACTCTTGACATGCCGGCTCTTGAAGTGGAGCTCGAGAGGGCTATATGGCAGGTCGAGCAAGCCGTTCAAGACCCAGATAGTCAGAGCCCACCTAAAGAGAGTTCACCTGGTGCAGCTGCCGAGAAACCAGGGTCCACTGAAACGGTGGATAAGAAAGATCAATGAGAAAAGAAGAAGAAGAATTAGTTATGCATGAGTTTTCTTTATGTTAGACGATGTATGATACCTATGTACTGAGGCAGGAGTGTATTTTGGTACGGTTAAAGAAACGGTTGGTTGTATTTGTATTTGTATTTGTGTTTGTATTAGACTGGACTGAATACCTAGGAAAAGGCAAAGGTGAAGGCAAAGGTAAAGGAAAAACAGGCGTAAGTACGCGGGTATATCTATAGAAAAGGTCCTCTCCCCAACGCGCCGCGCCTAACAAATGTTGGCGTAATGGTACAATCGCAATTATCATAAAATTCATGGCTTTTCGTTCATCTTTGCCCTTCTGCGCAAGTCATAACGTCTCAGCTGCTCTGAGCATATCGCGGACCTTGAGAGCGGGGAGAAGGCCGACGAGACCCATGGCGAGCACCATGCGTCTTGTCCTGAGACATGTGAGATCAGGAAGACGGATGTTACTGGCGATTCGGTGGGCGTCGGAGAGTGAGAAGTTGAGGCCAAGGTTCTTGAGACCGGGCATTGAATACAGACAGTTCTAGAGATTGTTAGATAGATTCTTGGTGAGATGTACTGAGGAATAACTTACTCGGCTCTTTGGTGGTGCTTTATATCCCATGACAGCAGCTTCAGCATATTCATACTGAACAACCTGAGCACTCAGAACATGTCCTCTCCAAGCATCCGCTGCCTTTACGCGGAGGAGTCGTTGAGTGAGAGTGTGAGATCCAGGAGGGCCCCGTCGACTTCTTCTTCGGCGCACAATACGTCCTGAAGCTGTGGCATATTTGTTCTCGGGTCCATGGTTCGTAGGGTTGAGAGGAGATGGAAAGACTGGGGCGTACGAAGACGCATTGTGATAGGTACAGGCGACCATTGTTGCTGTTGTTGTTGTTGTTTTTTGATGGTATTCAGTATATTGTCTGAAGGACGAAAAGAGAGGAATCTCAGAGGGAGACCAAGTTATGGAATATTACTCTTGAGGGAGATGTAAAAGAACGAGGGATGGTGATACTATCTGCACAAGAGGATATCCTCGAATCCTTATATTCAATTCCTCTCGAGTAAAACCGACACTAGTACCATCACTCTATCCTCCCCAAGCCATGTAATTAGAGAAAAAAATGATCACCAGGGGCTGGACGGCCCAATACTGTCTGAGTAAAACATCGATGTTCTACATTAGAGGAATGCTCTCTGCGCGTATAAGTCGTGACCCTTGACAAAGATGGAGGTCTCCACCAACAAAAATGGTTCGGTTCGATGTGGAGGCTTAAACTCCTCTAGTCAGGTACAGAAAGTGAGCTGCAGCGACTCAGATGATCAGACACGGGGCACTAGAAAAAGCAAGGAGACGTGTAGACAAAAAAGGAGTCTGAAGAGAAACTACTGCAGGTCACAGTAAGAACGGAAAAGAGACTAAGAGATTATGACGAGACAGACACCCACGGGCGAGACATGAGGATCCTCTGTGTGTGTATGTGGGAGTGGAGAGGCTCGTGTCTTCTTTCATCCCTTGAGATCGTGGGCGGGGGGCAGAAACAGAGACCTGACCTGATAAACTGCCAATATTATTGGCTTTTCTCCCTCAATTGCTTAACTTTGAACTTAAGAAAACCCCTTCAGTTGTAGAATATATCCATTCTATCCATTGTGAGAAAGGTTTGATGGGGAACTAGACAATAAGACTGTGGGAACGTGGTCGATGATCTCAGCTAACGAGGGGGAATACAATGATCGTATCCATCCGTTATTATCGGCCCGCGAGCTACTAACAACAAGACCTGAACTTTACGCGTCGAGACGTGTCAGTCAAAATAAAGATCGGTCTAAGCTGAGTTAGCCTACAACATTGGTTGGTTCGTTAGTTAGTTAGTTAGTTAGTTAGTTAGTTAGTTAGTTAGTTAGTCACTTTGACATAGAATAGATAGTTCAAAAGCTGAAAGGGCATCATTGTTCCATCTAAGTTAGTTCTAAGCGAGTGAGTTGACCAAGACCTGTCCGTCCGTCTCCAACGCCGACCCTTCCCCTCCCCCTCCTTCTGATCAAGTCCGATTCCGACTTGAATTGTCCGAGCTGATTACTGTATTACCCAATGTTTGATGCAAAAGTCGTACTCTGAATA
This sequence comes from Fusarium dlaminii, assembly GCA_013186775.1. Lineage (NCBI taxonomy): Eukaryota > Fungi > Ascomycota > Sordariomycetes > Hypocreales > Nectriaceae > Fusarium > Fusarium dlaminii. The sequence continues at coordinate 132,602 of JAAOAL010000043.1, read as the reverse complement.
ACAATAAAAACCATTGAGGTCCTCAAGACGACACCCAAAAAACAAAGAGTGGCATCGTCTCTTACTCTATCGTGTTTCTACCTCATGAGATGAAAGTAGCTTCGGTAAAGATGGTGCCCTCCTCGACGATCTCCTCATCTCCAATCTTCAGCTTCAGGGAGAGCTTGGGATGGTACTATAGATTTAATAGTCAGCAAGGGGGTTAAGTTCAGACCAGTCTCTCGGAAATTAAATAAAGGAAAAACTGTACCTGATAGATGTATGGCTTTGTGCCAGCTGCAGCTGCGACAATGGTCTTGACGAAGCCGGGGACTTCGGCCATGACGTCAACTCGATCGACCCTCTCCCCGAGAGATCCCTCGACCGAGGCCTCGACGGCTTTTCCGTCCTTGGTCTTTCCGGCCCAGGTGTATTTGGCGTCGCTCGGTTCAGGCCAGTCATTCTCCGAATCCTTCTTGACTTGAGTGTGCGTTGCCGTGTTGTCGACGCCGCCGATGACAATCTCGCCATCCTTGACAATACCACCCACGTTGACGAGGGTAGAGCCGTACGAGGGAGTGCTGGTGAACTCCATCAGCACAGCTGAATAGGTGGGACCCTGAAAGTTAAGAAAGTTCCATCGAGATGCAGCGTGGTGCGGCTTCATGCCCTGAAGGGCGTAAGCGAAGAAAGCCTTGCCCTTGAAATCCATGGGGCCGTCCTTTGTGGTGATGGTACCCTCAGACACACAGCGAGGCCAGAAGGCGTGTCGCATAGATCCCCATGGGTTCTCCAGGTCTGTACCGTACAGAGTTGTTCCTGTGGTTCCGGCCTGGAAGCCAGGTGTAGAGCGGGTGATCTTGAGGTTGACGATGGCGTTGGGGTCGTTCATGCTCTTGATGGTGTAGTAGGTGCCATCCTCGGACAGCTCGATCGCGCAGTCGTCGGCGTAGAAACTCGTCTTGTCCTCGTTGAAGTCGTGGTTGTTGAGGGGTGTAGAGGCCCAGAGGTGGGGCTTGGAAGGGTCTGAGCTGAAGACCTTTGCGTTGAACTGGCAGGTTGTTCGGATGCCACTTTGAAGATATTAGCAGAAGCCATGTGATGTTGGAAACTCGCAACATACGCCACGTTACTATAGATAAGCTGAGCAAGGGCAATGTGACCGTTGTCGCCAAAGATGTAGAAGGTGTGTGTCTCGACAGAAGTAGAGTCCATGGCCTGCCATTTCAGGTCATTTCGAGAGATCTCGGTGTAGGGAGTCTTCTCAGCCTCTGTAGCGACAGACTTGATGGCAGAGGGGCCATAGATAGGCTCCTGGGTGCCGGCGACATTGGCCAGTCTATAGCGGTCAGTATTTTTACATGAAGCTCTCCAGGGTCCATCTCATGGTGGGGTCAAGAAGGATCTGAGGGACAGTTTAGAACGTACTGTTGCTTGGCCCAGTTGAACATGATGAATGTGTATGAGGGTGTTTAGTGTTTGTAAGAAGGAGAGAGAAACAGAAAGTAGGGTTCTGCTTCGAATGAGGTTGATGGGATGATGGGATAATGGGTCGAGAAATGAAGGAAATGCTGGGGACGTCGTTAATTAGCCCAAGGCTGGCTACGGCATGGATTGGATACTAGAGCTGCAGTCCCAAATATCGATGTCACTTTCACACCGCTGGGCCTGCTTTTATGTGGCGGCACCCGCTTGATTTTCCCCTGGGTCATGGAGGGGTACTTGAAGGATATTGTGGCTGGTGTCAAAATCGATGATGTGGGGAATGACGTGTGTTAAGCATAAACGCGTACCAAGAACGCGTCTATCCTTTACAGTTTTTATATTAAGAGTACAGTGTCTTATATGCATGTTACACTGCTGCAGAATATCCTCCTTACAGCATGTTGAGAAACATGAATATATGCAGTCTTGCGCCACGCATGTCATTGAATAGGAGTAGGTAAAACTGCTTATTTAGTGTTGAAGAAACTAATGTGCTAATGTAATTCCCGTAGCTTCCGGCATCCACTTATTGTAAATCAGCGCCGGGCTGGGCTGGTAATCTCATCTCAAAATCATGCCCAAATGGTCCCATGATGCTGAACTTACCCTACAGACAATCCTTGGAATTTGCAGGAGTCATGACAAGCGAAAATTGCTAATGAATTGTCTATTTTAACTGGACATATGGTTTTACAGTTTCTAATTGCATATTATAACATGGTTGCTTTGCGATGATCAACTTGGTGGTGTCTCCGTTGTCGTGAAGAGGTAACGATGAATGTCCTCAAATATAGAACCACGACGAGGGATGTCACCAAGCAATCGACTGAATCTAATTGTCGGAGAAGAATGAATCGTTCAAAACGTCGAGAAGCATAAATGTTCTATACGAGTTAAAACCATACAAACAATAGTCTACATTATATGTTCCTTTTAGAATCCATGACCTAAGGCACCCAGATATACATATATATATTTTTCAATAAGATATAGGATCCAAGTTAATCAGTATCAACCTCGTACTCGATTATCTGGGGTATATGAACATAAATACGAAATGTTAAAAGTTTACCTTATCTTATCCCTCCCCAACAGGGGCAACAAAGAACAAAGTAAAATTCCCAGGCACTGTAAAGCGACCAATCAGAAGGCGTCTTTAATTATTACCTGCAGTCTAAAACCCTTCGGCCCGTCATCTACTGTAGCGACACTGGGGGGCTTCAGTGCGCGACGCGCTCAGTCACTGGACTTGATTTGACTTCTGATCGCAACCTTCCAAATCCAACCTCAAACTTGTCTCTTTCCTCACCAGCCCAGACCAGCCCAAAACTTTACCTTGTATCTTCCGACTTTGCACCAAATCACGAATTATAACCTCGCGATTACCACAGACTTATCAGCCTCATTGCGCCTCAAAGTCATCGACGCTTGCCCTTGCGCGTCAGTCAGAACTGCCGAGCAACCACCATCTTCACAATCTTTATCGAGCATTATCGATAACATCCCGCGCGCTTCTCCCTATCGATTATTTACCCTACCTTACTTTCAGCCCTGTATCGTTTTGCAGGCAATTGTCACCATGGAGGAGGACGGGGCGCAACTCCTTCAGCAGACAGGACTTGAACCTATTTCTCGACCAGACTCAACTTCGACGTCTGCATCAGCTTCATTACCACACGTGCTACCAGGCATTTCGGCTCTTGCTGCTGCCAACGCGGCTACAGAAGCGACATCTCAACTAAGGTAGGATAACCCATGAACTGTTCGTCATTCGTGACAATGAATGCGCGATACTGCCGACTTGCGCTCGAGCCTCCATCAAACAAAAACCCTCCGACACCTTCATTACTAAAAAAATGATTGTTAACTAACCCCTGTCTGCAGAGCATCGGCCGCTCCGTCGCCCGCAATGTATGCCACTGCATCTCCTGCCGCTACGAGTGGGGGATCTGGAAGTACAATGGTAAGTCGCGACCATATTTCATTATCACAATCTTATCAGCACTTCCCCCGTTGCACTTTATATGCTGGGTCTGCAGCCGACATATGCCATTTCCTGCAATCTTATCTCTCGAGAGCGGATGCATCCTGTCCCGTTTTTTGCGGCGCCAGCTCAGTTGGCCCGGCCTTATCGCCGCTGATTGATACAATCACGTGTCTTATCTCCAAACCTTGCCACACTAATCCCTTACGGGATGGTCGATGGGACTCGGGCTTATCTGGCTTATCAAGCGCAGCCAGTTACGTTGCAGCCAAAGAATTTTACTCCATCCTCTTATCGTGACCGAGATAATAATCATTGCTCTCCCTCCCGCTTTCGCATTGCATTGCACTGCACTGTACTCACTTTACACTCAACAACCAGCACCATGATGGCAACTAACGGATCAACGCAGCCTACCTGCCAAAATTGCAGTACCTCTACAACGCCGTTATGGCGTCGCGACGAATTTGGCTCGGTTCTGTGCAATGCCTGTGGCTTGTTCCTCAAGCTGCATGGTAGACCCCGGCCAATTTCGCTCAAGACAGACGTTATTAAGAGTCGCAATCGAGTCAAGACAATGCGCCCTGATTTGGCGAATAAGAAAAAGGTTAGTCCAATGCGCTCAGAGGCATTGCGCATTGCTAACGCGGTCTAGCAACAACAACAGCAGCAGCAAGCAGCTGCGCAAGGATTCCCCACGACCGATGCAAATGGATTCGACACGACCGGACAGGCTGCTGCCGCCGCCGCACACGCTGCTCAAGCCGTGCGACGAGCGTCCCAGAGATCGAACGGCCACGACGGAGCCGACTCACCAATCTCCCGCACTGGTACTCCCTCTATGTACGCGCATGGCCTGTCCCAGTTCATGGTCGATGACCCTTACCAGACCGGCTTTGTCGCAACAGGGGAAGGTCGCGCGTCATCTCCCACAAACGGGGATCGCAAGATGGACGCGCCACAGACGCATGAGCAACTTATTGCGCACAACTCAAGCCTGAAGACGCGGGTCAGCGAACTCGAAGTGATCATTGAGCTTTTCCGAGGCCGCCTTAGCCAACTCGAGCAACAAGAAGCTGTCGTTAGAAGCGGACAGCAGTTAAACCAGTTGCGCTCCCAACTGGAGCAAACACAAGAGAGCGAGGCTCAGCTACGCCGGCAGCTCGAGGATAGCCACCGACGAGAGAGTAGCCTCAAGCGACGCCTAGATGACCTTGAACTTGAGCTTCAAGCTTTCCAAGGAGCCAACTTGGCCCCTGGAGAGAGACCCGCCAAGAGACCACGTACCATTGAAGAGCCCACAAAGACACAAGCAGAAGCAGATATTGAGGCGGCTGCTGAAGCATTGCTGGCTTCGGAAGCCTCTAGACCGAGCGAGGCTGTCGAATCTGCCCCTGTCGTGGATGCTCCTGAGCCAACTGAGTTGCCACAACATCCTGAGGGCTCAAAAGAGGATTCTGTTCCCAAAACCGAGGATGAGATCGAGGCTGCTGATGTGCCGATTGATCCTAACATGCCCGTAATTGACGATGTTTCCCAACCTGCGGCCGCAGAAGAAACAACGAACACGGAGGATGTTGAGATCTCTGACGCACCTGATGCATCTGAAGCACCTAGCGCGCCTGAAGCAGCTGAAGCAGCTGATGCCGCTGCCACCGCTGACGCCTCTCCTGAGGCTACTGAAGGGACAGAAACTCCTGCGCCCGCTACTGCAGCTACATGAGAAGAGTGATGTTGTAAACGTCTCCGACTAGTAACGAAATGAACTTGATATCCGCGCCAGTCGTTTAAACTGACGTTTCATTTTTCATTGATTCAACGCTACTGTCAGATTCATTGCTCGTGTCTTGGCACCAATTACGACTCATCTTGATTTATACCCCCCTGTGCGAGGCGTTTGTCGCCCTCGCCTTTTTTTCATGATATACCTCCTAGCGGCAAGGGCAGCGAGGATTCTAGGCGTTTTGGCCTGTTTGTTTCGAAGTGTAAGAGATGATTGAGGAGCATACAAATGTTTTAATGGGACGATGAATGCGAATGCGAAACTCGGTATACGGATACACGGTACGAGGATTCAGTCTTGGGAGTGTGGGACTTCTCGGGTGCATGCATGTGCGAGAGGAGATGGAGAATATGGTAGTTATCAAAAAGTTTAGCTGCTCTTGCAATGGAAAATAGACCCTGACTTTGATTTATCACTTATCTGATATGATATCGATAGTATGGATGACTTGTGAAGCATGGCGTAGAATGTGATAAGCCTCAACCGCCGTTGAAACCATTGTAGTGTTAACTCGGGCCGCCAATTTATTTACCTTGTATCTATGCTTTCTCCCTCTGTAAAATAATTTCTAGACCCTCGAATTCCCATGTTACCTATCTTTCGTTCACCTGACAGTGATTGTCAGTGATTAACTGTCGCAGTCACGTGCTCCAGTAAAGATGATACAGAGCAACAGACAGAATAACACAAGTTCCCCTCCAACCAACAGCAGAGAGATCACGCGAATCATTTATTCCTTCAAAAACTCACCGAGAAGATCCACAGTACCAGGCCTCTCCCGCTCTATTTCACAATTCATCAGGGTTGATATCACGTTACTCAATCCAGTGGTGATTTCAGTTCCTATCAATCTCGACTCACCTCAAACCCTCTTAGTGTCGCGATATGCCTACAGTGCCTACTCGGGGCGGCCCTTCGGGCTCGCGACCCACCTACTCGGGAGGAAAGGTCGTGCCTTTTCAGAAGAAAGGACAAGCTGTCCGTGGCGCTTCCGGTAAGACGGTCCTAGGAGGTCGTCGCCATCGGTAAAGTCAATCCCAAAGCTAAACTAAGACAGTGGAATTGCATACTAACACTCTCATAGCAAAATACTTCGAGATTCCATCACTGGAGTCAGTAAGTTATACACTCATCTCTCCCTAAGGATCAGTGCTAACAAGACGATTTAGCCAAGCCCGCTATCCGGTTAGTGAATCATATTTACCTCTACCTGAGACATATGAGCATCAATACTGACACTGTGAAACATAGACGTCTAGCACGCCGAGGAGGCGTCAAGCGTATTTCAGCTGGAATCTACGATGAGGTCCGAGCTGCGCTTAAATCGCGTCTTGAAGCGGTATGTAAATATGTACAGTGCTTCATTTGATCTACCCATACTAATGTCGTTATCAGATCCTCCAGATGTGCGTTATCTACGTCGAATACCGAAACGCGAAGACTGTGACAGTGCATGATGTGAGTTTCTTGCACTAGCTGCCACTGCTAAAGAGCACTGACTGACATATGAACAGGTCATTCACAGCCTCTCACGTTTTGGGAGACCCATTTATGGGTTTGACACCGACACTTACGCTGGCCAGAACAAGTCCAAGGCCTAAAACCAAATCGTTCCTGCGAAATTGGCTTTTACGTGTCTTTCATTTGATATGAGCGGTGTCAGGCGTCATTTTTCACGCATTGTTTGTTAGCATGTTGGTCCAGGTTGCGTGTTTAATACCATGAGCATTTTGTGGAAGGATAGGGAAACAGAAAAACTGTCACACGGAAAAAGGCATATTCTGTTTAGGAGAATCGAAAGATTGATTGATATTGATCATGAGCTGTGCCATAACCTGATAAATTATGAACTTCTGTAAACGAAAGGAGTATGGTATGATCTGGGGTATCTCAAGTGACAGTACGAGTAGTAGGTCCGGTATCAAAAAAAGAAAGAAAAAAGAAAAAGAAAAGAAAGAAAGGAGTCGCTCCTCCGACCATTACATGCTTCCTCCAGTAGCATCTCGTCTCCCCTGACTGACCCAGAGTTTATACTCTAGCATGTCCCCTTTTCTAGTGGTATCTTTGTAGTTGTTTGGTGGTTGTGGCTTCTTTCCGTCGATTGTATCGTCTTCCGGGGTATTCATTCAAAGCATTCTTGAAATCTTCTCCTTGTCGTCTCCCATTCCTCCTCATCTCATCATCGTCGTCTCGTATAATCGCGTCCTGTCGATGACCAACTCGTCGATAGATGTTCATCATCCCTGGATCATGTGAAGTGATGGTCGACCAACTCAACTCATTTACCTCCTCTTCTTAACCAAGTCCCAGTTGGACAAGATGCCATCCAAAGCCCTGGTAGCTCGGACCTCGTCACGTCGGAAGGGAGCGTTGAAGATGCCAGGAAGAAGCATCGCGCTGTTGGCGTGCTCTTGAGCGAATCCAACTTCAGCATCCTTTCCACAACGTTCCTTGGTAACACGGACAGCCTCCTGGAGGAGATCCTTTCCAACGCCCTTTCCACGGTAGTTGAGGTTGGTGGTCCACGCGCGAATGACACCCTTGCCTCCTCGTAGAGAAAGCGATCGTCTGCGTCTGTGGCTAGAAGTCGGGTTGGGCTCAAGGCGAAGAACGAGGGTTCCGATGATGTCTTGGTTCAATCGAGCAGCCAGCAGGGTATCCTCCTCTCCGTCATCAGCACGTAGCCAGTTCCATCGCAAGCGCTCAGCCAAGGAAATATAACCGTTGGCCAAGTAACGAATACCCATAAGGTAGCTCATGATCACACCACAAGAAACCGTCATACCAAGTCCAGAGTCACGAGTAACGCCGCCGAAATGATAAATGGCAGCCAAGGTTGCCGATAGGCCAGCAAGACAAAGCGGGTGGAAAACTAGGTTCAAAGAGGCCCTTTGGCGCATCTGGGCAATCGAGTCGGCAACGAGGCGCATGCCCTCAACCTTGTCTTGAGGCTTGTCGAGAACCTCAAGAGACAACGGCTCGATGTCATCGTCGTTGTCGAGACCAAAGTATGGCGTAGAAGCTGCAAGCGGAGAGGGAGATGGCGCGACAAAAGAGGAAAAGGGAACAGATGGACCGAATTGTGGAGTGCTGGTGGCTGAAGTCATTGCTGTGTGGAGGACAAGGTTGGCGCGGAGGAATGTGAAGAAAGCTATGGTTGCGATGTTAGTCATGGTGTTTTGGTTTACACATTTTGATTCCGTCAAGGTTTGTTCCCAAGCCGGCCATATTGAATATGATTCATGACGGAAACAAATCAACACAATCCATCGTGTCTAGAGCTTACTGAAGCTGCAGAACGAATAGTTCCAGCGCTTAAACGTCGAGTTCGTGACCATCAAGTCAAGCCTATGAACTGTCGTGTGCTCGGTTGTGACCAGGGTAGGCTTCGGTGGTGGCCATAGTAACCGAGCGACAGGGGGCTCTTACACCAGGACAAGGCCCTGAAGGAACAAACAAGAGAAAACCATCAGAAATCAGAGAAACTCACCAGCACTGGTCTTCAAAACCGGAACAGCACCAACTCTATCGACAACCGTGCTTGGGTGGCAGGCCCTCAGATCGAGCTCTCGAATAGCAATATGCTGAGGACCTTCCATGGTGGTGTAGGTGGCCATGGTGAGATATGGCGTATTAGACTACCTTAGATAGGTACTGGAGGTAGAAAGGAAGAATAAGATAAGAGCAGTCAAAGATGATAGAAGGAAGCCAGCCTTCAGAAACAAATTGGACTGGGGAAGACAATAAGGGTATAATATAATAGATAGATTATAAAGTCGAGATGTGATTATGTTTAACAAACAATAGGTCGAGGGAGGAAGAGGGAGACGGGAGAGAAATAGATCGAGACGAGTCCGGGGGAAGAGGAAGAGATTTCAAAGTTTCGAGAAGGGTAGGGTCGTCAGCTCCTGCAAGTCGAAAAATAGGCTTGGGAACGACCCGACGCTCTGGTGGCCGTAGCGTCTTTTTCTTTTTCGAATGCGACACACTCTGCATTAAGATCCTTGCATAGTGCGGCGCTGTCACGGCGTCGAGGCCGGATCCCTGGGCCCTTGGCTCATCCCTGAACTCGTTTGTTGGCGCCTTTGTGCCTCTATTTCTCTCGTGTGTGTCTGTATCTCGCGAGTTAAGACAGATAAATGGTCTGCTTTGTTCTCTCTAGCGTAGATGCGGGATGGTGGAATCACTAGTAGCTGATTCTAGGCGGGTTTGCACATGTGGTAGTGGTGGTGTTGCTGTCGGTCATGGTTGCGTGACAAGATATGCTATCTCGTCGAGCGATATCAATCATCGTTGGCCTAGTCTCTTGAGAAGGATTCGGTGTAGTGGTGCACTTGCTGCAACGCACATATGTACTGTGGTTCCGTCACAGTATCTTCACTTTGATAATGATACCTATGCACCCCTCTTTTGCCTTATCTTCAAGATCTCATCCAATCATAAAAATCATATCTTGTCTCTTTACCGTCATGTTCCAAGTTCAGAGCTTCACACTTCCCCTCCCAATGTAACTAATCGTCAGTAACCAACCTCATCAGAGGCGTCGTCTCTCGTCTCGTCTTTTTGTTGAATGACACAACAGGGGGCATTTCAGCCTTCAGCCCCTCATCTCCACTTGGTTCCCAGCAACAAACGACTAGAAGCGGGGAGCCGAGACGACCAGCGGCCCAGAGCATGTTAGTTTATCGTTGGTGCCCTGTAGTCTCATAACGTCCAGGTTGGCCCATGCGAAATCTAAATTCCACGAGCACGCGACGGTCAGTCAATTAAATTTGATTTGATCCTGCCTTGACCATGCTTGGGCCCCAGCTGTTCGATTTGAAATAAAGGGCTCACCTGGCTCCGGGGCAAGTTATAACGCAGCCGAGTAAGGCATGTTTTCAAGGTGTGAGTGGACACACTGATAGCCCGCCTGCGTTGGCTCTAAAACTATCTGCAACCTTCATGTGCTTGAAGCTTTTGACAATCGGGCGATATCGATATCATTGATGTACAGGCCAAACTTTCATACAGAGGACAGATAGTAAATCGCCGCTTGGCACCCGGTTTGAACGCGACATGTTCCGTAGCGGCCTCTACAGCTGGATCGTCAGGGGCCAGTGAAATCTGTTCCCAACAGCTGAATAGTCTAGACCAGCGACAACGGTGTCTCCTCATCGCACTAACCGTGCCGGCGCCGTTGTCTTGACGCCATCTCTCTCATGCGGCAATAGTCATTTGAGGAGTAACCGGCCAATCCAATAGTTCAGGTTGACACGATATATGTCGCTTGGTTCGGCTATCAACATCTCAGTGGTTGCAGCAAGAGTTGATCGTCCTTGACGTGACAGTTTGAAGCAAGAAACAACGTCGGAGGATGTTCAAACGTGTTCAAAGTGGTAATCTCTATGTTGGATCAACTCCACTGCTGACGTATCCAGCATATCCCTGGTTGCAAAAGGTGTTAACGTGCCAGCCAGCCATAACGCACAGAGGGGAAGGAAACCATTCGTGACAAGCATCTACCACCTAAGCGACGGATGTGTGGGGGAACAACCGAGGATGATTTCATCAACGCTGCCTGAGAACGCGAATCCTTCGTTGTTACCAACGGTAACCGATTTGTTCGGAATCCTTTGGCCGAAGTTTGTACTTTTAGCCGCATGGAAGTATGTGATAGAGACTTAGTAGGTTTGAACAGTTATCGTTCTCTCCCACTTGCCGTACTGGCTCTAGCACAGTACGCGGCTCAACGACTTCGTTGACGTTGGTCGTTGATGTTCTCGTCATCGGGAATATGACGCCTGTTTTCGCGATTGAAACTTTTTGGTTGACTGTGCTCACCCTGGTCTCTACAGGGTGCAAGGACTTTTTCGGTTGTTTCCCAGTCAATATTTAATAGGTCGATGCTTCAAACCACCATGAAACGCACGACAGTGAAACTGTTATGGAGCACGGAGCACAACTCGAAACACTCATGTCCGTCAATGTGTTTGACGAGTGTCGATCCAACCCCTCCTCGTTGTGACGAACCGCAACGTTGTTGCTGTAGAATTCGCGCAGGGATGTTGTAGGAAAAGAGACCCTGAAACTGTAAAAGATCCTTGCGAGCAAACGTGATCTTCCGCCAGTTGAAGATGCTTATTGCTAAGGCCGATCGAAACTTTGTGGGCTGATGTTAACACTAAAAATCGCGAGAGGGCAAAATCAATCTGTTTCAATGACGGACAGTACAAATCACAGTATCGGACGAGTACCTTCCATTCCCTCCTTCAGTTTTATTCCGACGGAAAGAAGCTTCACTGCTTGCTGAGGTGGCTGCTCCTGCTGGAGAGTCTTGTCAAGCATATCAGGCAAGTACTAACAAGAAATGAATTAATCCAAATTTTCATTTCATCGTCCACTTTCTATCAAACATAAATCCTTCTTCGTGTGAATACCCATACAGGAAGATACTCCAGCCTATCATCTCCTCAATCGATGTCCCAGCACCATGCCAGCAAAGGCAATCAATCGATAAGCAGTTCCGATTGCAACCAAAACACCAATGTTGAGCCACTTGCGGTCAAGATGATATCCAGTTGCCTCAGCTGCAATATCGACTTGAAAGAGGTATGCAAAAGGTGCTACGAGCTGCCCAAAGTACAGTTCTGCTAACCATGTAGCAGGAGATGCTCGCCAAAGCCACTCCATATGCCAATCCTTAACAGATGCCAGTGGAGGCGCGGAACCTGAGAGAATACCAGTGATGAGGGCAATCATGGTAGCAAACAGTGGTGCATCTTCACGTCGAACGACCATGCTTATGATACTTGCAAGGCCATAAATGCAGTAGAAGTACAGCAAATTTGTGAGGAATGCAAGACCCCAGTCGATGATGGGCACAGACAACAAGAACAAGGGCACGGTGAAGTGCATGCAACCAAGTGCCATACGGGGAAAGACAGAAATAACCTTGGCAAGAAAGTAAGCCAGTCGGGAATGGCCTGCTTCGGCCTCTCGCCTGTACAAGAGTGTCTCTTCGGAGAAGAGCTTGACTCCAGGGGCACCTGCAACAAGACCAATAGCAATAGCAATCAGAAGTGCGAACTGAGGTGCAGAGAAGAAGTCGATAGCTGTCGACAAGACCTCATAGGGCTCGTGGAATAGACCGACAAACATAATACCGTTCTTAGGATTGTTGGCGAGACCGAGCAGAGCACCAGCGAGAACAGCGAGACCCATCTCGGCAAACAGAGCAGCCCTCGCGCGATATTGCTGGAGTATTGCACGGCAGAGGCAGAGCCATCCTTGCTTGATATAGGGAGCACCACGCTTCTTGAGGGCCTGACGCATCCCTGTATCGCCCAGCATTGTGGACCTGACACTTCTGCGGTCGTAAGCTTCTTCCGATTTGCTCTGGCGCATCTTAGCCCAGTGTGAGATCAGTGCTTCCTTGGAAACATCACCGGCACTATTGTATTCCCGACCGTTACCAGTGATGATGTCGGTAATTACATCAGCATGGTTGCTGTGCTCTGGGAACTGGAAGCCCATGCTCTCGAAATATGTCTGTGACTCCATTTGAGGGCCTTCATAAATGGTCTGTCCGTTACCGAGCAGGATGAGATTATCAAACAGGTCGAAAATTTCAGTTCGCGGCTGGTGAATGATGACAATAATGGAGATGCCGAGTCTTGCGATGGCCTTGAGGGTGCGCATGATGGATGATGCTGCGGTAGCATCCAAACCACTGGTTGGCTCATCAAGGAAGATAGCCATTGGCGCAGCTGCCAATTCCATGCCTATACTCACTCGCTTTCTCTGACCACCACTGATGACAGGCTTTCCCACGCTACCAACCCGAGAATCTCGCACGTGAGAAAGCTCTAGACAGTCAATGACAGACTCAACATGAGCCTCAACATCTTTCTTGCTCCAATTACGAGGAAGTCGGATGCGTGCCGAGTGCACAATGTTCTCGTAAACCGTCAGCTCAGGCAACACGATATCATCCTGAGGCACGTAGCCGGTCAACTTCTTGTACTGCTTCATCTTTCCTGGAGTATTGTTGACCGCAACGATACCGCCAGTATTGCTTGTCTTGCCCATCAAAACATTGACAAATGTCGATTTACCAGCTCCTGAGCCACCCATAACAGCAACAAGCTGTCCCTGCTCAATAGAGCCTGTAACGTTCTGAAGGATGGGCCTTGGGCTCTTTTTGGGATGAAAGACAAGATCGGAGTATCTAAAGGAGAGGCCGAAGTTGGTTGCCTCAGCTGCTCGTCGCATGGATTCAACAAAAGCTTTGAGCTGTGGGTTGGCCTCCATTTCTTTCTGCTCCTGTTCCGAGCTGTAGACGCTGTTACGCGAGAGAGCAGCCTCAAAACCAGTTCGGGTGCGTCCCTCTCGGAAGTTTTGTCCGTATGGTGAATAAGGACTGTAGCCAGGTTGCATTGGAGCCATCTCATTATCTTGATCTTCGGGCAACTCCTTGTATCCCCGTCCAGTGATTGTCGCTTTGACGGCCCTCATGGTCTTGTGTCTCTTTAGAGCACCAGCATGGGCCTTGGATGTTCTCTGCCATCGTGAACGGAACATCAAGACGAACATACCGACAAGGAGGAGGAAATCGATGATGACTAAAACGCCCACAGGAATCAGATACCGCTCAAATGAGGCACCTTCCGGACACCTGCTGCCAGATAGGCATGGTGTTGGAGTCGAAGCACCAGGCTGGCAATATGAGCCGGCAGGGCATCTAATCTTCTTCATACCCTTTTCCTCCAAAGGGCAATAGTGGCCCGCCTGGCAGATAATGGGCTCGAAAACCCCCATGCCCACGTTTGTGCCGTTCAATGAGCAAGTCATGCCTGAGAGACGTGCAATTGTGCACTTCTCAAGAGGAGGACATGATTGAGGGAGTGAATTGATGGTGTTGTTCTGGCCTGTAAAACATCAATTTTGATTTCAAGCAACCCAGTCAGTGAACTTACAAAGGAACCCTTCTTTACATCCATACTTCTGCCAGGAAGACACGTTCTGCAGCTGCAGGGGAAGGGCGCCAGGCCTCCAACAGGGTGCAGCATCAATAGGAAGCTTGTCGTTAAGAAGCTGATATGTGGTTCTGTAGAAACTGGTCGAGAAGCTCGATCGATTGGTGCCAGTACAGTCTCGGTCGTAAACAGTGAGCGTGTTCTTGTCCTTCAATGGTTTAAGAGAACGGCTCTTGGAGTCCCATATGAGATCACCCCCGACAGGAGGGTTGGAATTGTCTTCCATGGGTAGATCGAGCGAGCCCTTGGGATTCTTGGCCTTGTACCATTTTCCGCTTGTGATGTTGTATACACCTTGGGTTTGGTTTCCAATGCATTGCCATGCTGCTTGGCCATTGTCGAAATTCGCTCCGGCTTCGGCGAGCTTATCGAGTCCAGGTAGCGCACGAAGAGCGCAAAGACATGCAGTTGTGTCGAGGAAGCTTGGTGTATCGGGCCTGGCACCTGGAAGGAAAGGTTGTTGTGGTAGCTTAGCGTCATCGACGCCATAACTTGAAAGCGACATTGTGGCGTACCACCTGTTGCTCAAAAAGGTAGAGAGGTTATTGACAACCTTGACTCTCTATTTTTCACTTGTATCTTCGTGGGAAAGGACGAGGAACGACAACAACAACACTCATCATGTCAAGCCAACAGGGCGGCATGTACTCCATCTTATAAGCCGGCTGGGACTTTGTGATCCTACAACCTGAATGAGGAAGAAAAAAATGAAATCCATTGCCTGAGATCCATACGGGATTCCGAACCCAGGGTTCAGACTTGAGATCTACCATTCAAAGAGCCTAAATAAGACTCATGCGATGGACCTTGGGCAGTGCTAGTCAGATTTTAGTCTCCGCGATGGATGCACAGGGTTGGATCATCCATTCCCAAAAGGCGGTGCTCGAGAATTCTCCTAGGGTTACAATATATTGCAATGTTTAGAGTCACTTCTGAGCGGAGACTCGTAGCGATTATCTCGCCATTGCCCAGGCCAGCAATACGAGAAAGAGGCCATATTCCTGTGACGAAGCAACGTCGTGCTGAATGATATGTCTTGATCTGGAATCCAGGTTCTTTAGCGATGGAACGCCAAGAAACGCTGTCAGCCTCTCTTCTTTTTCTCCATATTGCCGATGTTGGTAGCCAATGCCTCAACAACAAGGTCAAGGCCAGGGTCTGTTACATCAGAGGCGGCAGCTCCTGCGGGTCGTCAGCGCCTGGTCAGACCAGATAAAGCCTAGGTCGAGGCGCATTTGCATCTTGCTCAGCTCTGAGTTGTGGGGAGCTAAGGCTTAGCGAAAACGAATTTCGATATGAAGGGAAGACGTAGGGCTGATCTGACTTGGTCAACTGAAGTCCTCTATGGGATGACCATGCTAGGCCATGTCACTGCCCAGCTGGTGTTTCAAGGAAATGGCTTAATAGGGTCTCATCTCGCGCTACGACGCCACTCTCCTGGCTAGGAATATAGATGTCAGCAATGGCGTCGAGCCGCGAGATGATGCTTGGCTGGATTTGTTAGCTGCGCGGTCTTATTCACCCAATATCCACATCTTATTTTAACGTCCCTGGGAGCTATTAATCGATGAAACCCTAGACAAATTTTGTTCTGACTGACACGAACCAAAAAAGATTGCTATCATGCAGCCTTGGTGGCAGTGTCAGCGATAACGATGAATCCTTCCTCGAGGCTCGCGGCATGTGCTTCGCTTTTCGGGTCCGACCAGACGCGATGATACCGTCATGTCAGCACTCATGTATGTTACCTTGAGTGCCGATCTTTGAAAGAGGCCAGAATATGCAGCTCAACTCGCCAATTTGACACTGGATGCAGTGGTTGGGTTTACGTATTCTCCTTGCTCCCCTTCCTCTGTGTCAGAATGCTGTACGCATGCTACCAAGGTATATTGGTCTTGCCGCATCAACATGTTGAAAACATCTCCTTCGTGTTGTTGGTGTTGAACCGGAGGCGATTTTATTATACAACTGCATGACCTCATTAGTACTTAGCTTACCCTAAGGTCTAGTGTTGGATCTCTTACTTTGACAATTCTGGAACTGGAGGCCCAACGATATGCAAGATCCTGTGGGACATGAAAGGGAAGCTGTCGAAAGTTTATCTTGTCATGGGAATGAAGAATAAGGAGAATAAGCTGTACTGATAATGACTGTGGGAAAAGCCTCTCGATTGTCATAAAGCTCAAGGCTATTCGAGTGGGACAGTGATCGACTTGATCTATGGTTGTGTTCAAGCACAGCGTCCGAAGTGCCGGCCAGCCTCTCGACCACGATTAGAGAGAGAACCTTGGTGTCTCCAATCTGAACTTGCTCCTGGATCTCGAAGATGTCTTTTCGAAGAATGGGACATTGGAGAAATTAAGAACTTTCGACATCAGCCATGAGTTTCATGAAATTGTCAGGCTGGCGGCTGATACTCAAGCTGGCAAAAGTATTGAACCGAAATTATCATTGAGAAGACAAAAGAGTCGAGAACTTATGACTCACCGTGTAACCAGCTCCGAAGAAACCGAGCGCCGGAGGGTTATAACAGGATTCAGATCAAATGTCAGAAACAGCGTGCTGTGAGTACAAGGTAGCGAAGCCGCATGAAGCCATACAAGTTCCAGGTGGACCACGATTCTATGGCTTCAGAAAATGGTGAGCTACTGTAGAGATAAAAAGTTTTCCTCTTTCAATCTGTCAGATGAAGCCACCGTATTCCTAAAGGTGTAGGAGAAAGGCTCTTTATCTCACGTGCAGAAGTTGAGGTCCCCGAGATCTGACTGTCATAGCAAAGTCTCTCCATCTGCCGATCAAGTCACAATGGCACTCGATCCAAAGTCGTGAATAACCTGTCATAATGAAAGGATGAAATGATCACTCTCACTGAATTGCCACGAGGGCACCATATAAATATCAAAGTCACAGGAGTCTCTAGTGCAACCACATCGAATCTGGATGCCCACGACGTATAAGGTAGATAAGAATAGAGACTCTTCTCTTCACAACTCTGTGATATGCCAGGCTAAGATTCAGCCCTATCCCTGATGTTTACAGAAGAAATTGATAAACATGGAATTGAGTCACTATCAATTGGTCCTTACGCCTCTTCTCTCACTCTTCATGATGTCTTATTACAAATGCCGGAAAGTGGAGGGCCATGTCAACGACGCCCTTGAACTATACCGCCAGCCACTCCGACTCTGAAAGGCTTAACACTTGTCAATTACATGTATCAGCTGCCCGAGTTCGACTGGCAAGTTACCCAGTCAAATGAGAAAGTAGGAGACAATGATCTGATGAATCATTTGTATGGCTGTTGTGTTTCATGACTTGTGAGGTCTGTTGCGGAACACAGCAGGGGGATTCCGACAGTGGAGGTCTTCCGAACTCGGAACCGAGGCAACAAAAAACAAAGAACGAAAGACTATGTTCAACGTAAAGAAGCAAATAAGAACTTTCAATGAGTTATAATGGGTTATTCAGCTGAAATTGATGTCAATTCTACACCAAGACTGTATTGCAATCAATAGTTTATGATTGGACGTATGTGTAGATGCGGTGTGAGATCTTCGGTAGCGGGAGCCGAATTCCATGTTATCTCAGTTGCCTGCGTTACCTCCTCAAAACTAACAGGAATTAGGTACCTTTGGCTAGTGCTCGAGTCTGCTGTGGCTTGCCTACCTAGTCAACGAGGGGTTCGTACCTGATTAGCAATCCAGTTCTACCTTTCACATCATAAACATTGTTGCTTTGTCCTGTTGACAGGCTGGCAAACAACACATCAAGAAATAATGAAGGTCACTCAGGTAAGTCCGATCAAGCTTCACTCACGTCAATCTCTGTGGGAGGTCCTGGACTTTTGCTGATAGCCCATGATAGCTTTGGTACTATCCTATCAAAGGACTTCGAGGCATTCAAGTCGAGTCGGCCAAATTAGGCCCACAAGGGCTTCAATATGACCGTCGTTTCATGCTTTACAGGATCGGGAAGTCGGGCGAATTCAGCAAGATCCAATTGTCCGGTCACCCAGAATGCAGCCTTTTCGCACAAGAAGTCGTTGGCGACAAGATCCGGGTCAAGTACCTGATTCCAGAAGAACCACTTGTGCCGTGGAAACCAGAGCAGGACACTGTCCTTGAAGTCCCAATTGAACCGGATATCAATAAATTGAGCAAGGCCGACGTCAGCCTACATCAAAGTCGTGTTATTGCATACCGCATGGGACCCAAATACGATGCATGGTTCACCGCTTGCTTTGGTTTCGACACAGCTCTCGTCTTCATTGGCGATGGTCGACGCCCTGTGCTGGGAACATTCTCTCCCAAGGCTCAGGCTACTCCTCCGCCATGGCCAATGCTGCTTCTCAGCCACCTTTTAGGAAAGAAAGCTACCGAGGATGATTGGATTACCTTTACTGATTGTGCGCCCTATCTGTTCACCACAGAAGAATCCCTCAACAATGTCAAAGCCCGGCTATCGACATGCGACGTTGAAATGAAGGCTATGCGACCCAACATTGTTCTGGATGGCGAGACCGCATGGGACGAGGACTTTTGGGCACAACTGACCATTAATGGAGCCCATCAAGTAGCTCTCACCAAGATGTGCGGACGATGCACTTCGCTCAACGTTGACTACTCCACTGGCCGTGCTGCCAAAGGGGAGCGTGGCACGGTACTCAAGAAGCTCATGTCTGACCGAAGAGTCGATACTGGATCAAAGTATTCTCCAGTTTTCGGCAGATACGGCTTTCTAACCAGTAACTCTGGTGGCGATACGACCATATCCATTGGTGACAGTGTGGAGGTGACCAAGAGAAGCACTGAGCGTACTGTATGGGATTGGGCACTGGGGGATCCCAACATCGCAAAATACTACCAGTCTTCCTCAGACACGAAGTCGAGCATACCCATAGTTCTCTCATTCTGGCTGACGGCTGCGGCTCTGCTGGGCCTGCTACCGTGTTGGCTTTTACTTGCCTGAATAAACATACCCATCTTTGTGATCGAGGTGCCAGAAAGAGTGACAAGTGCAGCAACGTTGCCTCAGCGAACCGCCCTCAAACTAACGGCCGATATCTTTGAATATGCACAATCTTGCAAAGAAGGCAGCTCGTAAGAACAGATGTTACCCAAACCAGCTTTGTGTCCGGCCGCAAACGCCCAGTGTCCGTCCGCTATATCTCGGTGCGGGAGGCCGGAGGGGTGGGGACTGGGGACTGGGGTCAGCCCTTTACCTCCGACGCCGAGACGGAGCGGTCTCTCTTCGGCATGGCAGTGTCCGTAAAGGGCCGGAGGCGAGTAGTCACACGCAACTGACAACTTCTTGTCCGAGCATCTGGAAACGTTCCATCAACCCGTGCATTCTAATGATTTGCCGAAGTATGACGAGGTCGTCACACGAACTGGTCGCACAAAAGCCCTAGCACAATCTAAAGAGCATGGTATGCCCTGTCACCCCGATCGTTGAGTGATATGAATGTGCATGGTCGAAGAGCTCGTCAACTGATGCTTGTGAGTTTTGAAACAAAGCGAGACAGGGCAAAAGAGTACAGCCAGTCTCTAAGGGAACAACCAACGGGCCAATGAGCGAGGCGAAAGACTGAATCAACAACGATACTATCATGTATGCTCGGACAGCTCGCAAAGCACCTCAAAAGCTCCGGGTAAGTTCCCCGATGGGACCGTGTTGGCCAGGCGGGCGGGATGTCGGATCCGTTAACCATGGGGGGTGTGTCGTGCCTCGCGATAGTTATTAAGGTTGCCGGCATGACTCAAGATAGTTCCGTAGAAACGAGCCATGATTGAATACCAAAGTCTATATGGTGGTTGTGTATCATACACGTTATCGAAACATTTGCGAGGCTGTAAGCGTCTACGTCAGGCATTGGCGTGTTTCGGTAATTTGGAAAACCCCTGGTTTGTGTGTCGACGATGCTCTCCACCGTTGGAAGCGTCAAGCTGGGGAACCTAGGCTCGTGAGTGCACCATATGCAGAGTGGAAACAATACGAGACAGCTTCTAAGTTGTTCTGGAAGGCTTCTGGTGAAGATTGGTCTTCTTGGTGGGCCGCTAAGAGCGTCGATCAGACTGGGGGCGGCGTGAAGCCTAGAATAGCATCATCCGCGTTAAAAAAGGTATCCATAGCTAGCTCTGCCAACGATCTCGGTGCTAGTGCCCCCTCAGAGTGAAGTAGGTACTGTAGCTTCTTTTCCTTCGCTGCGCCATAGCACAGACACAGACTGCGACGCTCCACAAGACTGCCACAGCCATCCGGATGTTTCCCAGGAGAAGATGATGCGCATTATTCCACGTCAGCTTGTGTCTGCTAATGGAAGTTGGTTGTCCATGAGCAAGGCGATCGCATTGGCCCGCGCAACCTAGTCCAATCTAGTCAAAATCGGCTCGGGGAAGGGAAGGGAAGGGTAGGAAATTGAAGTAAGCATTGGATCCAAGCGAGGTGCTAAGAGAGGAGAGAAAAGTTTAAAGTGATGTACGGAGTAGTAATGAGAATATTGAAAAGGTTGGATCGTGATGAGATGAGACAAGAGATCTACACGATGGTGCACGCACTGAAAGAAGGCAGGGACTCAATACGAGCGAGACCCGAGGCGGACGATAGAAGACGAAAGGGCAACCAATGCCGTAGATAACTTTAGTAGGTACCTTAAGGTAGGTGGGAGGGGAGATTGCAGGACTTTGGCCTCTTTCCTCACTGTCCAATGTCCACCTCACCTCTCACCTCAAGTTTCTGGGCCTTCCATTGGGGTTGAGGATGAGAAGGCAGGTACCTACCACTCACGCTCCCTAGTCAGCAGCTACTGTGCCTAACGTCGTGAACTTAGGTATTCGTAAACTCCGAGCCAATCAAGCGAATTGCTAGGCCTCTTGTATAAGATGGAGAGACTGGGGAAAACTCCCACTGAGGTAATGATACTGCTAATCAAGATCTTGTTCATGATTCAGTTTCACATCCACCTTGCCGACGATGATGATGATGACCACTTGGCTAGCATTTAGTGGTAGAGAAGGAATCAAAGCTAGAAGCAGAATGTTTTCATTTATGACGATAGCAATACACTAAAGTTGATGCGTGTGCTCCTCTCATCCTCTTGATATCCTCTGGTTCGCCCCGTATCTGTCTGGCTTGAGCCATAGTCTATTTCGAGCGCCGACCCTAAAAAAAAACACCAGTCCCATCCATAGAAATCGTTGTTTTTCTGTCCTTGCGCCGTGAGCCAAACCGAAAGTTTTGTTGGCTCCAACAAGATGAGATCATAACGACGTTCCCCCATTGACTTGTGTCCCACCCAAAAGTACCGTCAGCTGTCAAGTTGGTCCTGCCAGTGGAGGTTGAGGAAATAAGACCAAAGCGTGGGGTAAACCCTCCGAAAGTAAGAAAAAGAAACAAGAAGATGAAAAAAATCTCCAACAAACACCGTTTTGATGCAGGTGATGAATAACAAGCCAGGTATTACAAGGAAGAGAAGACGGAAAGGAAAAAGGGGAAAAGGAGATGAAATGAAGAAAAGAAAAGAGACAACATCAAAAGAGACCAGTCAGGATCACCTGTAACAGATCAGATCTCCTAAATGGGAAAGTTCGTAACTGGGACTGTAGATTGGAGGAGAGCTCCAGCAACATGACACGTCTAACAGTCTGGTCTTCCCATCGTTGCGTTGCGTTGAGTGTGAGGCTGGTCTGGCCTGGCCTGTAAGCTTGGGTTGTCGACTTGGGTAGGGCCACAAGCGAACGAGACAGCGAGACAGAAGCGTTGGAGCTTGGTGAGCTAGTGAGTGAGAGCTCCTCGCTCCAAGTCGCAAGGGCCAAGGGGGAGGGGGTGACTAGTGCTGCACAATTCCGAAAACGGGCCACAGGTCCCTGTGAATGGAATCTCCCACGTGGAACGTGCAGGGCGCTATTCCGTCATGGAACTCAGAGGCAGAGGCGTAAAAAGTCAAAGTCACCCAAAATACCACCGTTTGGCCGAATACCCAGGAGAGACACTGACGCAGCCCGACTGAGTCACTGTATCAGCTCCTAATGTACTCCAAGTTGTTTGTCGGTTGATGTCTCGTCCAATGCATGCATGCGTATGTGTTGTTCTTCGAGGCCCAGCTCAGCTCAGCTGAACTGGACATGATAGGAAATTTCTCAAGCCAGTGAGTGTAAGTCGAAATGACGTTGTGTGTCAACTGAAAGTGAAAAGAAATGCTATGATGGGTGCACGCGAGGGGGTGTGTGACGGTTCGGTAGCCGTGCATCCAGAGCCAGCTCCGGGCTGCCGTTCCGCAGTACGTAGCGTACTGTAGTGTAGCGTGGCAGCAAGTAGCTTGTGCCAAGTGCAATCAAATCAAATGCCCATGCTGAGACCATCTTTTCCGATCGCAAATGTGTATCTGCACCGAGACTAAGAAGGAGAAGCTTTCCACTTTCTGCTTGGGTTGAGCCTCTCACGTTTTGTAAGTCAGGCCATCTCAGTTGGTGCCGAGTGAGGTTGCAGAAGCAGAAGAAAAAAGTGAGAGCACAACAAAGCAGCTGCACACCCATTTTCGCATGTGGCTGCCAAAGACTGTCTCGGCATTAAGTGACTTGTGCATGTACACACAAGCCGTTAAGCAGACTGCGTGCAAGGTCGGCATAGATGAAGCTTGCAGTAGGTGCACTCCCAGATCATCCAGTGAGGACCGGACCGACAGTGCTGGCAGATCCACTGGACAAGAGTGTTGTCCGACTTGATCATTCGGAACTGGTGGGCGCAAGCGTTGGCCATTTTGTCGGGAATTGTGGCGGTGTTGTGGGTGGTACAGTAAAGGTGTAGATGCTGTCGAGAGTCTCTTGAACCCTCTCACAAGATTTGAGAGTCTGATTGGATGCGGCTATGTTCCTGGGGAAATACAATATTAGCCTTGCATGCATGCATAAGACAGACAGACAACCCAACATGGGCTGTATGTAAGTTGTAAGCAGATATGTAAGATGCGGTATGTAGAACGCAACCTCATGCCCGCTCTTTCTTGGACTTACACGATAGATGTTGTATGAAGCGTCAGGGCTTTCAAGGCGGAGTGCGGTGAGATGTTGATAATGCAGTGCAACAACAGGATGAGAGCTGTCCCTTTATGGGTGTAAAAGGTGAGAGTTGAAGTAGTAGAGTAGGCAGTGTGTCAGAGTTGTTGTGGAAGACGTCGTGATTCATCAACAGCTAAGTGAGGGAGGAGGGCCACAGGTCTTTATACTTGAGAACGGGAGCGAGGATCAGGCGAAGTGACAGAAGTTTCGGTGTTGGTGTCAGTTGCACACTCAGTCGGTCGTTGCAGCAAGGCAATGCAATGCGGTTCAAATGTAAGGTACAGAACAAAGATCAGAGTTCTGATATGATGTCGTTTGCAAGGAAGGACTGTCAAACGGAAGCCGGGATGAGGAGGGCCGGGATGAGGCTTGCAGCAACGGGTCTGGGAGATAGACGACGGAAGAGGCACGAGCAACGAGGCGGAAATGCCGACAAGGTGGTGCCAACACCAAATTGAGTAGATTAAACGGACGATTGACGGGAGACAAAGCGAGCGAGCGAGCGAGCAAAGACGAAAGGGAGCAAGGTTATGTGAAGTGAGGTAGGTGAACTATGGGTATGGTATGGATATGGGGGCTCGTTCCTCTGGTACAGTGGCTTCAATGTTACAACAACGAGGGACTCCCGGGGGGACATTGGCGATAATGTACCCGCCAACGGGTCCCAAAATCATGGATGTGTGGATGGAGGGACGGACGGACGGTGTTGAAGGCCGTGCCCTTGTTCGACCCTATCTTGTCCTGACTGTCCTTTTGATCTTGAGCCGTCATGCCCATGCCAGGGCATTAAAGACAGTTAATGTGGAATCTTGGGTGTAAGGTCCTTAAAGGTACTGTAGGTACTAAGGTAGAGTCGTACGTAGTACAGGCAGTGCAGTACTGTACTAACTCAGAAGTATGGGTAGTTCTCTCTCCTCCTGTCGGCCCAAATCCCAGATGCGCCTCCAATCCCCGTCAAAGGTACGTTACGGTACGGTACAGACGGACGGGGTATTGTAAAGGATGCCCTATCCTTGACGCTTCTGGAAGACTGAGAAGAACAAAGAGGGGGAGGGGAGAGAAGAGAAGCCCAGGGAAGGGAAAACCTCCACTAACAGATGGAAGGGAAGGGGGGTGTATATCTAGGTTAGGTTGGAAGACGGGGCCATCTAAGGAAAACAGCCTAGGGATCGGTTCCAGCAACTGAAATGGGGTTTGTAGGCAGCGAACGACCGAGAAGCACAAGCAAAAAAAGAAAAAAAAAGTGAGTGAGTGAGCGAATGAATGAGTGAGTTAGTGGTGGAAGATCAGTCAGGTACCGAGACCGAATGACAAGGTAAGGATACGATCCTAACCTAACCTCCACTATCACATTGAAATTCAATTAGACAGGATCGAATGGGGTTGGGAATGGGGATAACATGGACTGTAAGAGTTTAAGGTATCCACTGATGCAGGTACGTCGCCTTGTTTGATCGCGCTAGGTACGGCCAATTACTGCGTGTCGGTTATGGACGACCGAACGAACAGATTCAAACAGAAAGAGAGGAATTAATTGGGAAGAAAAAGAGACAACTCAAGTTCAGAGGAGGGGGAATGCCAGATTAATGAGGAGAATAATCCCCTAAGGTAAGATAACGCAAGTCAACTTGTTGAGCAACTAAGGCACTCCATATCTATCTACTAAGGTATGGTATGGTGTGGTAAGGCTACAGTAGAATTATTGTACCTACCTATATGAGTAAGGTAAGGTAAAGTTAAAGGTTAAACGACACCTCAAACTTAAGGATAAGGCAGAAGCAGAAAGACTCAAAAATGCCACAAGCAAAAAGTCAACTGATTTGGAATGGCAGGGCTTCGCTGATGCACACCAAATCAAACCATAGGGCACCTGTGTCCTGGTTCTCGGGGCCAGCCCAGCAGCGCCAGGATCATATTTCACAGTGGAGACCTCAACTACCTTACGCTCCAGGGCCACTTCTAGGGGGGTGCAGCACTGAAAAAAGACTTGTGAACTGTCTTGGATTGGATTGGGCGTAAGCCGCAAAAGGGGAGCCAAAAAAGCTCGTGAAGTGGTGCTAGGCAGCTTCTGAAGACAGAGGCATGCATTCTAAAACTGCCCTTACGGAATCGATACCGAAAGTGCGGCAGATAAACCCAAAACCTTGGTCTAGACTCTAAGAGTTAGCACACCGGCCGTGCCGAGGCGAAATGTCCACTTTGAAATAGTGAGACTGCCCGGTGAGGTCACAGGTAATAGGTCTGGCTTCTGACCATCACGATCTGAGAGCTCCGGTTCAAAAAGGTGTGATCCGGTAGAAAACAACAATATGGACTTCTTGTTTTTTTCACGTCTTGGGAGTTTGTATTCATCCATTCATCCCTGAGTGTGATGTAAGAAGAAGCGGACCCCACCCCGTGGCGCGGGTAATAAATCATACTCATCCAATGTCAAGATAGGATATTTACCGAAGGGGTAATGATCCTAGTGCAAGATATTCGACGTGTCGTAATTGGAGGAGCCTTCTATACGCAGCACAGCAGGGAGTTTGGAAAAAGGTACCAAATGCAGTAGAGATGTTCATCAAGAGACAACTAACTACCTCCGAAGTTGGACAGAACTGATAAAAACAAGCAATTGAAGAGTGTTCATATAAAAGTGCGGCTTCGGAGAATAAACCAAGCCACCACAAACAAATCTGGAAGGCACTCGGTTAATAAGCTGAAGCGTCAATCAACTCTTGTCGTCTCTTTCCCCCGTGCATACTACATGCGACTTACACATAGTTATTACCAACCGCCCGGGCCTCTCTCTACCCAAAGTTTCCGAATGAAACCTCCTCCACTTCAGCAAAAAGACGCCTGGAAACTCAGCCCTAAACCTCAAACATTGTCACTAGGCGAACTTCACCATGTCAAAAGCCCATGATCCTGCAAACCCTAATGTTCCGTGCCCAAGGAAATCATGCCACTGGAAACTCGCCGGAGCCTCCGACCACAACTCTGGTCCTGATCTGTGCTTCTGAGTCTGAGGCTGGGGGATCATTGTAATGAACTCTCAACTCCAGACATCCATGGAATATGACATTCATCAACAGGGAACGATACGTAGGAAACAACAGCCGGATGCAGTAATGTTGAACTGACCGCTGTCCCTGTCATCAAACCTAGTACCCAGCCGATCATCTGTTGGCGGTACTCTGGAAATCTCCCGTGCAAACAGCCATTATCAAATTTCATGTCCTGGTTCTGATTGTCCAAGCACAACCAATACAAACAGCCGCCCTCCTCATCAACTTGCTATTTCGTCGAACGTACCATACCAAATCGGCTTCTTTCCGGGGCTCGTGAAATGATAACCCTGTCGCTATGCCTGCCGTGCCCATCACTTTTCTGCTCTGTCGTTTCTTACAGAGTGTATTTTTCGTTTTTAATGTCTTTGCGTTCAGACCCTCAAACGCCACAATCAACTCCCGTCCGAAACATATTGGTGCATGTTGGTCTCTCTTTTAGCTGCAGGACCGTAACACAACTCTATAGTATAGCGGCCAATCATAGCTGAGGAATTAAGCTAGTTCTTTATGACAGCCGTTTTGCCAACTGACTGCCTGTGTACCTTTTTCGAACAAGTTTGCCTGGACATATGCATTCTATTTACACCGGTAATGTCGCCGCGGTAAGATGAGCAGTCGGAGTTGTTGCCGCTGTTTGGCGGTCACTTATCCCAACGTCTTGTCTTGTCTATTATCATCAGCCTGCTGCATGCTGCATTGGCCAGCTTTACGCTATTCCATCTGCTGTACCTTTTCGGATATTCACCCACGTTTGGCGGGGAGGCGTGGCTGAATATCCTTGCCACTCATGGACCCCCATCACAATGCTGGATTCATGACGATGTTGAGCCTCACTCACTGACCGCCCGCCTCAGTCCACTCTAGCTTAGGCCGGTCGACCCGTCCCGTTTATTAGAGATATTAATGACATTTACACTACCAACGTATGGATCTAATTACGCTGTCCCGCATGTTTGTAGCGGCTTGTGGGGGTTTTTTCGTCAGTGGTGATATTACTCCCGAATATGTTTGTTTACTCAGACGAATGCTGACTTGGTACCTGTGTATGGTACCTACGGTATGGATGGCATGTAAAGTCACATTTTGTCATTATAACATAATCCGGGTATTAACGAATTCTTACTTTTGTGTGTGTGTATGGTCTGATTCTGATTATCCCCTTTCAGCGAGATGCACCAAGGCAGAGTGAAGTTGTTCTGGGCCTACTTCCTTTTTCGATCTGTGACTGATGGATGACCCCATACTCTCTCCTTCTCCATCCCCTCCTCCTCCACTTCCCACTTTCCGCTTACACGGATTGGAACATGAACCCAGGATACCATCAATTCATCCATACCTGCCTTAGCTACCGACTGTTACCTTCCCTTCCCACTCTGAATACCTCTAGGTAGTTCGCTTTCTCAAGACCCTGTAATCGAAATCTCGTCTGTCACCCCTTTTATTTTATTTTTCATCGTATCTCGGAACTCTTTCTCTTAGCTTCTCCATCTTCATCACAAACATCGACATACAGTACATACCCACGCATCATCGCCAACCGTCACCTCCCGGTTATCAAATCAAGCAAGGTTTACAGGGAAATGCCTGCCTGCATGTGCTGTAGTACCCTGCTTGCTTGATCGAAAAAAGACAACGTGGCAGGCCTTGTCGCTTGGCTCTTCGCCTCGCTACCAAATTTTCCAGATGCATGGCGACTCCATAGTCGATCGCAAGTCTCAGCCGCCCAGATATGGTAATCCGCCTGATTACCATCTATAATTATCCGGTATTGGACTTTCTGAGATCCTCTTTGATAGCTACCCTACATAGAGCTCTCTTGGCGGATATCCTCATCCTGCTCAACTGACTACCTATGATCTTAGAGTACCTGCTACAATCGTTGAATCTGCTGACTTCAACACCATGCGACCCTCACACGGACCACCAGCTTACCCGGCACAGTTTGCTCTCCCCGGAAACGACACCAAATCCGCTATCCATCCACAAGCAGCCTGTCGCCGGCTTAATCTGGCTGTCCCGGCATTTCAACCGCCCCCATTTCCACTGAGGCATGTCGATAAACCCCCTGGTCACCATTAAACCGCTGCGAGCTGCAAGTGTCCTGCAGTCTGCCACACTTTTGGAAAGCCACCCGTCCGGGACCCTGGCTAAGGGGGGGGAATAAAAAACGACCCCTCGATCCAGCGAATTTTGGTGTAGTTGGGGTCGTTTAATTTTTCTCCCCGAGGGGGGGGCCTGGCTCCCACAAGCCAAGATCGGTGGCTGTTGAATGTCAAGAATACCCTACATGGGCTTCAACGGGCGTTCAACCCTCATTTTAACGCATCGCTTCTTAAACTGAAACCAGGAGGACCGCATATACAACATCATTGCGTTTGCTAAGAGAGAGTTTGCTTCTTCAACCACCTCAATATTCGGCCAAATGGAATAGAGGACCGCCTCGCCTGGGTTTCATCCCCTTGTCAGTGACCATGAAGAGTAAAAAGAAGCAATTGATCGGTTGTTGCCCTTTTTGCTTTCGAACCCAACGGATACGCGTTCCCACACCCGTTCAGAGTGCAATTGGATCTTCTTGCATGTCAAAATCTGACATACATGGTTTTTCATCTCGACTTGAGCGTATCGAACGGCCCAGTCCACATCTGCCGGGGTACCGGCATCACATTTCCCCCATCTGCAAGTGCCTCAATTGTCTTTGATCTCCAAGCGGAGTCTCTGCCGTATACGGTCACCATCCCGCTGTCTTGAACCCTCTCGATCTTGAGTGACGTCGCTAACTCCATAGCGATCCCTGAGCTTCAGTTTGCATGTGTTGAAGCTTGGACCCAAGATTCTATGTGCCTCACTCAACTTTAGCTTTGAGAGGCTGTCTCACAGTTCTCATGCGTTGAGCTGGATGTTTCATCTCTTGATTCCGGAACTCAAATTGAATTGTAAGGCTGTTGTTTCCTAATTTTGAACCTTTTTCCTCAGCTCTGCATGCCTCAATGGGTTTGTGCTTGGCAATCGTCAAGCCTGGACTTCGTATCAGGTGATGGCATTTTTCAACAGACCACCAAGAGAGCCTACCATCATAATCCACAAATTCCAGAACGCAAGTCGAACTTATGTCCTGGGTAATCAAACAATCGTGGTCCCTGTCGGTCTGGTGTGAACACCTCCACCATCTGGTCATTGGCACATCGGTGTAGAAGTTCCCCGTGCAAAGCTCGGAGTTGATAACACCACATCTACAATACTTCGCACGCTACCTCGTCCTAGAACTTCATCCCTGAAGTCAGTTGATACTGAATCTACGACTTCGGAGCGAGTTTCAGGACAAGGAAAGTTTGCCGGCGATCGCTTTCTAATACTCTGACCCAGATGCCCGGTTTCTGGGGCTCCTAAGTATGAGCCTTTTTTTATCTATGCTCAAAGACTACCGATCCCACGCTGTTTTTTTTTTTTTTTTTTTTTTTTCCGCAATTAGGGGGATCTTAACCATGTTGTGCCGAGCCTCGGAGAAAAAACCTAACAAAACCTTGCACGATCAGAGGGAATCATGCCAAGAAATCTCAGAGTGACACCACAATTCTGATCCCGCAGCTATGTCCCTCATGTGAAGAGCTCATTAACCCGATAAGGCCAACTGCAATGCGACTACCTCACAACTAGTTACGTGAAAGCGTGCAGATTGAGGTTACAGGAAGATACTTTCACATGCCAACTCGTGTTTTCATCTAAGAGCAACAACAGTCCGTGACTAGCCTGCCTCTATTTAAATGTGGGTATTCTATTTCGATAATGCAAGATAACTTGAGATGTCACACCAAATCTTGACAATACTCATCATACTCACTCAACAGCTCGCCATCATGAAACGTACAAGGGGACTTGCAGAGGCTACGCCACTATTGGGTGATCAGACAAGCCCCATTTCAAAGTCCCGAACTCTGGACGCCCTATCACATAAGATACATGATATGCTCTTATCTTGGTCTTCTCGGGCTTACTTCCCTGATCTATGATATCATAACTTCGCCAGCACCAGTTGCAAGTGTCTCTGAACCCTCATCTTCAGGAGATTTGGGCTGCTCGGTTATGCCTCTGGACGGCGCAGTCTTCATCTCTAACACATCGCTATCACTGCCTTGTCGTTCAAGGTCCTCAAATGTAAAGGCATCAGACAAGTTGACTGCCAGGAACGTCTTTGGTAGTTTGACCCTGCACGGGTGTTAGTTGATGCTCACACGGTAGTGGTGGACATCTGATGAAAAGACTTACTGGTTGAACTTGGCTCGGAGTGTCTTGATGACCTGCAACCAGTCTGCGTGGGGTGTCAAACTTCGCCTGGGAGCACATCCGATGCAATGTCGACTGTCGAGTTGAACATGCAAGGGATCGAAGACATGGCAGCCAGGACTGATGGTGATACGAATGCTGTACGTAAACGTAGGCGCGTCGTCAGGTGATGTTCCATCGCCTGATTTCATCTCTGCCTCGTAGAGCTCAAAGCAGATCTGAGAAAGGTAATCGAGCTCAGGGATAGTGCTGCGCTTAATCTTGGTCTCTACACCTCCCTCGATGATACAGTTTAGTAATGTATAGATATGTGACTCCTTGGTGAAGTAGAAGAATGACTTGGCATCATCCGACGCCTGCATCTCCTCGAGGTCCTGCACAATCTCTTTAAGGAGAGGCAACGATGTGAGCAGACCAATCTCGAGTTTCTCACTATCCGAGATGCCATATTCCTGAGGGCATATAAAGTCAAACAGAACCTTGGCAAGACGGTACAGTTCCTGCAGAGGTTCGTTTTGAGCACCTGCTGTGGATGCAGTCTGCTTCGCGCCCTTGTATAGGCGGAAGTATTGCTCAGGTGGTGCCTCTTCGTTGAAGTGCCGCAGATTGTTAAGGAACGATCGTCTTCTAAACAGTTTCTTGACTGAGGCAGATCTGCTTCCCGCATCCACCTTGTCTGACCCTTCAGGCGAGTGGTGTTGACTCTTGTCACTCTTGTCATCGGAAGTTTTGCCATCCTCTGACTCCTTTGACTTTCCATCCTTGGTACCGTTAGAGCCACCTGGGACACTACTGGCACCAGCAGCTGTGTATTCATCAAGCATGTGGTTCGGCGGCGTGTATACCCATTCGAGGAACTGACGGTTGTGTAGTGCATCAAATTTCATGGTGTCATAGAGCTCCGATATCTTGCTTGGGTCAACCTTTTCGCCATCGCAGAACTCCTGGAAGAGTTTCTCCCAGCGCTCTCGGAAGAGCTCAGCGTCTTCGCCACAACACCATCTTGACTGAATCTGGTTCAGAGTGTTTGCCTGAGAAAGTGATGAGGCAATTGATGAGCTTGAGTTTTCCCCTGACAATTTCTCCGTACTAGGATTTGAGATAGCATTGAGGGATGTAACAGCACCACTCTGTAGCTTTTTATAGTTATGATCCATCACGCGTCGGTGAAAATTCATCAGCTGTACGACTCTTGTTTGTACTTCAGAAGGTTCGGGCATGTTTTCCGGCCATGTGAACTGCGCAGGACGCTCGTTGCCCTTGCGCAGTAGTCCCTTGAGCTTCTTCTTGACCTTGTCCATCTCATCTTTGGCAGCATTCGAATCATCCAAAAGATCCTTGCGAATGGTGATAAAGTCCTCAGAAATATCCTTTTTGCCCAAGAACGATGCCGCCCAAATTTGAGCACTAGTGGTCACACGTCTCTCAGAACTGCTGAAAACGTGAACTTCGTCCAGAATATCCCTGTTCAAAAGCATGAGGTCGTTGCGCATATTCTCGCCGAGTTCCTGAGACTGATATCGGGCCGAATGTGTTGGCTCGCCTCCCCATTTGACAATGAGCTGCAGTTTGTCGAGAACCAGACGCTCCTCAGCGGCGGTAAATTTGGACATTGTCACTCCAGAAAGCGAATCTTGTCGTTTTGGACCCTGGTTAGACTTATCTTCCTTCGACGAGTCGCCCGCCCCTTCAGTGATATCTTTCTTCTCCTCAGTCATGGCGACCAGCTCCTCACTGATAGCAGGCCCTTCTGTTTTCTTCTTTCGAAACATAGGCTTGATCTGAATCTTGGTACCAGGCCAACTGCCCTTCTTGACGAGAACATTTCGAAGAGATCGGAGCTTAGCGCGGTCCTCGATTCCTTGTTCGTAGGCTAAATCCACAGCTTGCACGACACTTCCAAGTGCAGCTTCTCCAATCAGCAAGACTTCCTCCTGGTGGCCCTTCAAAAGTGCGATGAAAGGTTCCGAATGAAACGTAAACTTGTACTTTTGCTTGGGGGTGCGATCTGCGTGTCGAATCACCGAGACCATACCCTTCAGCTTCCAGGAGTGGGTTGGTAGGGGAGGCTCAGGGACAATGGATGCTTCTTCTGACGGAGGCTCCGCAACAGCACTCTGCTGAGTTGGAGGGGCGGATGAAATCCCCGGCAGGGTCACATCGACAGGAGTGGGTGGGATCGCTGGAGTCGCCAACGTGCTGTGCGTCTTCGAAGGCAGTCCGCCATCTGGGGGTAGAAGAGGAGTAACTGTGCCGCTGGGTGCACGGCGGGAAGAGTCGTCGGGTTGCGAGTCGGTAGTACCTGCAATGGAATTGATGCTCGTCCTGACACCATTGTTGCCAGACTGGGTTTGTTCACGATCCTTGAATGCGTTAGATGCTCGTGTGAAGGGGTCTGTATCTGATGGTGCAGGCGAAGGCATAGGGGGGGTGACACCACCCTTTCTCATTTTTTCCTTGATAAAAAGGTCCTTCAGGATGTTGGAACAATGATCGTAGTAGTCGTCATTATCCTTGACAAAGCTCCAACCATTGACATCAATGACATAGCTCTTGCCTGATGCTCGCAGCATGTCAAACCCACAGACTCTTTGGCCGAAAGCTGTAGATATCCTGCTGGCCATCTCTTTCTCTTCGGCACCAAGGGCTGTGACATAGCGCAACTCTTTGCCATGTGTATTTCTTCGTACCACGCCATCCACTACAGGACTCTTTCGGGTCTCTGCGTGGCAATAGTTTGGACCAACAGTGTAGGCTTTGACATCTTCGGCGTTATCGACTTGCATGAAACTTTCATAGATGTAACTGCTTCCAGGTTCTGTGATGGCTCTGGGGACATTGAGATCTTTGATGTAGTCGGAACTCTTGTTTCCGATTTTTCGGAAGAGCTTTCGAGCACCGCCTCCTTCTTCTGTGGGGAAATATATGATAATGTTATGATCTTCGCCACTTGTTGGTTTCTCAACAAAGGGCTTCCGGAGTGTTTGACCATCTACACTGATAGTATTGCCGTCTTCAATAAGCTCTACTTTTTGGGGAGGCGGTGTCTGCGAGGGGTCAATAGGATCCAGAGAAACTCCAGAGACGTCCTTGATATGCTTCACCATTTCTGGCGTAAGATACTGAGGGCCGCCATCACGAGTAACCTCGACACGCTTTGGCGTCCTGACCTCGATCTTGTCAAGTAAGTGAAGGCACAGGCGTCGGTCCCATAGAATCTGCTGCATAGGCACATCGTTCACACAGAAGGGCTTTCGAGCCTTGACATAGGCAATAGCCTTGTCAAGTGGAAAACCGTCGGAATAGAAGGAAATCAGGTAATCACTGTCTGGTGTTAGTTATCACTTTGGGTAATTCGGCACGTGCCCCTTGCAGCACTACAGATGCACCCCACTATGCTACTTCAGTTCACCGAGAAGATCTACTCACCAAATAGGCCAATTCTCAACCTCTGCACAAAAGATGGATTAGTTTAGTTCTGGAATATACAACTCTTGCATTTGTAAACTCACCTTCATCGAGGATAACCTTATCACCAAAGACCACCACATCGAATTCACGATTGGCGATGAGCCGGTTCAGAATGTTCCTGCTGGGCTTGCTTCGAGCCTTGACATCTAGAGCGCACACACCAATGACACCAAATCGTGATGGTTTCACTGCAGCAAGTTAGACCCTAGACTTAAGCAATCTGCCTGTGATTTCCAAAAGCAAGGTAAATCAACCTACCCTCTTCTCTCTCTCGATGGTGGGGACCCCGATCGCTACTCGGGCTGTGACTGCTGGTTGCTGTGCTCCCGCTGAAGCGTCTCTTGGCTCGGCTACGGGATCTATCGGGCCCTTGTCGTAAGCCAGACGTACTGCTCTGCATGTTGTCGTGTCGAATAGCTCGTTTTGTAAAGTCAAGTGGCTGCGAGTGAAGATCGCGAGGCGTCAGGTGATGTTGATTAGGATGTCCCACGACTGATTGACCCGGTTGGTTGCTAGAGGTAGTGACAGTGACGTTGGAGACTTCTGCTTCAGACTGGCCCGTTGCTGAGTTCTTGCCTGTTGACAGTAATCCAGGTACAGATCTTGGTGGAGTGCCTAGCTCTGAACCATGAGCTGATGATGAACCGCTGAGTACACCACGGGCAGACGCGAGAGAGTAGATGGAAGTACCGGAGAGTCTCCTAGACTGGTAGTCCGAGGAGGAAGACAATCGGTGGTTCGCGGTGTTGGAAGCTTCTGACGATACGGTGTGGGAATTCTCGTTGGCAGACGGTAAGCGAGTTCGCAGTTGGTGGGGTTCTTCTCCAGGGCCTGAAAGTTGCGAATCAGCCAACGTCTGTTCTTCAGAAGCGGTATCTGAGGTCATGGACTCGCGGCGAGTGCGTGCTAGAGGTCGGGGGTTCCTAATTGGCAAGGACAAGACCGCGGTTGTCGAGCTTGGAGCTGCCGTGAAACTGGCCCGGCGTGCGGTTGCGTATGCGTCTCGAGTGACGGGCTCGGCGCCGCGACTCTTCCTTGTGATAGCGGCAGCAGAAGAATTGGCGAGTAGCGAGGCGGATGTTGAAGAGAAAGCACGGGATTGGCGAGGCGGATTGGGCTGAATGTTATGCTGTTCAACAGAAACGTAACCAAAAGTGAGCGACGAAGAGGGTGGATGAGAATGTGGATGAAAGCGGCGAGGCGAGGAAGAAAAGTCGGCAGCGGAAGGTTCACCGGAGGCGGAGACGGAGGAGCTAACCGATGGCTCTTGTTCTGGTTCTTCTCGTGCCTGTGCTTGGGCTGGGCTGTCATCGGTATCGGCCAGACTAGCAGCATTCAAATCCGGGTCCAGTGGGTTATTCTTGTTCATGGTGCCCAGTATTAACGGTCCGCTATCTCCACGGACGGGATATAGGTAGAGTGAGTGAGCCAAGGTCGTATCATAGAAGGGTAAGGTAAGTAAGGTATGATACAGTACGGTAACGTCAAGGTATCTTTGTGTGTGTGTGTTGCCCGTTATTGTACACACCCAAATGTCTTGCGTGAGAGATTGTAACCGAGTACACCAATTGAAAAAAAGGACCGGTTGTCAATTGATTCGTGTTGTTATCTGCGCAATCCAATAATACCAAATTCCAGGAGCTCGCAATCAGGTGTCAGAAAGGTCTGACGTCGATGAAAAGGGCCCGTTTATTAGCAGGGTCTGGTTAGGTTTAGACTATCGAGCCTAAACTTGGGTTGGGGCGGACAGAATAAAACAGACGCTTTTTCGATGTCTTTGATGAGCGTCTCGTCTCGTTTGGCCACTGCTTTTGAACAAGATGAAACATATATCTGCAACCGATATCGATATGAAGGGGACAATAGATTCTAGGCAAAGAAAGAATGTCGACGCGAGAAGTTGATGGCTCTTATTCTGGCCTAGAAATGAGTTGGGCCTTTACCTCGTTTGGTGCTAAGGCGACAATGTGATTGCTGTGCCGTGATCCCGTCAGGTATCAATAAATACAGGCAACGTTGGGATCTTCACGCTGCTGAAAGTCGCTAGCCCACGATTATTTCCTTATTATTCTGTTCTTAGAAAAATATGCAGGGCGATGACCGTTGCAAGGACAAAGATCTTCATGAGACGGGTGCAGTATTTCGGTTGCTGCTGGGCGAATGGAACAAGGGTCTGTATAAGAGATGCCAGAGAATGAGAGGTGCGGGCAGGTCCTTTCCTTGTTTGCAATTGACTCTTTACATATATATTCCCGCTGAGAAATATATAGAGATCTCTGAGATTCTTGTTTTATCGTCATTTTACTGAATGACGGGCGCTTTCAGTCACCAGATTTGCTTCAGTCCAGATGCTTCTGATGGCGGGGCTACTGTAGCAATGGGTCATCTGGGGAGTGCTCGATTCAGTACACGATAGTGGAGATCCATCCATCAACAGCAGGGCAGCCGTATAATCCAAGTCTTCCTCAACGTCCAAAAGCATATTTCCAACATGTGGTTTGACACAGCATCAAGATACACAAACGAACCCTTTAGAGTGATTGCGTTCATGCACATGATATCTGCAAGAAAGGCGCCACGCCCACGCCTAGTGAGACATGTTCCGCCGTCATCGTCCCAGGAACTCGGCAATCAAAACGACTTCTGGAAGGGGCATGCTCCAATTGAGCCCTGTTATTGGACCGCCGCATCGTGAGAAAGGATGCCCACGAGATCCCAACATGGGGGGTTACGTCTCCTTAGTGGCTTGAGGCTTGCGACAAGCTTAGCTATTTGAGCTATGTAACCTAAAGAACCGATGACAGCTTGGGAAAGCGGTCTTGGTACTGCAGATGCGTTATGACTTGCAGGAGATCGGACCCATGGATCTGGTGTACCACAATGAGGCTATTCCTCGATCCTTACAATTCGGAGTCTGGCAGTAAAGCTCTGATCATGTAATACAATACAATATTCTGTTATTCCATCATAACCTATCAGTTCATAATTTAACATTTTGCAAATGCAATATTGAGTCCCATAGGTTCTGTAGGGTGATGCTGTAAGTTGCTTGGGCTTGCATCACCAGTTTTCACCTGAAGCTCATGTATCTGGTACAAGGTTACCGTAATTATATAACTTCAGTTGCAGATCCATCTTATGCTTTATACTTTTAACTACTAATATCTTTGAAACTCGTCGATCTCTTCTTCGCCAGCTTCGGACAATACCTCCCAATAAGCATCAGCCTTCTTGTAAAGACTATCACCCAGCACTGACCAACCGTTCAATGCACCATGAACATACTCTGGAAATAAAAGCCACATAATTTCCGATTTGCTCGAATTATACACTGCATAACCGTTTCGTTCAAATGCGCCGCTCAACTTTAAAACACAATCACTGAAACACAAGCCACGAACGAAACAGTCTTGATCAAGTATACAATGCGTAAAAATTCAAAGTCTATGCCATTTTGTAGACCAAAAAAACCAACCCAGAAAACAACCATTTCCGAGGGAGCCTCTCCCTATATGTATGTATGCCGTACACATGTGCCAACGGGTATGCCAAAAGACCAGTTCCCAAAAGTAATTGCAAACCCGCAAACCCAGATACCCAATGCATCATGTCATAAAGTAAAACTAGTAGTAATAAAACAGGATCATTTATCCTCGTCGGGGTTGTATCCCCAGAGGCGTCTTCGCTCTAGAGCCCACCAGTGGGCAACTTCGTCGGCCTCCTTGACCCAGGTCGCAGCGTCGTCGCCGTACTGGCGCTTCACTGCCTTGATCATTGACTTGATCGACCATTTGTCCAGAGCGTCTAGCTCTAGCGGGTCTTTGCCGAGATCTGTGAATGTGTATTCGAGGTCTTTCTTTAGAGGAACTGCGAGGCGCCAGGGTGCGTCGGCTGAGGTGACTGTGAGCATACCACCACCGGGGTTGATGAGTCCAAAGTTCCAAGCGCGACGGCCGTCTTGTGTCTTTTGATACGGGCGAATTAGGGATTGACCTTCGTAGTCGTGGGCAAGGTCGAATGCAATTTCGGAATCTTTTTTGTTGAGAGATCCTGAGTTGACGAGGAGGTCGAGAATGGTGGGAAGGATAGAGATGGATGTCACGTTGGCCTCGTATTGCATCCTAGGAATGCTGGGATGACGGAAAGAAATCGGAACCCGAAAGTTGCTGATATGACGGTTTTCGTAGGTACCTGTCTTTGAAAAATCTTCCTTGAATGCTTGGCCGTGGTCACCAACGAAGACAACAAGGGTTTCATCGGCGATTCCGGTATCCTCAAACATCTGCATAAGCTCACCAAGCCATGCGTCGGTGAAACGGATAGTGTTGAGATACTTGTCAAGATCTTGATGATTACCGCCCTCTTTACCCATATACTTCTCTTTCTCGAACCACTTAGGCACTCCCCAAGGGTGATGAGTAGTGCTGGTAAAGTGCGACATGAAGAGTCGCTTGTCTTCGGCGAGGCCGTCGGAAATAAACTTTCTGATGTGCTCCCTTAAATCCGTTTCGGGGTATCCAAAATAGTTGATCTCCTCCATCTCAGGATTGTCCTTGGCCTCCTCGTCTAATCTGGGCTTTGTGACCTTGAAGTCGAA
The DNA here is from genome assembly GCA_013186775.1 of Fusarium dlaminii. Classification (NCBI taxonomy): domain Eukaryota; kingdom Fungi; phylum Ascomycota; class Sordariomycetes; order Hypocreales; family Nectriaceae; genus Fusarium; species Fusarium dlaminii. The sequence goes on along the minus strand of JAAOAL010000043.1, from coordinate 93,896 downwards.
ACCAATCTTCTCGTCAAACTTGTCCTGTCTGTCATAGTGGTCTGTAACGGCTTGGAAGAAAGCAGGCTTCCACTGGTACTCATGGAACTTGGCTTGCGCAGCACCACCGAATCCCCACCAATCTCGCTCCTTCTGTGGCTTGCTTTCTGACTTGTCCTCTCGCTTTGTCGTGTTGCCTTTGACCTTGTTGAACAGTTCGAGAATCTGCGGAATGCAGGGCTGATAGCTCTCGAGTTCGGATTCTTCAAACATGTTGACGGCCATGGGCCAAGCGCCACAATGCGCTGCAGCAAGACTCTTGGTTGAGACACTGCTGCTGGTAAGACCTCCAACGACATTGACACCACCAAAGCCGGGCTTCGTCTGGTCGTTCCATACGGGCTTCGCGGGAGGATCGTAAGCACTTCCATTTGCGCTTTGATAGTTGCCTGGCTTTCCGGTGATCTTCTCGAAGTTTTGAGTCATGCGTGACACCCGTCCGTTGACTTCATCTCTGGAATTCTCGTCGTTCGACTCCATGATGAATCGGTGGACATTGCTACCCTGCTGGAGAGGGAAGAGTTCTTCGCGCATACTCTCCATGAGAATAAGAGCAATATGTCTAATTTTGACGGAGTTATTCGAGAGTGCCTCTTGGATAGGAGCCAGAATCTCTTGATCGAGGTTAGTAATTCGCATGGGGTCGTTGACTGGGTTGTAGAAACCCCGATCTTGCCAAGTGTTGGGGCACATGTTGCTAGGACCATCCTTCTTGTCATGCTCGTCCTTATATCGATCAGGGTTCCACTTGAGAAAACCGCTGGGGATGGGGTTGGGAAGCCAAGCAGGAGGGTTCTCTCTGTACTTCTTTACCAGTTCGTTGTTCTCCCTGCTGGGAGCCCATCCCTTAAAGTTGCCCTTGGGATCCTGCCATCTTGACTTTTCGATGAGCTGTCGCAAGGGAAATTCGTTTTGAGAAGCACAGAGTCCAAGCTTCGGTCGTACAGAGTCGGACAATCGTAGAGGCAAACTGCTTGCGATGTGATTATAGGGTTGATCAGGGCGGGCAACCCATGTGATGCCGATGAATAGCAAGACGACTGTATTGATGATCCAAGAGGGAATGAATGCACAGCAGCGTCGCTTCTGTGTACGCTCTTCCGCTTCCTTCTCATCTCCATCGCGGCTCAAATTAGGTGATGGATGGTCGCTGTTTGCGACGGTGCTTTCGCTGTTGACACGCTGGAGGAAAGGCTCGGCGTTCTCAGGATCCTGCTGATGTTGGGGCTGTGGGCGAATCTTGCCTCGCAAATACCGAGAGACTGTAAATGTTAACAAATTAAGCATTTTAATAGAGTTTAGCGACAAACCTGAAGCGATTCGCTTGCCAATTCCAGAGACGATGTCGCCAAAGACCCTGTATAGGTAGTTCTGAGGCAACCATGCGACGATGAGGATGATTAAACCAGAAACAATAACGCTGCTGCTCTCGCTGATCAAAACATTGAGACCCTCGTCATTAGCAAAATCGCCAGCGTCGCTCCATTCAACTTCGCCGCCTGTTCTATAATGAAAGCCAAGCTCGGATGCTGCAGCAACGAACGTTATCAAACTATACAGCCACTGTTAGCCATAACGAGATCCAACGGAAAGGTAAAATCGAGGGCATATACGTTAAAAAGCATCCAAGAACATAACCAATTAGAGAGAGAATTGTTCGCTCTCGACGCAACAATAACCGGGCGAAGAGAACTAGGAAGAAATCTTGCAGAAAGAAGGTCGGTAGATAGACAACAAAGTCGATGACGGCGATTGAATGGATGTGGATGAATAGATGTAGCAGCTTCGTAAATAGTAATGATACGAAAAAGACAGAAAAAAGACAAGAGACTAAAGAAGGCATATTGGGCCTACTTCACATCATCAGGTTTAACGAGATGCGGAAGAGGTTGGATGATATGGGAAGGGTTGGATTTGAGGTGGAGGGGAGGAATTAAGGTCAGGTCTGGGCAAAAGCCAAGCGGATATAAGGCTTTTGTCAGATATAAACGAAGAGACTAACAAGAATGCTGCAGCAGGAGCTGAAAAGCCAAGCCCCAGGTTCAGCACAGTATGTAATGTAGGTATGTACAGACAGTTTGGGTTGAGTGAGCGAGAGTATAAGTGATTGGAGGTGAAACAGAGTGACACGCAACCCCCGCCAAGGATATTCAGGGATAGGCAATGGAATATATGGGAACCTGCGCCTGCTGCTTGCACAGTGAAGGAGTGTCAGAAACAATGAAACCTCAAAATGCAAATTGCCCAGGGTTGGTATGTGGTCGCGTGTTACAGCGTGGAGGGCAGACTCAGTTATACTGACCATGCCGTACCGTACCTTTTTTGAGGCAGTTGTTTTAAGCTAGGTAATAAGGTGAATTTTAGTATCCGTAGCATAGCCAGACTCTGCTTGGATTACGGCGGCGGCTTGGATTAAGCTCGCGCACCTTACCACGGACGGTTCTTTGACACATTCTAAGCATGTCTGACCTTTACGAACCCTGCAGGTCACCTCAGTTAGGTACATACCTTACCTTGCCTTGTTCTGCTTTGCTGAGCCGCTCTCTTCACTACGCCACCGCTGAAACAAAAAGAGAGGGCTCTGGAACAAGGAGTTGCTTTGCTTTGTATCGTGATCGTCCTGCCTCTCCTGGCTTAGAAACTCTGATCCGCTTTTAGCATCAATGATAATAAAAGGGGTCTTGTTCTCTTTTATTTCCTTTCAAACTCGGTAGTTCTTTGTGAGTATCCATCATTTGCTGCACCGTAACAACTGGGACCTTGATGATGTAGTGGACCTTTCTACCTGGTTATGTCTTGATGCGGTGGGATGCCCGGTCGGTTACTGCGCAAATACGAGGGGCTCAGTTAGTGCAGGTCTTTTTACAGTAGACAATCCCGAAACCCTTTTCCCGTCTCGTTCATTTAGCTCAAGAATATCATCATCTTCTTGTTGGCCGGTACCTGATGTGTTCCCTAGCTTTGGAGCCTGCTCGTGTGCTGCCGCCTTGGTTTGGATCTTGGTGTTATTTCCAGGCGCCAATATCACGGTGACGTTTCTTGAGATGGAGGTGGATCAATTTGTATCAGATCACCCCTACACTTGGAGCGTTTCTCGGCTGTTGGAAGCGCTCCAAAATATTAGAGTCTTACATAGTGCCCTGTCTGTTCTCTCTTACTGTGTCATGTCTGGCATCGACAAGGATTGTTCAAAAGAGTTGAATCATGTATAGTGGGGTAGCTCGCTTTACGTACAGCAGATCTCTCTCAGGTAGAGTGCGAGTGTGTGACGAAAGCTGTTGTCTACTATGTTTAGAAAAGAGCAGGGAGACAAAAAGCTCACCCTTGTCAAAGAGAGATCGTAATACGGCATCTCCAATCAAACAAAGAAACAATGACAAGCCTTTCTTTCAGTCAAGATGCGCATGATTGTTTCCTCATCAACTCAACTAACGCATGCACTCAGCTCCAAGCTTGGCCATTTGTCATCCCTTGCTCGCCGCTCACATAAGAGCACACGACCAAATTCCTCCTCCCTGTTTTGAACAGACCCCAATATTCTTGGCGCCGTGTCACCCAGCATCCATGATCCAGAATCTTGTCTTGTGAATATTGGATCAACTGCTGCGTATTACGTCGGTTACGCCGAGTCGTAATTGGGGCGTACTTGGGGAAACTTTGCAGCCTTATTTGTGCAACTAGGCACGAGTTCCGATTCAAAGGGACCAGGCTGCCAGATTCCCCTGGCTAAGATCATGGTCTGGCGCCTTCATACCAGTTTCTCTCGGATGATGGATGACATCTCAAAAGCCAGATGCTCTCCCCGGAATTCCAGTCCCAGGTATCTAGCCGCTAGTGGTATCCTATGCGCCTTGGCTTTCCCGCGTTGTGTGCAAGAGGGACCAGTGTCAAGATTATCTGCAAATCAGTTGGCTATACTCCCTTGTTTGTCGGCAGGCAGATGACAAAATGAACCGTACACTGCGATCTGTGTTGAAACATGACTTTCCAGCTGTCTAGGAAGGCCATGAAGTTGCATGAACCGAGCTCTGATAACTTCAAAGACCCAATCAGATATTTGGAGGCGTTTCTCGTAATTCAATGACTTGCAGAAAGTCTAAAAGCTAAAATCAACATCCAGTAACAACCTAGAATAATTACTTCAACCATACACCAAAAATACTGCCCCGCTTCACCGCCAAAAATTGTAAATTTTTGGGCATGGCTGCAGTATCACGTAGAACAGCCTCAATCGCAGAGCGCAAGCGGGCATCTTTGGTGAAGTAACCTTTGTCGCTACTTGCACCAGCTGCATCTCACATAATTACAATGCCTCATAAGGATGCTGACCACCCCGTGGTCAAGCGCCAGAAGACTGCGGTGCCAGCCAATGCTTCAAAAGCTGCATCAGACTCTTCAAGAATCTTTGCGCCCTTCCGTGTATGTCCATCCGACTGAGAGTTGTGCTCCAATAGCTAATTGTTACGCTTCAGACTGTCGGTCTAGTATCACCTACAAGTGTCCCTTTCACATCGATCCCCCTCGGAAAGACTACCTTTCAAATCTCAACCTCAGTTGGCCGATCTATTCAGACCTACGATCTTCGTCGCGGATTGAACCTCGTCTTCATCACTCGCCCGCAAACCCCCGCCGACATCACCGCGACTCTCGCCTGGAAGGAAAAGGTTTTCGCAGCATGGGGCGGATCAAAGAAGGGGGAATCCCAGGGTATCTGGGTGTTCCAGAGGGGCAAGAAGGTCGATGAGCTTGCGCTGCCCTCAGACCTCAACGAACCTGTCAAGCAAATTCTTATCCTGGGTATATGGACTATCGTCGCTGCTACTACGCGAGTCGAGGTTTTCAAGACGGCCACTCTGGAGCACTACACCACTATTCACACTACACCTGCCAATAACCGCGGCAACGAAATCACTGGTGGCATTGTTTCTATGCCAACTTTCCTCAACAAGATTTTCGTGGGTCGCAAAGATGGTTGGGTCGAGATCTGGAACGTCAGCACCGGCAAGCTCATTTACACTATTCTTCCTCCGGCTCCCGATTGCGGTTCTGTAACATGTCTAGAGCCAAGCCCTGCTCTGTCTCTTCTGGCTATCGCGTATTCTGAAGGAACTCTCATTATCACGAATGTTTTAAACGATAAGGTCACTCTTCGCATCGAGGCTGGAAGCTCAGAGGCGCAGGTCAACTCAATTTCTTTCCGGACTGATGGTATTGGAGCGGGTAATGATGGGCGAAAGGATGGTGTTATGGCTACGGCTACAGCTGCTACTGGAGATGTCACGTTCTGGGATTTGAATGGTGGTGGCCGCGTGATGGGTGTCTTACGAAGCGCTCATAACCCTCCTTCTTACGATGGACCGCTCGTCCGTGGTGGAATTAGCAAGATTGAGTTTCTCCCTGGACAACCAGTCGTGGTGACCAGCGGTCGCGATAACTCTCTCAAGTCCTGGATCTTCGACGAGACACCCTTCTCTCCTATCCCTCGAATTCTCCACTCACGCAGCGGCCATGCTGGTCCTGTCAACTGTCTCGAATTCCTTCCTACCGACTTTGAGGGTGCCGATGCCGGTAACAAGTGGTTGCTCAGTGGTGGACAAGATCGAAGCCTCTGGGGATGGAGTCTGCGCCGTGATGGTCAGAGCACAGAGTTGAGTCAGGGTAACATTCGCAAGAAGGCCAAGAAGATTGGTATTCTAGCCACAAATGCTCTATCTCATGGACCTACAACAACCTTGGAGGACCTCAAGGCCCCTGAGATTACTTGTATGGCTTCCTCACTCAACCGAGATGGTGGTATTGGTGCTATGCCCGGCAACCAGCCTATATGGCAAAAGTCACGAGACAGGAAGAAGGCCCAGGATGCTGAGGTCAGTGGTATGACTGGTTGGGAGAGTGTCGTCACCGCTCACAAGAACGATCCTTATGCCAGAACTTGGTTCTGGGGCCGAAAGCGAGCTGGTAGATGGGCTTTCCCTACTGGAGATGAGACCAACGTCTCTACCGTTGCAATCAGCCCTTGCGGTACCTTTGCGCTTGTTGGTGCTGAATCTGGTGGTATTGATATGTACAACCTTCAGTCAGGAAATCATCGCCAACGATTCCCTTCAAGATTGACCCCAGGTCAAGCTCGTCAGCTCAAGATGCAGCAACTACGACAGGCGGACGATATCGTACAAATGCATGCCGAGGCTACTCGCCAGTTCCCCGTTGGTACCGGAAAGCATACTAAGCGTATTACTGGTCTTGTTGTCGATTCCATGAACAAGAACGTGGTATCTTGCTCTTTGGATGGCAAGATTAAGTTCTGGGACTTCTTGACCGGGAACCTATTAGAGCAGATCGACTGGGCACCTATGACATTCCCAACAGGATGCAGATACCACCCCGCGAGCAATCTGCTCGCATTCTCATGCGACGATCTATCAATTCGCGTGGTTGATATGGAGACAAAGAGAACCATTCGTGAGTTCTGGGGACCTCAGGGCGCCATCAACGATTTCTGCTTTTCCAACGATGGACGATGGATTATCGCTGCTTCTCAAGATTGCATCATTCGTGTATGGGATCTTCCCACAAGTCACTTGATCGATGCTATCAGACTCGAGAAGCCTTGCAAGGCGCTGGCAATGTCTGTTACTGGCGAATACTTGGCTGCAACAATCGAGAACGAGTTGGGAGTAACCCTTTGGACCAATAAAGCACTGTTCAAGCATGTTCCCACCCGTCAAATCTCCGAAAAGGAGATTGGTCAAGTCTCTGCTCCGACAGTATCTGGCGAGAACAGCCATGGTATGCTGGAGGGTGCGTTTGAGGAGGAGCAAGCTGAGGATGAGGATACCGTGGTGGCACCTACTATTGAACAGCTTAGTTCTGAACTCACAACTTTGTCTTTGGTTCCCAAGAGCCGCTGGCAGACATTGCTGCACCTGGATCTTATCAAGGAGCGAAATAAGCCCACAGAGGCCCCCAAGGCTCCCGAGAAGGCGCCCTTCTTCTTGCCTTCGACGACAGGAAAGGAGAACCCTATGGCTTCTAAGCTCCAGAGTGAGACTGAGGCAGAGAGCAATTCTCGCATCACAAGAGTCGAGAAGGCTCGTTTTGAGGAGGTTCTCAGCACCAAGCTTCGTGCTGGAGCAGAGACAGGAAGTTGTAAGTCACATTTCTCCAACATCGCAACCATGTCCGCTAACGCATCACAGATGATGAGTTCATTGAGCATCTCAAGTCTCTTTCTCCCTCAAGCGCAGATCTCGAACTTCGCTCTCTTTCTATCGGTGATGGCGATGAAGACTCGAATGAACTGTTACACTTTATCCGCGCTTTGACAGCTCGTCTCAAGACTCGTCGAGACTATGAGCTCACTCAGGCGTGGATGACCGTGTTCCTGCGACTACACTTTGATCTGGTAATGGAGAGCCAGGATCTGTTGGTGGCGTTGAGCGAGTGGAAGTCATATCAAGAGAAGGAGTGCAACCGGTTGGATGGACTGGTTGGATACTGCAGTGGTGTAGTTAGCTTCCTGAGGAGTCCAAGGACATGAGAAGCATAAAATAGTATTTTGTTGATGTTGAAATAATGGCGTTTGATTTCATGACATGAGGGAGCATCAGGTATACTAGACAATAGAATATTCGATCCCGACGTCCTTATAATAATGTCTCTTTGCTAATGGTTCATCTCTTCAAATCGTTATACACTGATTCTCGTGAACCTCATCTTCAATCTCATTGAAACGAGCCACTCCTCTCTTGATTCTCTCCTTCTGTCTGCAATCCATAGAAATACAGCTTTTCTACTCCCCCTCTTGTATCATTCATATTTCAAGTAATTTATCCTATACGTCCTGGTTCACCGCGTTTGTTGCGCGTTTACGCTGTCATTCGTATCATGATCGAATGGTCGTCGCGAAAGCTTATGCGCCTGTGTTTGAAGAGGCAACCGCAGGGGTTGATCCCGGCTGGCTGGCGTCGGCATTCTAGACCTGCTCGGCGCCCCAGCCGGCATCTTCGGCCTCGCGCATGTTGCTGGGGGGCTCGATGGAGGGGACGAACTCGAGGGCGATGTAGGCGAGACCGACAATGCCGATGATGCTACCGGCAATCTTGCTGAGGATGAAGTTGCCCAACAGAAGGCAGCCAATGAATACGTAGACTTGGGGGCGTTAGCGACGTATTAGTGTGGCTTGTTCTAGGTAGTTACTTACAGACACCACGGCCAATGAAGGAGAACATGAAAGAGGCATGTCGGGAGACCTGGGGAGGGATCTGAAACTCTGCGATCTGTTAGGCTTGGCGCATGGGAGGTCCGGTCAGTGTCGCAACGTACCGAGCAGAGCAATGACGAGACCAAAGACGATCATGTAAGCGCCGACAACAATGGGTTGACTACAAGGGCATTGTCAGTATCCGTGCTTTCGAGTCGTCGCCTGAATGCGAATTGATCACTCGGCACAGATCGGCTTATACGTACAGGCCGAGATGGAAGATGGACGCGATGCCACCGAGGACGGTGATAACACCAACAGCCAAGTTGACAATGCGGCTACAGTTGAAAGCGATGGTTAGCGACTATTCTCGTGACGATAGTATAGTGCAATGTAGCTACTCACAAGATGTCAGAGAGCTCCATGATGATTGATTTATGGATGACTTGAGGACTGCGCCGTAGAGAATCGAGGTAGAATCGAGTTTAATACTGAAAAGTATCGCGTAGGCAGCAGTTTAGGTGCAGTCGCGTCAAAAGGCAGACGAATTATGATTGGGAGGCGTATGTAAGTGTTGCAAGGTGACGAAGACGAAGACGGGAGGTGAAAAGCACAAGGAGCAAGATTACGTAGGTAGCCCCGAGTTTGAAGCTAACGACAGGCTACGCCTCAAAGCCCCCAAGACGGGACCAACCTAAGCTTCAAGTTTTGGGGCCTTGGGGGGGTCTTGGAATTCCTTTACGGGGGGTTCGGCCAATGAGAATGCAGAGGCTGATGATCAGGAGTTGGTAGTGGAGTTGAATGAGAGTTTTGGCGAATGACATCAAAGCGTTTCCAAAAACAGCAGAGAAAGCTCAAAATCAACTTCAAAAGACCAAGAAAAGAAGAGAGAGAGAGATTGAGATGAAGCAGTCGAATCCTGGTTTATTTCCGAGATTGGAATGATTATTCTATCCTTGTTAAGGAATGGCCCGGCTGTGAAAGGCTCGGGCCGTTGTCTTGCCCGTCAATGGCGCAAGAAAGAGCTCATGAATTTGAGTCGTAGAGCTATGCATCAGGCTCATCATGATACTCAACTACACAACATTCGAAATATTGGTATTATAGCTCATGTTGATGCTGTAAGTAATACAACAGTGATATTAAAGTGACTTGATCTCATACTTTACAGGGTAAAACTACTACTACTGAGCGAATGCTCTATTATAGTGGTGTCACGCAACGTGTTGGAGGTAGGCATATCTATATCTTAGACTCACTGACCAAACATACTAACTAACAAAATGTAGATGTCGACTCTGGGAATACAGTGACTGACTTCCTCGACTTGGAACGAGAAAGAGGCATCACCATTCAATCAGCAGCTATCACATTCCACTGGCCTAGACACCAAGCACTCGCACCAGGAGAACATGCAAAAACGATCAACCTCATCGACACTCCCGGCCATCAAGACTTTCGTTTCGAAGTTGACCGCTGTCTTCCCATTCTCGATGGAGCAGTCTGCATCATCGACTCAGTCAAAGGTGTTGAAGCTCATACAGAAAGAGTATGGGGATCTGCTCATGAGTTCAAAGTACCCCGTATAGTGTACTGCAACAAACTTGATCGAGAGGGTGCTTCATTCAAAAAAGCCGTTCTTGAGATTGGTACGCGTCTGAAAGGATGGCCGCTTGTCTGTCAGATCCCTTGGTGGGAGAAAGAGGACTTTGTTGGTGTGATTGATATTGTCAACAGAGTCGGATACCGATGGAAGTCGGAACGTGAAAAGAAGCGATACAATACTGAGGAGCTGAAAGAGAAGCTCTCAAGTTCCAACAAAGATCTTTTGCCAGAGATTGAGACTGCGAGACAGGCCTTGGTTGAAGGTCTTGCGGACTTCGATGAAGCTATCATGGATGAGTTTCTGGCTGAGAATGAAAACATCGATGGTGCTTTGATAAAAGAAGCTATTCGACGAGTTATCAGAAGTGGTAATGGTCGAGTCATTCCAGTATTCGCTGGCTCTAGTTTCCGACATATCGGTGTTGAGCCATTGATGGACGCTATCACAGATTATCTACCAAGCCCAGACGAACGTCCATCGGCAGAAGTCCGAGTCGGATCAGCAAAGCATCGCTTGACAGAAGTTCTCGAAAACAGCCCCAAGTCTGCGAGGAACCAGGTTGCGTCTATTTCCTCAGTCTTCAAGGTCTTTAACCATCCCAAGGAGGGTGTCATCAGCTTCGTGCGCGTTTATCACGGCACTCTTACCAGAAACGCATCAAGTTTCAACACCAATATTCTAACCCACGAAAAGCCCATGGGTATTCTTCAGATCGCTGCCAATAAGACACAGGATATTCAATCGCTTGGTGTCGGGCAGATTGGAGCTTTGAGGGGACTGAAGAAAGCCCGGACAGGCGATACACTTGTCACGATGAATGCCAACAAGCCCATTCCTGAGAATTTCCGCCATGTCAAGATTCGACCACCCGAAATCCCACCGCCCGTGGCGTTCCTACAAGTTGAGCCATACGGTAACGTTGCTGCTCAACAACTCCAAATCGCCTTGGAAAACACAACAAGAGAAGACCCAAGTCTACGGTACAGCCGAGATCCCAAAACAGAGCAGTTCACAATTCAGGGTATGGGCAAGCTTCATCTCGATGTGTCACTATACAACATGAAGCAAAAGTACAAGATCGATGCCGACTTCGGTCCTATCGAAGTTGACTACAAGGAATGCGTCACAGAGCCCACACGGCCACAATACACAGTCTTTGACCGTCCCGTTGCCGGCAAACCTGGCAAAGCTTCTTGCACCGTTGTCCTATCGCCACTTGAGGATCATCATCACGACACTTTATTAGAGTCCTGTGTCGAGCGAGACGGCAACATATACCACGTCGCTATTCCCTTGACAGATGAGACTAGCACTCTCGACTTTGACCCAGAAGAGGCGAGGGCGCAGCTTCTCAACGGAGCTATCGCAGGTCTGGCGAGGGGCCCTCGTCGTGCAGCTCCCATTCACGGGTGCCACGTTACTATCACACTGGACACAGAACCCGGCGCCTGTGAAACTCCCACGGGAGGACACTTCAGCACTGCCGCTAGGACTGCCGTCCAGGCTGCTCTTCGCGATGCTTTCGAGAAAGAAAAGATCGGCATTCTTGAGCCTATCATGCACGTTACCATTACATGTCCAGAGGTTGTAGCCGGTACGGTACAGCATGATGTCACTGCTGGTGCTGGTGGTCAGGTTCTTGAGGTCAATGATCGATCTGCTGAGTCGACTGGCGAGGATCATATTGATGTGTCCAAGATTTACACCCCTCCTGATCCATATGACTCTATTACCTCTCTGCGTGGTAAGAAGTCTTCGGCTAGGATTGTCGAGATTATCGCCAAGGTCCCGTATAAGGAGATGCTGGACTATGATAACCATTTGAGAAGCAAGACTGCGGGGCGACACTCGATGACTATGTCCTTTGACTCTTTTGCCAAGGTCGTTGGTCATCGCGAAAAGGGTCTGTAAAGCGATGGTGCCAAGGGCATGACTTTGGGCTTTGTATCACGATGTATGTAAACTAGATGAAACGAAAACTTGTATAATATGTACCAAATGATATCTATGAATAAACAAAATGCCGGATCCTATCAACATCTACTGCGTAGAACTAGGGTATCTCCGTCTAAGCTACTGAACTAAAGAATAACGCCAGGGGAAGAAACATCGCTCACATGCTCATTCCATGCTATGACTCGACGAAAGAAAGAAAGAAAGATAAGGAAGAATCCATCTTAGATGGATCGCTTCTTGAGGCCACAGGTCTCGAGGCACTTGTCAACACCCAGAGCAATGCTCTTAGGAACAGCCTGGCGGACCTTGTCGATATCCTCACCGGCGATGCTCTGACCAAATGTAGCAGCGATGACATCGTCGCTCAGAGAAACAAGCTCATCAGCGATCTGGCCAGTGCCAAAGTCCTCAGTTGCAAAGGTAGCGATGAAGGTGGCGGGCTCGCAGTCGGGGTTGAACTGAGTGTGGATAGATCCTTGGTAGAAAGGAGTCATCATGTTGGCTGTAAGTTCGGTGCGGATAACACGACGCTTGCCATCCTTGTCGAGGACGCCGTTCTCGGGGACCATCTCGGTGATGAGACGGCCGGAGGTGACGACTTGGAGTTCAGCAGAGCGAGGGTGGACGTGAAGAGTGTTCATGCCACAAGCTAATAATATGTTAGTGTTGTTATGTCGAGATAGTATACGAGAAACTCACGATCGATTCTGCCAAAGGCCATACCAGCACCAGTACCAACAAGAGCAGGGAAGTTGGCACGGTTAGCAGCGATGAGCTCGCCGCCCTTTCCAGGGTTATCTTGCTTCTTGTTGAAGTCAAAGACAAAGTCATCGTCCTCCGGGAGGAGAGCAAAGCGGTCAGCGGCACTGAAGACATGTTAGTCATGTGGTCCTAGCCAAGTCATTATTGGGGGCTGCTTACGTATCAGCGAGTCGAAGCTGGGCAGTCAGACTGAGAGGCTTGCTAGAGTCTGTTCGTCGGGTGTTGCGAGGAGCTGCCTCGGCGAAGGATGTGAAGGCCAGGACGGCGGAGACGAGAGCAGTGGTGAACTTCATTGTGAAAGATGCTGAGATGTTGAAGTGAAGAGTTTGAAGGGGATAATGAGATGAGATAAGATGAGATTGTTGTGAATGTAAGACTTGTAATGCTTGAGTGATGCTATGAATGATATCTCCAATCTCAACCGGACGCCACCATCTTCTTATACCCATATTCTCATCTCGAAATAAGCACATGAACCCAGGCACAAGACTCACGATGCTGAGCTGTCAGACCCAGACCCAGGCCCAGGAACAAGACAGCCTCAGAGGCTCTGCACAGCACAGTCAAAAATAGTCAACATCCTACGGAAGATGGCATATCCGTCTTGTTTACCAGCCTCATCCTAGCGGCCTTGGTGCTGAGCGAGCGTCGTTGATTGGTGGTTTGCCGCTATTTCGAGGGTTCGTGGGCTGTGCAAGTGACGCCAACGCGCAGTAATCGCCGACCCCTCCCATTCTCCTCCAAAAATAATCGAGTAAGCGCTTCTGCGATGGGGTATTCCTGTCAGCACCAACGGCATTTAATTCTTACGGGGACTGGATGATCCGGTGCAAGTGTCGAATGAGATGGTTTTGTTGGGTTTGTTGGCCAGGTTTCCCCAGGTTGAGTGAGGAATAAGCTGGTTTTATTCATGGATTTATCATGTGGTTATAATTATCATCGGCCTCTATTACGGGCTACGTGTGTAAGCACAGCCGATTTAGAGATGTTTTGTTTCTTGTCTAGAATGAAAGGAAACATCTCCACTGTTTGTAAACATTTCGCTTATCTTTCTTTGCTCTGTGGTTCTTAAACATTCAAGCACTGTTATTAGCACATCGTTCAGAGAAACAGGTCCAAGTCATTAACTTCAACTTCAATATGTAGTGTAAAGTTAATTATATTGGACGTTTCAGTTATATGTTTCGTTGATCTTTAATAGCCATGCTGTAATCAAGACGTCAGAAACAAACTCCAATAGTTGAAACTTGAAACCTTTTGATTATTGTGGCTTCAGCGCCATGCAGGTCATCGTCCACTTTGTTCTTCTATGCCGTTGCCGTGCGCCACTCCCGCCTGGAGCTCATTGTTTATTGTTTTGAGTTGAGACGAGACATGGCTCTTGATGCTTTAAAATTACACTTTATCCACTGGGGAAAAACGCCCAATTCTGGAACCGCCAACTACCGACCACGATCTGATTGATTCGATCGCAAAACCTAGATTTACCCTGGAGCATCGCGTCTTTTTGCTTCAATCTCAACCCTCCCTTCAATGAACTCTTGTCACAGGTAATGACTTGGTATGATGTAGATTCCAATTGAATCATAGTACAAAAGAAACTATGCTTGATTTATACTACTAAACTACCGAGACATTCCATTGTCATAGATCTCAGTATCTCAGCTTCGTCAGAAGTTGGCAGAATGGATAGGGGCGACCGTCGTAGCATATCGTCCACTCAACGTATCGCCTGACACCTCTTCAACTTATCCATTCTCACTGGCAGGATGTAGAGGCGAGCATGAATCGCTTGTCCTTATCGCATTACATGGATAATATGCATTGATCAGTCCCCGGATGCTATAAATCCTAGGAATGTTTAGCGACTTTAAGCGACATTCGGATCCTCAGTGATGCGATATCGGTGGCTCGTATCGTATAATGCCCCTCTTTCGATGTATCGTTCAGCTGAAGGAAAAGGGATTGAGAATTTCCAAGACAGTTTTCCGTTTGAATCACCGATATTCGAAACGTGATAGATTCCATGAGCAAGGGACGTCTTGTAAGATAGGGACCTACTTAACGTATCAGGTCAATCTCTACGAAAAGGGAAGGATGCTGTTGAGTCACGTGTGAGTGTGACTGTCTCGACTTCCATTGTCCTGTCATTATGTTTTATGAGATCTTCAACTTACCTTATCCTACTCGTATAAGCGGCTCATACATAAACATCGAGAAGGCGCCAAAAGTGTTTATATTATCCCGAAACTCGTCGTTTCTCGTACGGATATTGTCAACTTTATTCCGCCGACCATTCACACTAAACAGGGGAGCATGACGTCGATCCTCAGCCGAATACACTAACAAACAGTGAAATTACTGACCCCTCTTTGGAAGGTGACTGCTGCCATCAATCTTATTTTGACGAGAAGAGCTGACTCGCCCTTTAGAATTCAGCACCCAAGCGCGTCTCCCTGGCCAATTGTGAGTGGCACAGCACGCGTTGAGTAGGCTGTCAGTTGTGGCTCCGAGCCGTCTGGGGACTGTTTGAACGCTAACCAAAGACACATTGGCCCAGGAACCATGGTTGCAAAGGCTGCGGGAAAAAACCACTCGTCAGGGGCTTTAAGAGCCAACGGACCAATGTGAGTCTCTGTCACAAGCCACAGGAAAACGTCCAGGGGTAGCGTGTCGAGAGTGCAATGACACATAAACGCCAGTTCCCTAAAATCAGGGACGAGACAATCCAGAATCAAAAATCTGAATCTGAACGAGAAGAAGAACCGAGACAATGGTGGTTAGATGACCCGAATGAACCCCAGGATCTCTCTTACAGCGAGCCTTGGTGGAAAACGATGCCGTTGCCCCATCCGGCCCTCGTTCCGAACATGCTGGTACCATGGGCCGCAGAGTCATCCCTCTTTGGCATCGACAGCTGCACAATTAAGCATCACCTTGACATGATATGGTTGACTCTAACCTGCTCCGAGCGTGATCCCCTGAGCCAAGAACTCGAACCAGGCACCGTCTCAACAGGATTGGCTAGATCGAGGCCAGGGGTCAGACATGCCAACGTCTGATTGGAGACGGTTACATTACTCGACCCCCCGTCACAGGAGGGCATCCACACAAGAACAGGGTCTCTCAGTTCCATGCAGGTACCGTGAGGCCATGGCTCAGCATGGGCCCTGACCACGAGCCCACTCAGACGAGGCCCTCGCCTACGGCTCAATCTCCTTGTTGTGGGTGTCCGCGCTTCTGCCCATGGCTCATTTCCTGGGGATCCATATCCATCTCGTGGACCTGTCGATCTCTTAATATTCATGTCCTTGCTTCCTTGCCTGTCACTCATTCTTTTTTGTTTCCTTGCTTTGTTAAAACGTTTCTGTCGCTGGTCCGCGAGTTCATCGACTTTCCTCGTCAGCTGCATCACTCGTTCTGTTGCTCGACGACAATTACACTCTTTTTTACCAAACGCCCCGTCAGGATATATGTCTCGTTCGTGACAATAGTTGAAGGACTGGAGG
The DNA here is from genome assembly GCA_013186775.1 of Fusarium dlaminii. Classification (NCBI taxonomy): domain Eukaryota; kingdom Fungi; phylum Ascomycota; class Sordariomycetes; order Hypocreales; family Nectriaceae; genus Fusarium; species Fusarium dlaminii. The sequence goes on along the minus strand of JAAOAL010000043.1, from coordinate 77,821 downwards.
TATTCGCGCAATAATAAAATAAGAACAACCGTTCTGGAATTTACCGAAACGAAATCGACTCGTATTCATCGACGACAATCTCAATGAGACTCATCAACCTTTCGGCTGCCCTTCTGGGCGCTTTGTCTGCGCCATCAATGGTCGCTGGCAAGCAACACGGTCACCGTCACAATGGTTTTGAGCACTTGCGACAACATCTTCCCGTTCAGTCTTCGACTCTTGAGAAGCGTGGTGGACAATGCCAGTTCCCTACCGATGACCCCAACTTGGTCGCCGTCACTCCCGATGCGAAGAACGCCGGTTGGGCTATGAGCCCCGATCAGGAGTGCAAGCCTGGATCCTACTGCCCTTTTGCCTGCAAGCCCGGTATGGTTATGAACCAATGGGATCCGGATTCCACTTATGAGTATCCCGCTTCAATGGTACGCCCGACCTGTATTATCTAGCAGCTTCGATGCACGCAACTAACACTTCCCAGAACGGAGGTCTCTTCTGTAACAAGAACGGTGAAATTGAGAAGCCTTTCAAGGGCAAGCCCAACTGTGTTTCTGGCACTGGTTCCATTGAGGCCGTTAACAAGTGTGGTTCCAAGATGTCTTGGTGCCAGACTGTCCTGCCTGGTAACGAGGCTATGCTTATCCCTACTCTTGTCACTTCTAGTGCAACTCTGGCTGTTCCCGGATCTTCGTACTGGTGCTCCACCGCTGCTCAGTAAGTCACTTAAGTCTGGTTGATCATCGAAGATCTCTAACGATCATATAGCTTCTACATCAACCCCCCTGGCACTGGTGAGGAGGGCTGCATCTGGGGTACCGAGTCTGAGCCCATTGGTAACTGGAGCCCCTACGTTGCCGGGGCTAACACTGAGGCCAACGGCCAGACCTTTGTCAAGATTGGTTGGAACCCCATCTGGGAGGACTCAGCTCTGAAGAGTAAGCTGCCCGACTTCGGTGTTGAGATTCAGTGCCCCGACGGCGGTTGCAATGGCCTTCCTTGTAAGATCGACCCTGCCAAGGGTGAGGGTAACGTTGGCAGCAGCCTTTCCGCTAAGGGTGCTGGCGGCGCTGCCTTCTGTGTAGTTACCGTGCAGAAGGGTAGCACTGCTCAGATCGTTGCCTTCTCTTCTGGCAAAGGCTCATCCGGCGGTGATGACGATGAGGAAGAAGAGGCCGAGTCTTCTACCGCTGAGGCTGAACCCTCTACCACAGTTCAGGCCAAGGTCACCACTTCTGAGGAGCCCGTTGTCTCTACCACCGAGGAGCCTTCGACTACCGCTGAGCCCACCACTTCGGCACTCCCTACCACCACTTCCTCAACCTCCACCACCACTACTAGTGTTGAGACTACCTCTTCTGCTGAGTCTAGCAGCACCACCGAGCAAGAGACTTCCTCCGAAACCACCACCGAGGAGCCTACTTCAACCATCTTCACTACTGCTACTTCCAAGACCACCAAGCATAAGACCACCAAGAAGGTCTACCCTACTGTCAAGCCTGGTATCTTCCGTGAGAACGGGACCTCTACCTACACCTCCTCCGAGTCCGAGGAGACCGCTGCCGCCACTGAGGTTGACTCTGGAGCGGCTCCCACCCAGTCCAAGGAAAGCGAGGCAGGTCGCCACCAAGGCAACACTGCTGTCGCTGGCCTTGTCGTCGCATTCATCGCCGCCGCTTGTCTCTTCTAATTTCTATATCCTTTGACGACCACTTACCACTGCCTTGACGCAGCTGGCATTCTATTCACAGAAACTATTTTCTACGACATTCCTTTATTACTGGTACTTTACATATATTATCAAGCCAACTACCTATCGGCGATAGTGTCTATTGTCTTATTACTAGACTACTCAGCAGTCTTCTGGCTGTCCGGAAGTCTGGTTGCTAATACCCGCCCCGGGTATAATATTCTTCAAGAGTCCCTTGTCTGGGCTCTCTTGTGGGCCCGTGGGCATTATATACAAGTTTCAACGCTTCATTTCACGGTCGATATACCCTTTTTTGCACACATTGGAGACTTTTTGGATGTTTGGAGAAAACAAGCGATGGTTTTAAGTTTATTCTCGCGATTAACGACGTATGCACACATGAATCAGAGAGTTTAGGGGGAAACTTCTTGTACGGTTGTTGAAAAAAGCAGGAGATGGTGTGGTTTAGTCGATGGGATGATGCTCGGCCATCTCGGCTTATTATTATATAAAACACTTTTTTTGATTAGACATATTTAATGGGTGTGATGAACGTTGTCGCACGCAGCTATTGGAAAAGAAATATGTGTCTGATCGTTTTGATTGCCACAAGTACATCCTCATATTATAGCCATACTCTAATCTTACTATCCCCTGGGTATCATACAGGAAATGATATTATACAAACGCCATCAAGATGAGTTATGATCTAAGTATCCAAGCTAGGTGATCTAGCTCAATCGTCCATATCCCCTTTCTTTTTACTCCTTGACCCAACCGGGTACCTCATCAGGATCGTAGTCTTCGTATCTCCTTTCTCGGTTTATTTGCCAGACATTGGGCCAGCCAGCAAGCACAGGGCTGCCCTTGGCTTTGGCGCCGATAATAGCAAATCGTCCTTGCCCATGAGCGATGAACCCATGCATCAAACCCTGCTGCACAAGCGTTGCGACAGTCATCTCCACGTCCTCGAATGTGACCTCTGCGTTACCCCAGATCATACCCTCATTAGGCCGGAGAGATTTGGGCCCTCCGGGTGGTGGAGCTAGTGTAGATGTGGCTTCCTGATTTTGAGCATTGTTCTCGAGGGCTTTCATAAGGAGCGGGTTGACGTTTTGAGAACGGCCAAGTGAGTTTGGTCCCGCTGGAAGCCAACCTTCGAGGCGGTGTTGAAGGTATACCCCGAGCGTGTGAAGGTCTGCAAGGTCAAGTGTCGCGGCTTTTCGGGACGACGCATCGGTTGGCGGGACGTATGTGAGGAGGAAAGTCTTTCTGCTTAGTGAGCGCCAGAGCAGAGGTCGTAGTCGGTTGCCGAGGGTTAAAAGCAAGCCCTTTTCAAAGAGCCATGTCTCGTGTTGCGCAAGATGCTGCTGAAACTGGATGAAGTTGCCAGATCTGATAGCCTGGCAAATCGGGAAGAAAACAGGCGCCAGAGTCTGACATTCTGGCCGCTGAAGTAATACTTGTGATGGAAAGCGTCCAAGGAGGATATTGCAGGGGATAAGATAGGTAAGAATGTTGGTCCGGTGGGAGACCAGCTGCGAAGGGGTCTGAAGATATGCTCCCTCAAGGCACAGCGCAGCCCGGAGGTAGTGGTTGTTTGAGAAGTTGAAGCGGCCTAGGTAGTAAAGGAATGTGACGCGCTGAGCAGCTGGGTAGAGAGATAATGGCGGAGAGATGGTGGAAATATTGACAAAGATCATTTTGGCGAGATGTGTTCTTCGGCACTTTCATTTGGTCAGCGATATATCTTATAACATATTGAGTTGTTACATACTGCAAAGAGAAGCTTGAGAACAAGATTGGCAAACATGTAGACTCCAACCTTTTTGCCCTCTGGCTTCGCATAACGACCGCTGGATCGATCTGTGAGACATGTCGTGAAGATCTTTTGAATGATTTCTGCTGAAGATTCTGCGATGCTCTTATCCTCATCTACAGCACGTAGACGACGCGCCAGGTCAGGGCGTTTGTTCAAAGACATTGTGAGACGAGCCAGCGTCTCTGAGAGGGACATGCTTGTCTTGAGTAGCATGGCGCCGTAGGTTGGGTGAGCAAAAGCGGTTGCGCAAGAGCTATGACATCAAGGATTAGTTCTCATGGCCGTAATTCATCCAATGTTTGATATCATACTTGACAAGGCCACTAAGCAATTGATGCGCGCCCAGCAAATCATCATAATTGACGTCGCGCCAAAAGGCCATATAGTCCTTCATAAAGGCCACAAAGCCTGGCCATACGGTAGCCTGACCTTCTGGGACGTCATCTTCCTGAGGCAATGTCCTTTCAACGATGTTGTCGAGACCTTGTTGGCGGAATTGAGAGCGTAGCTCAGATGCGAGGTTGTGATATTGCTGAGGAGAATTAGGCTCTACCTGGAGCCAGGCGCGAAGCTCGTCGCCATTTTGAGTGCGGATGAAATTACGGATCTGGGTGAGAAAGTCGAGGACTAGAGGCATCGCGAGTGATGGAGGTGATGAAGGCGAGAGAAGAGAGAGAGAGGGTGAAGATTGGATTGAGAGGTGAGGTTGAGCTGAGCCTCCAGGTGAGTTGGGCCAGTGAGTGAGTAGAAAATAGTATGGCTCCACTGTCTCAGTGTCTGTGAAAGGAACAGCAAGAACATCTCCCATTGTTCTTCCCTACACCCCCCAACTAAAATAGTCTCGTTATAACCCAATGAACTTAGGTCTAGCATTCAGGTATGATCCTATTTTGCCAATGGATAAAGTGCTATTTTATGTGATATGATGGCTCATCATGACAGCTTATCAGTAACATGGGATCGCCGGTGCTCATCATGTTACCCTGCACTGGGAGATCATGACAACTGCTCAGCAGTTGGTCCTCAGAAGTAATGGCATACACGTAGCAGGTAAAAACACAAGCTGCACTGATATGATATTCCTTACTATTATTCAATTTTTATTTTATTTTACTTTGTTCCTCTACTATCAATCATAAATACTCTATCATTATAACCCATAAACCTTTTTATACAGACTCAACACGCTGGACAACAAGTGCAGTCGCAGCACCACCACCGTTGCAAATAGCAGCAACACCATACTCACCAGGTTTAAGCTGATGTAGCAGGGTTGTCAAGATTCGTGAACCAGAGCTGCCAAGAGCATGGCCCAGTGAGATAGCACCACCCAGAGGGTTAACCTTGGCGCCCTCAAGGCCCAGAATCTTAGAGTTGGCCAGGATCACACTGGCGAAAGCCTCGTTGAACTCCCAGATGGCAACCTGATCCTTGGTAATACCGGCACGCTCGAGAGCAATGGGGACAGCTTTGGCGGGGGCAATAGGGAAGTCAATGGGAGAAGTGGCAGCATCAGCATAACCGCAGATCTTGGCCAAGACACGGGAGCCAGAGCCGTACTGCTGAGCAATAGCCTTGCTTCCCAGAACAAGAGCGCTAGCACCATCGTTTAGAGTCGATGAGTTGGCGGCGGTGACAGTGCCACTTCCGTCACGAACGAAAGCGGGCTTCAGGGTAGGGATCTTGTCGAACTTGACCTCGTTGAATCCCTCATCGGTATCGATAACAGTCTCTCCCTTTCGTGACTTGACGGTAACGGGGGCAATCTCGTCAGCAAAGGCCTTGTCGGCCCAAGCCTTTTGCGCATTGCGGTATGACTGGATAGCGTACTCGTCCTGCTGCTCCCGGGTAATCTTGTAGTTCTTGACAGTGTTCTCAGCGCAGTTGCCCATGTGGAATTGGTCGTAAACATCAGTCAGACCGTCCTTGATAAGACCATCCTCCATCTTGACATGGCCAAAGGCAGGAAGACCACTGGCGCGGGGCACGTAGTATGGCACTTGTGACATGTTCTCCATTCCACCAGCGATCTGAGCCTCAGAGAGACCCAGCTGAATGTTCTGAGCAGCCAGAGCGACGGCCTTTAGTCCAGAAGCGCAGACCTTGTTAATAGTGGTAGCCTCGATCTCCTTGGGCAGACCAGCGAAGATAGCGGCCTGTCGAGCAGGCGCTTGACCAACGGAACCCTGAAGCACATTGCCCATGTATACATCGGTGATCTTCTCGACGGGGACCTTTGACTTTTCCAGGGCCGACTTAATAGCGACAGCGCCGAGCTTAGGAGCCGATACTGACAGGAACGAGCCATTGAACTAGGAATGTGTTAATAAATCCGTACAAGCATCACTCGAATTATAGGATACTGTACCTTTGCTGTAGGAGTTCGAGCGGCGCTCAGGATATAAGCGTCCTGGATCTCCTTGCGCAGAGCAGGCCGTGTAGAGAACTGTCGCGCGCCATTCACATGTCCAGCAAGCTGGGCCAGCCGGCCAGCGGATCTTAGTTGAGCAGGAGACATTTTGATATATATGAGGGGGTATCAAGACGTAACAGGACAGGCAGAACGGAAAAAAAGAAGAGGATGGGAATGGACTGAAGGAATAAGTAAGAGAAGACGACCTCGGGTATCGTAGTAATATGGCAATGTACATCCGCTTCGGTCCTCTTCGGCTTTCAGCGGGGGAGGGCCCGAGGTGGCGGCCACAAGCTCTACCGTGCCGAGAACTACAAATCCGGGGGAGTTTTACAGGTGACGTCGAACCTGGGGTACAAGCTAAACGGTGACATTGGCTTACGGTCTGAAGTACCTTTTTGTCAGATCTGGGAACGGACTCTTTCCACCGCTGCCTATATCTCTATCGTGTAATTCATTTCACTTTAACAGTTTCTCCTTTATCGGAATTAGTTGTCGGTTCCGAAATCCCATAGTTTAGCTGCCAGAGCGGCCTTCGTCCCCCGCGACCATGTGAAAGCTCCGGGTAGTGGGGGATATAAAATAAGCATCTTGACAGTCAGCATATAATTATGCGATCAGTTTTGTCGAAGAAAAGTTCCTAATTAAGACTAGAGAGAGGATTCGATGCTTATAAAGCAAATCAAACACTATTCAAGCCTTTGCAGGCTCCGAGGATGCCTCGAAGTTGTTGCGGCTCGGCCGGGTCACGTGTGGCGTTCTCGGTGAGAAGGTGAGTCAAACATTGGGTGGACCATTCACCGTACATTGATAGGCCAGACCAGTAAGCATGCTTGATTGGTAGATTGCATCACCCAACTCCTCCGCCGTGGAATCCGAATCATCGACCAGCCTGTCCATGACCAATCTCCTTCTCCGCTCATCATCTTGCACCGCCAAATCTCAAGACAGTGAATCGTGCATGCAAATCATTTCGCTCGGTAGAAATATTCGTCAAGCACAGGATTCACGTAACGATTTCTCTCGTTCAACAGCATTTAGCTTCTATCCGTACATCCGTTCTCGCCTTTAGACCCAGTCGCTATCATGTCTACCGCTGCTCGTCGCCGTCTCATGCGAGACTTCAAGGTTCGCAATTTTTAACGATCGCCTCCAGATCAAACTTCGCTGACTCCTGCGATAGCGCATGCAAACCGATCCTCCCGCCGGCGTCTCTGCTTCACCTGTACCAGACAATGTCATGACCTGGTTCGTACGCCCTCGTCGATATCGCCGACCCTGAACACAAATACTCATCATACGTCTTGTAGGAACGCCGTCATCATCGGCCCCGCAGACACTCCCTTTGAAGATGGCACCTTTCGACTTGTGATGCAGTTCGAAGAGCAATATCCCAACAAGCCTCCCCAAGTCAAGTTCATCAGCCAGATGTTCCACCCCAACGTCTACGCCACCGGAGAACTCTGTCTCGACATTCTGCAAAATCGATGGAGCCCTACGTACGATGTCGCCGCTGTCTTGACCAGTATTCAAAGGTGGGCAGCCTCAAACAGTAGCCGACCAAAGGCGTACGCTGATCTTTCAATAGTTTACTTAATGATCCCAACACTGGTTCACCTGCGAACGTCGAAGCCTCCAACCTATACAAGGACAACCGAAAGGAATACACCAAGCGTGTCAGAGAGACGGTGGAGAAGAGCTGGGAAGACTGAACGACCGAACTCCAAAAGGACAGAGAACGGTATGCCAACGTCGACCTGTCTAGCAAGGTGACAGATCAGGTTGCTCAAACAATGAAAGTGCTCTGCAGCCCAAAGCTGCATCGCATTTATGTACATGGCGTTTTTGGGTGCGAGGAGTTTTAACTGACTAAACTGCATTCGAGGCGTTGCAAGCGTCCAGGAAGCCCCGGGAACGTTAGCTTATGATATCACGAGGGCCCATCATGAAGAAGGAGTTTAATGTTTCTTGTAGCGCCTTTGTTTATTGCCCGAGAATGACTCTCAGCGAAGTGAACTACCTTATGCTCGCTAGTGAAGCGGAATGCGTCAAATGGTGGGGGTGCATTTTGTGTCCTTGCTTGTCAGGAATGGTGACATGTCTAAGGGAGGAAAGAAAACTTGGGACCTCAATCCTAAGTGATAAAAAGACTTAGGTGGTAACTTAGTATAAGCGACTTAGGTAACTTAGTATAAGCTTAGGATATCTTTTGCTGAGTTTATTTTGACACCCTATATTAAGGTCTGATGTTTTCTTGCTCCCCGAGGCATGTTTAATGAGTCTCATAGTTTGGTTTCATGTGGCACTTTTGCCAAAGAACGCTTGTTATCATTGCATGAACTTAATGTCCTCCCTTTGTAAAGCACGCATTACGTTGAGCGGACAATTTAATACAATTTAATGCACTTCATATTGAATGCTTGAGGCTGATGATTGCCCATTTGCCATAATAGGTAGTGTGTTGACTACTGACGGCACCATGATGAACCCCTCGACGCAACAACCCGATACCTGATGACTGTGAGCCAAAGACCCCGGTAAATCTCCAAATTGCATCGGTCAAGTGAAACAAGACCAGCAATCTGGGCCTCAGCTTCAAAGTTCAACGTTTTTTTTGGGCACATCCCTCCGGGAGGTCTAATCTCCAAGGGGTAAAAAAAACCCAAAACCTCTAAAGAGTCCCCTAAATTATAGGACACCTACCCCCCTGAGCAGCCCTCACTCTTGAGGTGAGTCCCCGTTCCGGCCCCCTCTTGGCGCGCGTCTCTCTTGTGTCTGACCTATCACCTTTCAGACTCCATTCTCCAACAAATGCCCACCGCCTCTGGTTGCCAACAACACACCTGGACCGTTAGGTTGGCATTCATTTGTTGTTGTCGTCGATACTTTTTATTGCTGATCGCACGTCAAACCACACCTAAACAACATTATCGTGCATATTATTCTATATACAACCGTACGCCCTGCCAGCGAATCACGAAACCCTGCTTTGCATCTTGGCTCTGCCTTGATCTGCATCCGCGACTCGGCCTTTGTTCAGAGCCGTCTCCCTTTATAGAAGTCTAAACATCCCTTTATTATCCTCGTCTCTCCTCTCTCTTTGTTTGAGGTCCCCGTCGTTCCCCCCTCTCGTCGCCATTTTGTGGCTCATTGCAACAAACTTGCGGCCCGCATCTTCTGCGACCCCCCTCACCCCCCCCTGAAGGTTCGCTTCAGAGCAACCAACGATCGAGCCCGACTTTTTTCCTTTCTCTCGGGACGACAGCACCGCGGCCGATGATAACGTTTGTTGCGTGACACACAGCCTGCGTTCAACATGTCGTCCGCAAATAGTATTAAGGTCGTGGCCAGGTTTCGACCTCAGAACAAGGTCGAGCTTGAGTCGGGCGGAAAGCCCATCGTATCTTTCGATGGCGAGGATACCTGTACCGTCGCCGTATGTTTTGCCATTTGCGTTGCTTTGCGTTGCGTTACTGTTCACGGCAACGTAAACGTACGGTGAGACCTCACAGCTAACATGTTCGGCAGTCCAAGGAGGCGCAGGGTAGCTTCACCTTTGACCGAGTCTTTGATATGGGATGTAAACAACAAGACATTTTCGACTTTTCGATCCGATCTACCGTCGACGATATTCTCAATGGATACAACGGAACCGTCTTCGCTTACGGCCAGACCGGTGCCGGTAAGTCTTATACCATGATGGGTACCAACATCGACGACGATGAGGGTCGAGGTATTATTCCCCGTATCGTCGAGCAGATCTTTGCCAGCATCATGTCAAGTCCCGGCACCATCGAGTACACGGTCCGCGTCAGTTATATGGAAATCTACATGGAGAGGATTCGAGATCTGCTTGCACCGCAGAACGACAACCTGCCCGTCCACGAGGAGAAGAACCGAGGTGTATATGTCAAGGGTCTTTTGGAAATCTACGTCTCGAGTGTCCAAGAAGTGTACGAGGTCATGAGGAGAGGTGGAAATGCACGAGCTGTCGCCGCCACAAACATGAACCAGGAGTCCTCACGATCCCACTCCATCTTTGTCATCACCATCACACAGAAGAATGTCGAAACAGGATCAGCAAAAAGCGGACAGCTGTTCCTTGTAGATTTGGCCGGTAGTGAAAAGGTTGGCAAGACCGGTGCCAGTGGACAGACTCTGGAGGAAGCCAAAAAGATCAACAAGAGTTTGAGTGCCCTGGGAATGGTCATCAACGCCTTGACCGATGGCAAATCCTCACATATTCCTTACCGAGACTCCAAGTTGACCCGTATCTTGCAAGAGTCTCTCGGTGGTAACAGTCGGACAACCCTTATCATCAACTGTTCGCCCAGTAGTTACAACGATGCCGAAACATTGGGTACACTAAGATTCGGTATGCGAGCCAAGTCCATCAAGAACAAGGCCAAGGTCAACGCCGAGCTGAGTCCTGCCGAACTCAAGTCCCTTCTCAAGAAAGCGCAAGGACAGGTTACGAACTTTGAGAGCTATATCTCCTCCCTCGAGGGCGAAATTCAGATGTGGCGTGCTGGCGAAGCTGTCCCCAAGGAGAGATGGGCCACACCTTTGACTACCGATGCCGTTGCTAGAACCAAGGCTGATGCCAGGACATCGACACGACCATCCACTCCCTCATTAATATCAGATAGCCGATCAGAAACACCTGCGATATCCGAACGAGCTGGCACTCCCAGCCTACCGCTTGACAAGGACGAGAGGGAGGAGTTCCTACGACGAGAGAACGAACTGCAGGATCAGATCTCGGAGAAGGAGTCTCAAGCTGCGTCGGCTGAGAAGCAGCTGCGAGAGACCAAGGAGGAGCTGGCCTACCTCAAGGATCACGATAGCAAAGTCGGCAAGGAGAATGAGAAGCTCACAACCGAGGTTAACGAATTCAAGATGCAACTGGAGAGGCTTACATTTGAGAGCAAGGAAGCTCAGATCACAATGGACGCCTTGAAGGAGGCTAACTCGGAACTCACCACTGAACTCGACGAGGTGAAGCAGCAGCTCCTCGATGTCAAGATGAGCGCCAAGGAGAGTGGTGCCGCTCTGGACGAGAAGGAGAAGAGGAAGGCTGAGAAGATGGCCAAGATGATGGCTGGCTTCGATCTGGGTGGCGAGGTGTTTAGCGAGAATGAGCGCCATATCGCTGAGACGATCGAGAAGGTTGACTCGCTTCATGATCTCAGTGCAACCGGCGACAACATCGCACCCGATGAGTTTAAGGCACTCAAGGCTCGATTGGTGGAGACCCAGGGCATTGTTCGACAAGCAGAGCTTTCCATGTACAGCACTTCCTCAAGCGAGTCTGACTCAAGGAGGAGGCAAGAACTTGAAGCCCGTCTTGAGGCTGTCCAGGCCGAGTACGAGGAGATTCTTACCCGTAACTTGGGCCCTGAAGATATCGAGGAGGTCAAGGCGCGACTCGAGAACGCTTTTGCGAACCGCCAGACTGCTCAGTCGCAGTTTGTCGAAGAGTTGAAGGAGGATATTGCCCAGAAGGCTGCTGAGAACACAAGAATGAAGACCCTTATCGAGGATCTTCAACAGCGTGTCAAGGCGGGCGCCACTGCGCCAATGGCTAACGGCAAGACGATCCAGCAACAGATCGCTGAGTTCGACGTCATGAAGAAGAGTCTTATGCGTGACCTTCAAAACCGCTGCGAGCGTGTTGTCGAGCTCGAGATTTCCCTTGACGAGACTCGAGAGCAATATAACAACGTTCTCCGATCGTCCAATAACAGGGCGCAACAGAAGAAGATGGCGTTCCTCGAGAGGAACCTGGAGCAACTTACCCAGGTTCAGCGCCAGCTGGTCGAGCAGAACTCTGCTCTCAAGAAGGAGGTTGCTATCGCTGAGCGCAAGCTGATTGCACGAAACGAACGTATCCAGAGCCTGGAGAGTCTGCTACAGGATAGTCAGGAGAAGATGGCCGCTGCGAACCACAAGTACGTACCCCTGAACGACACTCCCTTTCTAATGAACTTGACTAACGACCATCTAGGTTCGAGGTTCAGCTTGCCGCTGTCAAGGAGCGACTCGAGCTGGCCAAGGCCGGCAGCACTCGCGGTCTTAACTCCCCCGGTGGCTTTAGCTTTGCCAACGCCGGCAGCAGGATCGCCAAGCCTCTTCGAGGAGGCGGCGGTGGCAACGACGCCCCCAGCATTCCCACGATCCAGAACCTTCAGGGCCAGAACGAAGGCAACACCAGCAGCGGTAGCAGCAGCAAGCGTGCCAGTTGGTTCTTCACAAAGTCATAGACAACATAATGAGGGAAAAAAGATAAATAAATGAAGAAAAGAGCTCGCTGCTTTTTTTGCTTACCTTATGGGCACGGCGTTGCGAGCAAGATCTGTTAGACACAAACATTCCTCCTTTTCATACCCCCCCTTTTTCCATTCAACGATGCCCCCGTTCGACAAAGCTTTCTAAAAGGTTTCTCTCTTCTCTTCTGCTGCTTTCTACTTTGTTCCCCCCTGATTTCTGTTTTTGTCTCTTTTTTTTTCTGCTTCTACTATAAGAAGGCGATAGAGGATGGGGCGGCTACGATGATTTGGATTTATGACAGGCATCGCGATGGGACCATGGTAGGACGGATGGATTGTTATATGGCTGGCGCTCTAGGCGCGAGAGATGAGATGAGTCGAAGGAGAGAGAGAGAGATGATAGGAGATGAGACAAATATCAGCAGCAGCAGCAGCAGTGGAGGAAGCTTGCATGAGTCTTGTCACGACCACATAGCTAAAGGCACGAAGTATAAGAGAGTCAATGAATTGATTGAATTTCTAACAAACATTTTATTTTTATTTCTTGCTTATATCAAAGAGCTATAACAGAGTGGTATTCTTGACGGAAAGCTTTACAATCTAAACCGTTTACATGCCTTTGTAGACAAGGACAACAGGCAGTTAACCAAGGGGATATCATCAAGTGACAAGTCGTACGTAGAAAGCGCGGATCATTCATTTACATCTTGATGTCCTGGTTGCCATCACCGTTATCGGTTCCCATGGCAGCCAGGAGGATGACCTGAGGGATGATAACAGCGAAGATGACACAGAGGGCAGCGAAGGTGACAGCGACAATCTTGACGCTGAGCATGACAATACGGCGCCAGGCAGACTTGGAGAAGCTGGACCAGGCGTCGCTAACAGTAGCATAGCCGAGGCCACCGACGACAACGGGTTCAATACGGCCGTTGAAAGAGCGGTCAAAAGGAATGATGGTGTCGGCGTCAGCGGGGAGAAGAGAGGCCTGGACTCGAACGAGCACAACGTAGGCGGGAATCTGGATAGCGACCTGGAGAAGGACAGCGACGAGCAGGATGCCGAAAACGCTGCCGAGACCCTGGAGCTGAGGAATCTCAGTGGTCTGGTCGCCGCCAAACAGGTAGAGAACACCGAAGGTGCCAAGGTTGACGATCTGAGAGGCAGCCCAGAAGATGAGAGTAGGTCTCCAGGTGGCGGCGAAAGTGGTCTTGAAAGGAGGAAGACGGCTCCAGAACTTGAGAGGAGAAGGAGGTGTGATGACGATGTGAACCCAGGCGGCGCTGAGCTGAACGCAGACGAGAGAACCGATCAAGTTGGACAGAACAAAGGAATAGGGAATGACGGTATAAGTGATGCCGTTGATGAGTGCCGTGACGACAGCCTGGGCGATGAAGCAGGGCAGACCACGGAAGATGGCGCGGAAACCACCAGTAGATCGGAGTAGACGCCAGGTAGCTCGGAAAGACGACGTAACGGGACGGCCCTGGCCAGCGACGGGAACAGAGGAAGTAGAGGCAGGCTTGGGCATGTCATCGTTGGCGAGAGGCTCGACGGGGAGAGGTTCGTAAGCGGGAGGCTTCTCATCTTCGACGATGGCGAGAACGGGGAAGACCTTTTCGAAGGTGTAGTTGATCTGAAATGTGTTAGCGTATAGACGTGAATATCAGAACAGGCAGTACATACGAGAACAAAGACGGGGAGGAAGAGGATGAAGTTGGCGAGGAATACGAATCTCGACCAGTCGGGGAGTTGCTGAAGCTCATAGCCAAGATCAGGCTTTGGCATGTTATCGCGCCGCATAAGCAGCGAACCGGCGGAAGACAACATGTTGAAATTCTTACGATATAAGGGAAAAGAGTTAGAAAAAGCAGTTTGTTTTGATAAAAGGAAGAAGAAAAAGAAGAAGTTGGTGATGAATATCCTCGTGAGGTGTGTTGGATGGAGGAGGGTGGTTTAATGGGATGTCCAAAAGTGGCTCTGACGGGGGCTTTATCAGTTATGTCCGGGCAGATCGCGCAGTGAAACTAGGCACCAAGACCCCCCGATTTAGTGGATGTGGATGTGGGCGATGACGGGACAGGGCGTTTACGGTTACAGGGGGTGAACGGGGGAGGGGGGGCGAATTGCACAGCCCCAAGGCGAATTGATTGATCTACGTATACTCAGTACAAACAACTAATAATGGAAGAATCAAGACATTCTGATATTTATGAACTGAATATCTTAATATATTTAAAATCTGTATCCATAATCAATTGGTCTACTCAGCATAATTTGATTCATGTTCTCACCGTGAAGTCGGTGATTACCGTATTCGGATTGAAGGATCAAACTGAGGTACGTAGGACTGACTTTGATACCGTCCGTATACACGTAATCAGCCTCAAACTCATGCCAAACGTAAGCTTTTGATTGGCGCTTCGTTGCCTTTTCAGTCTTTCACAGATATGCAACTTGCACTTTTATGTGTTTTTATGAATTTACATTTCTATTCATGCCCCGAGAGTTCCGATGTTTACAATGGGCGCTTACAAGGCATATTTGGCTTTTGATACGTTTGGCGATGCCTAGAGGATTGTGCTTCTTGACGCTGTGATGACATTGTAGGCTAATGCTTGAGTTTACCTGAAACTGTTCGTGTTGACGGCATGCTATGCTATGCTGTTGACTCGGCTATGTCGGCTCGATATATGCATTTATTTACTGTCAAGTCTCTGTTTGTTACTGTCTATTCAGTTCCATTGTCAACATGTGAGTTAAATGATGTGCATGCCCCGCAATCATGACTCTCCCATTGCTTGCAGGGGCTGTCCGACGTACGTCACTGGCCACATTCACTGAAAGCCCCTCTGTTCTATTCAACCTCGTCAAGCTCTAGCTAGCTCGAGCTCCATCAGCAGGAACAACTAAACCCGCCATAACCTCACTCTGAATACCCTCAGACTAGAGAATGCCCGCCCCCGAGATACCAAACCTTTTAAATTCTCTCCGCAGCACACGAGGAGGTAGAGGCCGTGGTAGAGGACGAGGAGGTCACTCCTCATCAGCTGTTACTCACGATGCTACCATCCAAGGCACAGATACTGATGCTTCAGTGTCGAGGCTGAGCGCTGTTGATCTGGGGTATCTTTATGATCCGTATGCTCAGTACTTTGTGCAGAATGGTGATGGGCCGGTGGCAAGACGACTTCCTATAATCAATCGAGGTGTGTTAGAAAACATCGTCATGGCCCCCAATATATACTTACACCTTGTATAGGAACATATACCCGCACTATCTCTCTGGACACTCTTATTGAGTCGTTTCTGGACGGCGATCAAGACAGTGAACAAGGCGCTGGACCGAAACAGGTTGTATCTTTGGGGGCTGGTACTGATACACGAGCTTTTCGACTGTTCTTTTCCGAATCACGTCCTGGATTGGTCTATCATGAGCTTGATTTTGAAGTTGTCACCTCAAAGAAATTACGGACTGTACAAGCGACACCCAAGTTGAGAAATATCTTGAAAGATGCGACTCAATTGACTGAACACTCCTGGTCAGCTAAACCCACTGGATGCGAATATTACTGCCATGGCCAAGACCTGAGAGGTTTCTCTCAATCAAAAACACCAAAAGAGGAAGATGGGACAGAAACAACGACGAAAGAAATCTCTCTCCCTGGTTTACGGACCGATATCCCTACGCTACTTCTCTCAGAGTGCTGTCTCTGCTATCTCACCACCACCGAAGCCTCAGATGTACTCGACTTCTTCAGCTCACGGATACCAAACCTCGGCACAATTATCTACGAACCCATTCGTCCAGACGACGCCTTTGGAAAGATGATGGTGTCGAACCTAGCAGCGCGTCGCATCCAAATGCCCACTCTTCAGATGTACCAGACACCAGAAGACCAGCGGGCGAGAATGAGCAAAGCTGGGTTTGAAAAGGTGTATCATATGACGATTGAGGATATCTGGCAGAATTGGGTGTCGGCGGATGAAAAACGGCGTGTGGATTCGCTAGAGGGGTTGGATGAGGTAGAGGAGTGGAAGTTATTGGCGGCGCATTATATCGTTATTTGGGCTTCGAAAGGGGAGGGGTTTGAAAGTTGGGACAGTGTGAGAGGTTGTACTTGATTCTATAGACGGACGATATCAATGAATACTTGCAAGTTGACTCATGATTGTGTACAATTGGTATCAAATGGTTAGTGCATCATGCCAGGCTGCACAAGTACAGCCGATATAATTGTTAAATATGGTAAAAAAATCAGTCAAGTAAAGGTTAAAGCGGTCCATGTCTCAATGAGTATGTCTTGTCTATTTCAAGATCTGGAACTATCATGACTTGTCCTAGGCGCAGGAACAACATATTTCCTATTTGAGTTTAGCCCCATCCCTACTAGCCTTCATCCCGACAAGTCACTTTCCATCCTCAGACGAGCCAACATTGACCTTTGAATCGCCATTTGAGAATACACATTCGTATACAACTTATTCAACGACTTGGAAATCAATTCTCATATTGTTTTCACTGTCGCATACAACATCGCTACAAGCAAGATCAGCTTCGTAGATAATTGACCGTTACCCTCAGAGCATCAAGGTATTGCGCCTCTCACCCTCTAAACACCCTCTCACCCCTCCGTACGCTTTAACCCTTCATTGCTTCACAAATATTAACTTGAACACACAGATCAAATCATTAGTCTTGGATAAACAGACTACCAAAGCCCTCTCAGGCGCACAACAACAACCCCAAGCTTGACGTCTCATCTCGCAACGCGACAAGATGGCGGATTCAAGAGATAGCAAGTCGTACAAATATCGCCAGGAGATCAGTCAAATGATGTACGTCTCCGGCGAAACCGCAGAACCACCCGTCGAAACAACAAGTATCATCGAAGACATTGTCCGCCAACAAGTCATCGAACTCGTGCGTCCCTCTCTTCCCCTTCACCCACTCTCACCTCATACTAAACCCTCTCAGCTCCGAAACTGCACCGAACTCGCTTCGCGTCGCGGTTCAAAATCCATCAGCATCAACGATCTCATCTTCCAAATCCGCCATGACCAAGCAAAAGTCTCTCGTCTGCGCACGTTCCTCTCGTGGAAGGACGTGCGAAAGAACGTCAAGGACTCTGATGACAAGGGCGCTGATGCCGATATCGCTGCTGGTGATGACCCCGTGGCTGCGGGTGATAACACAACGGATGAAGCAGCCAAGAAGAACAAAAAGGCCAAGGTTGGATTGCCTTGGGAGCCTTCATCGTACTACAACGTTGAGGTCCCTGAGCGCGAGGATGAAGAGGATGAAGAGGAGGAGGAGATGAACTACATCACACTGCAGCGTCTGCGCAAAGCAGATGAGCGCACCAAGGCCATGACGAAGGAGGAGTACGTTACGTGGTCTGAATACCGTCAAGCATCATTCACCTACCGCAAAGGCAAGCGATTTCGCGAGTGGGCAGGTTTCGGCATCGTGACAGACAGTAAACCCTCCGACGACATTGTTGACATTCTCGGCTTTCTCACCTTCGAGATGGTGCAGACCCTCACCGAGATGGCGCTCAAGGTCAAGGAGCAGGAAGATCTAGTGCGCGCTCAAAACGGAGGCGATAACGTTGGAAATGCAAAGAAGCGGAAGCATGAGGGCGCGTTGTTCGATTTTCCTAGTGAGGGAAAGACGCCAATCGAGCCTCGCCATGTTCAAGAAGGATCACGAAGATTGCAGCAGAGGCCGAAGAAGTCGAGGGCCATGCTCAACGGCACCAGGATTGCACAACACACGCCGCTCAACATCTTCTAGTGATCTATATGTGCAACATTCACGAGTTTATTGTACGGCAAGGCGTTGGATTAGGAACATCACCAATGTTAGGGTTGGTTAGTGGGAAAGGCGCATGGAAAGGGTATTTGGATGTTTATTAAGGTATTACTTGATAGATTGGTGCCAACAACTCGTCGGCTATTTCTACACGTTTTTCGCGACTTCCATGCTGTATCTCCCAACCCTATGCTCGAGACACAGACATCTTGCGTCGTCGAGCAGCTGCAGCATCCTCACAGAGTCGTGTGCCGACTCTTTGTAAACTCATGGGTAATTCCTCCTCACTGTCACTACCAGCCTCCTTCTCATTATCCTCTCTCCTATGATTCCGTCTCCTCGCATGGCCTGCACGGATTGTTTGCGTTCGCTGCAGTCCACTTGCTCTACTCTCGACTGTTGGAACCTCCTCTGCCGGAACACCGGTCGTGCGGCTATCAGCAGTCGGCACGCGAGACAGAGGCATCCGCGTCAAGTGCTTACGCTCCCGATAGTTACTAAGAGTAGGAGTCTTCAGTAGACCGCTGCGGAAATCATTAACTCCAACAAGAATTTTAACAAGCTGCACAAGCTCTTCGAGATATTCGATGATCTCCATCTGTCCAGAAGTGCTCGCGTTCCAAGAGAGAAATCGTTTTTGGGTGATGAGGTATGCGACCTGCGCAGCAAGCTCCCCATTCTCGTCAAAGACACTTGGTGGCTCCCCAGCCGGTGTCTGAGTGCCACTCCTGGATGCAAGAATCTCGCGCACATGGTTGACTAGGCGCAGTTGCGCCAGACGACTTGATGGAATAAACTGCGGCAGAGGCGTCCAGGTAATGAACGCCTCGTATACCGTGAAAAGTGTCAGCATGATACTGGCAGCCACATTCCGTCGATAGGCGTGGACTTGAGGATTCAAGTCTTCCAAAATAGACGAACCATACTCTCTCCGCAGCATCACGACGTTTTCCATCCTATCGATAATTTGATGCAACACGTAGAAGATCTCTTTGTAGACAGGCACGAGTGGTTTAAAGTCCCCCTTAAGGCGCGGTTCAGTAACGGAGAATGGAAGAAAAGTCTCGGCCGCAGCAAGAGCTCCTCGTGCTTTGTTTGTGGCACGACGGAAGCGCTTGTTGAGGTCAGTATTCCGGAAATTTGGCTTGATGGGCTCGTCCAGGCCAACAGCCATTGCGGCTTGCATATTCTGGACCTGTTTGACCGACGCGGCAAGCGACTCAACTAGTCGATCCCTCGCTCTGACTGGATATAAAATAAGTTCAATCAGCAGCGCAGTGGTCCCCCCGATGAGAAAGGCACACAAGCGCTTATAGAAATAGTGATAAGCGGACTCGGAGCCGTTAACAGCAGCTAGTACTGTTAGTATACTAAGGATACCTTAAATGATAGCAACTTACAGAGCGCGACCACGACCATTGTAACTGTAGAGATCATACCGGCCTTGACATATCTAGTGCCAAGTTGGACATAGAACGACGGCATGACACCAATGATCAGAAAGAAAATCATGGCGATCAGACTTCTGTTCCCAATTAGGGCAGATGCAAAGCCAAAGGCGCTACCTGCTACGACACCGCAAAGACGAATGAAAAAGACGTGGAAGGACGTTCCTATGGCCACTTCAAAGACGAGAAACAGCTGCATCGGCGCCCATATGCCACGATAGGAGCCGTACCATCCGGTCTGAGACTCCACAAAAGCTGGCCAGCTAAGTAAGAGGATGGCGATTGTGAGCTTGAACGCATATTTGACGTGTTCCGAGTCCTGGGTCCATTCCAAGGCATCGGCTGCCATCCCTCTAATCTTGAGGATCTTACTGCGTTTCTGAGGCTGAGATTGCTCTTTCTCTTGTGGTTGTTCAGCGTTGCGGTCCTCTCTCGTTTGAAGAACCGGCTCTGCAAATCGAATGCCTTTTTCTTCATCCTTTCCCTTCGGGGGCTTTGTTTTCGTATCCTTATTGCTTTGGTGTGTTTTATTTTTCGACTTGTGTCCTGTTGTACTCTTTCCCCGACGAACTTCTTTGCGAGCCGCTTCTGGCAGAACAAAGCCGTCACTCTCACCACCAGTAATCAACCACTGCCTGATATCGACATGTTTGGGAAACCAGATTGTGGCTCTGTCGTTTCGAGCCTGCCTCTGTTCGACTGTCTGTCGAACATGGCGAAGCATGTCCAAAACATACTTAGCTGCCTGGCGCAAACTAAGTACGAACGAAGAGATCAAGAACGTTTCCATTCGGGGCATGAAGTCCGTGCTATATCCACTCTTATCCATCCCTGAACGGCGAAGCTCCATGGAGCAGCTGGCATCGAAATTAGCGATTGCTTCCGCGAAAAGGTCGATTCTAAGGTCCAGTTCTTGGAGATGGATTCCTCTTGGGGTCGGTGCTCCTGAAGGCAGTCTTCGTACATCGTAGCAATAAGCGACACATATGATGACCAGGCGTACAGCCTCCTTCAGCGAACCCTCAAACACCTGAACAGGCTCTCGGATACGCTCAATGATGGACTCAAGAAGACTTGCGCTACTAGCTTCAATCTCCCTTAGAGGTTTGCTTTCTTCAACCCTTTGAAGGTAGTTATCAAAGGTGCTCATGCGCTTGATTCCACTGGGCCCGGACAGATCGCTGTCGCTTTCGTCATCGGTGCTGTCATTATTCTGCAATACTATGAATTTGTTCTCACATGCAGCGATGATGTTGACTGTGTTTTGGACGAGGCTGCTCATATGGGAGGTAGTCAGAGGCTTCATGCTGCTCAGAGGAAGGGCAGATACAGAGATCTCGTAGTTGACTTCCTTCTGAGCAGCTTTGCAATGAGCGTGACGTGCGCGAAGACTCCCCTTGTTGCCTATCAGACTTGTGATTGTCGTAAGGCCAACTGGAGTGGTGGACATATGATATCGATGCTGAGATTGTTTAAAGGGATTCGGAAACTGACTCAACCACTTGCGGAAACGACCCTTCTTGCGCTTTGGTTTCTCGGGGACACTCTTTACAGTGTTTGTCATTGTAAGAGCAGTGATAGTGGAATCTTCTTCAGAATCAGCACCGGGTGTGATGAACCAATGTGTAGCCCGTGTCACGGTATCCATTGTTTCGACGAGAGCATCAATCGCAGATAGACCGAGGTAACTGCTCGACAGCTCGGGAAAGATTGATAGGTTGACCACAATTGAGATACCACCACCGACCATCATAGGGTAGTAGGTGTGTGTAATAACCTCTGAAGACACCGAGGTGTAGCCCCCGAGCAGAGTAATGATATTGGCAATAAGGAAAAAGGTGACAAATAAGAACATGCGGGGACTAGCCGATCTTACGTAGCCATGAAAGAAAGCAGCCATAGTGAAAAATACTGCGCAGATAGCATTGTGGGCTGTTTCGTTTGTTGTTCGAGCAGTAGCCAACATAGACAGCTTGAGTGCAACTATGGACCACGCAAGTCCGAATAAGGTGCCCAGCAGCATCATGAGAAGGGTTTCGATCATTGGGCCCAGCCTTTGACCTGGATGAGCAAAGACAGTAGCCATTGGTGCAAGAAAGGTCGAAGGTCCCAGGACTGCCGCGGCTTGAGGAGTCATAACGGCGACGACTGAGCCGATACTAGCGATGGAGCACTTGATAATCTGTTTCCATAGATCGTTGGTCTCGGTGTCAACCCAGAGGACTATGGCCAGCTCTCCAAGGCGTTCCGTCACAGTCTTCATGATGGGCGATTTAGCCATGACTGCAGTGAAGATATAAGCTGATACTTTGGTGAATTCGTTGGAGCTTGATGAGAATCGTCAGTCATCCTCTCGTCTTGCGGATGGACGCTTCGAGATTCGCGTGAGCGCCAGATAAGAGAAGAAACAGTCGAGCACGGCCAGCCATGCAGAAGGAAAAGATGATAAAGAAGTTCAAATCGTCAATGCTCGATGATGTCTAATCATGCAATTCATGCCCAGCAGTAGGGGTTCGGATTCCTTAATATCGTATCGCGTCTTGGGCTCCAAGGCTTGGCTACTCGTGGGTCATGAATGATTCGTGTCTGCAGGGGGAACTATGTCATTGCTTTTATAAGTGTATTATATTAAGATAAGAAGAGTTTTCCAAGTTGAGAGAGAGGGAGCAATCGTATAATCATGAGTCGTGGGAATAAGCAATTGATGTAAAGTCATGGAAACACAGTGAAACAAAACGATGATTGACGAAAACTTGGAAAGTGCCGGAGATGGAACATCGGCACACGACGCTAAGGCAGGTTGCCCACGCGATGTGCCGAGACCTCGACTCCCATCTTTCAGGGTAGTCAATGGCATTGTATTCAGTACAGTTGGCTTCTATAAGATGCAAACTGTTGTAATTCACAGTCACCCTGTAAGATCATCTCTGTAAAAGAGAAAATGACCGATTAGAGGTCATATCAACGTTTTTGCGGGGGAGTAATAAACGGCCCGTCTGCACCTCAGCCAAGCCAAGCCTGGTTGCACAACACAAACAGGGGGTAAACGTGTCGGGTGCTAGAAACCGGGGCATCCCCAGGGTCTCTTAGTGGCAGGCAGCCTTGCAGGTCTTCAGTGGCTTTATTCCTACGACATTCAGCCAATCAACATCAACCCTTGTGTTCCGCGACAGCCTCCTAATAACGTCGGCTTATCCATGCCACCATCTCTACCCCAGCTCTCCTTTCTCAAACGCCTCACTCTCGTCTTGAGCTTCAGCCTCGCCCAAAATCAAGATGCTTTCCTTTATCCTCATCCAGAACCGACAGTACGTTCTCCCCAATGCGCGCAATCTCTCCGATTAAAAAGGTACTGACTTCTTCTCAGGGGCAAGACTCGTCTCGCGAAATGGTACGCCCCTTTTAGCGACGAGCAAAAGATCAAGCTCAAAGGCGAAGTCCATCGCCTCGTCGCACCCCGCGATCAAAAATACCAGTCCAACTTTGTCGAGTTCCGCAACAACAAGATCGTCTACCGCCGCTACGCCGGCCTTTTCTTCTGCGCCTGCGTCGACACAAACGATAACGAGCTCGCCTACCTAGAGGCTATTCACTTCTTCGTCGAGGTCCTCGATGCCTTTTTCGGAAACGTTTGCGAGCTTGATCTTGTCTTCAACTTCTACAAGGTCTATGCGATTCTAGACGAGGTGTTTTTGGCGGGCGAGATTGAGGAGACGAGTAAACAGGTTGTGCTTACACGGCTGGAGCATCTCGACAAGTTAGAATAAGGCCGGCGCTTGGTCGAGCTCTAAAAGGCCGTGGGAATAGGCGGGATGTTTTGAAATACTGCTTCATCTGGCCGAAATCGTCATTTGCATATCATAAGGGCAGGCAGGAGTTGAGGCGTTTCGTGGAGGCATCCACAATATCGAGAATATACCATTATCGCTGCTTTGTCCTTTTTATCCCAATACCCCGCTAGAAGAGTGTCGGTTTGTATATTCGAACGACACTTTTTTGAATTATATCGTCAGATCGATGGGGGACGAGATTGTGCCGGATCCTTTCAAAACCAAACTGGGGCTACTACCACCACCAGTGTCAAGTCTCGCCTTTTTCTTCGCTAGTGCTTCCCCATGTTCTCCTTTTATGTCCAACGACGTAGTCTCTGATGATTCTTCGGACTCTGTATCTGTATCTGCAGCAGTCTCTATGCTCGAGAACGGGATATCCTTCGTCGGCCAGTTCTCTAGGGCAGTTTTGGTTTTTGTATTCGCATATTCATCAAACTTTCTGATTTGACCGCGGGTCTTGAACTTCAATTCTCAGTAGAGGAACTTCCCAACATGTTGTTCACCTTACATTGTGATTGCGCAGTGGAGGCGCGTCTTCAACCAAGCCAGAGGGCGGTATGGGCTCTGGGGTCCTATACCTGTTAGCACGATATCCATACCCATGCTAGCTGAGCATCATACTTAAGTTTAAGGAACTGATACTCTATTTCATGTCGCAAAGAATTTCTCTTCTTCCTCAGCTGTTTTGTTTCCTCGTCCGACTCAGTATCCTCGTTGTTAGCTTTGGCCCACAAGGCGATGGCCTCTTCAACCTCTAGCCCCCAAGAGTCCACAAACGAAACCCATTGCTCGACAACTTGGCTTTGAAGACGTTCTTCTATCGTAAAGTCTTGATGAATAAGCCATCTCATGTAAATTCTCCCCATTCTCTTAGTCGAGAACGTCTCAGATGTAGCGTCAAACTTTTGTTCGAGCAGGTTCTGGGAGACTTGAGCCAGTTGTGATACATCTCGCAGGTTGCTAAGACCGAGGGTGTAGCGGAGAGTGTTAAGAAGGTTTCGACTTGATTCCATTGTGTTCATATACCGTGAAGGTTACCTGAGAGAAGGTTGTACTTGAAAAGACTGAGTGATTGGTGAATGCAGGTATTCCTATACTTGTAAGGATCGATAGAAAGCCGAACAAATAAGCACTTTTCGGAACGTGTTTGAAAGGGAGAAAGTAGAAATGGAAGAAACGCGGGGCTTCTGAAAGTAAATACTCCAGGCAAGGTCGAAAAGCATAAGGTAGTCGCAACTCGTGAGTGATTGAGTTCGTCTTCAAAGTGTACTGATGCATAATCATCATCTGTATCAAGCCCGGTAAACCTTTGTCAGATCTGGCCGTAAAACAAACCATTCTTGCAGGGCCTTATTCACTGTTCCTTGTTTGAATACTCTAGCTCGCAGTCGGAGCAAGCGATCCTGACTGGTTATCACGGACAACCATACACATCCATCTTGCATCTGTGTAAGGTACCGGGTCAGTAAAGGCCTTTGTGTGTAACATCACGCCTTTGTCATATGGTTGAATCGCAGTGAACAGTGTGACACAAAGTCCATTGTCCCCCACTCAGTATCAATGTTCCTTGATCATAGAACACGCACAGCGACATGATTCACTCTGACGAAATTGAAGCGCGCCCCTCACTGAATAGACCTTTCATCTACTCACTATCATATTCTTAAACACAATTCACAGGCTCACAACACTTATTCATCAACAAAATAAACCCTAAAAACCCCACATTGCGCAATATTCACACTTCATCCAAAGCACCTCATCGCTTCTTCAGCGCCGCAAACCTTCTCTCCAAGTCTCCAAGATCCGGAATCGATCCATCAGGCTCGCCCCTCCTCGCCGCTGGTTCCGCCTTCTTACTTGGCTTCAACTCTACTGAACCAAGCGTCACCTTGGGATGTATGTTGTCGGTCGTCATCCGCGGCGGTGTCACTGTCAAAGGACTTGTGGGACCGCCACCAGCTAGTTTCTTAACTGGTGTGTTTAACACTGGATCTTTGGAATCTGCTGCGAGAGGTGTTTCGAGAACCTTTTGCTTCTGGCCGCCTTGGTCGTCGTCATCATCGTTGTCGTCAAGGAGTTCGGGGGGTGGTGAGACTGCCTCCCGCTTGGGCCAGTCTACTCCATATGCTCTGGCGATTTCTTCCAGGTATCCCACCACAAGCTCTTCGCGCGGGGGCGTGACGCTGAGTTTCTTGACGACCTTCTCGTTGACCTTTCCATCTGTATTCTCCGTCGCCGCAAGGACATAGTCCTTTCCATACTTCTCCGCAAATAGCGTCCTCACTGTAGCCAACTCTTTGATCTCCGTCTTGGGCGCCGCATATATCAGGCTCTGAATAGCCTCCTCCAACCCAGGATCAACAGTATGACCCTCCATCAGCCCAGCGCGAGCAAGTAGCAGCTCGCAGTAAAGTTCGAGCATCTCGTGAAGCTCGGAGGTGATATCGGATCGAATGATGTTCTCGACGCGAATGCGGGCTGAGTCTTCCTTTCCGGCCTCGAGGAGCTGAGCCATGGCTCGTCGCGCGGTCTTTCCAAGCTGTTCATCACGCTGCTGAACCATGCGCAACCGCGCGATGGTGAGCTTAAGCTGAACTTTGAGCTTTGTCTATGGATTGGAAGCAAAATGTTAGTTGATACTTGGACTGGCGCATCATGGCATTGGATGCGATAGCGGGGAAGCGGGGGGCAACGGACTATAAGACTAGCACCTGGCGCCATGATGAGCTCACGAGGAGTGATATGGCAAAGGTTAGTATATAGAAGACGAGTGAGCAAGAAGCCTGAAGAGAGAGAGGGCGGCGGTATAAAGGTGAGATTGAGATACAAAGAATGTGGAGGGGTTTAAGTTGGGCACATTCAGTCGAGGTGCTGTAACTGCGCTGTAGTGTAGCATGTCCTGCCTTGCGAACGCCCAGACGCTATGAGCTCATTGCTTGAAGCCTTGAAGCCCCACTATAGCTTCATCTCATCCACATCCGGATCAAGCCGAAGCTCGAGACTTCAGGCAACCTCAATTATTTTTTATGCCAATGAATGGAAGCAGTAATGATCAAGTATAGGCAGAAGCATTCTTCCTGCCATGCAAGGTCTTGTGATAATCAATGTACACCAATACTTCCATCCGTAAATATTTAGGTATACAGCTCGTCTCTATGTATCAATAGCCATCCCAGTTCAAAAGGCTATCTCATAGCTCCAGATGATCTCAAATAATAGAATCCTTCATCGCCATATAACGCCATACCCTAATCCCAGTGATCCCAAATGAAGTCATGGTTGTACACTCCCTCTATCTGCCAGGGATTTGCAGCTCTACAAGCAGATGATGCATCTACTCCATATCGGCATCCTGTGCAACTGGTACTACACCATCAGTTGCCTCTCCCTTAAACACGTCGCTGCCTTCGTACGTGACTCTTCGCCATCCGCAAGCCTCTTCGCCATCCTTGATCCATTCCATCGTGGGGAAGTAGTGATCATTCTTCTTCATTGTGATCACCCACGGCACACAATCAAAGGTTACAGCCTTGAGTCGGAAGTCTACATCATGTTAGCTTTTCCGTCTTTGCAAGTTTTCAAGAAACAGTGGCTGACTCACAAGTATTATCAGGGATTTCCCGGGTCGCGGCAATGAAAGAGTCGAGATCAGGTGTAGGAGTACCATTCACATGAGTGATGAAGTTGGTTGGTGCAACGCCGTATTGATAGGCAGGCGATCCACGAATCCGACTAGAGACGTAAACCTCACTATGCAGCTTGCTGATCTGTTGTCTAACAGCTTGGTGAGGCCTGTGAAGGATGGCACCACAGAAAGAAACAGCGTGGTCTGTTTCCATGTCGTCTGCTGCCACTGTAGGAAGTTGCAGTTGCATCTCCTCACACTCTCGCACAATAACCGCGTCAAGCAACTCATGTGAGTACATCAAGTCAAAGTCGGAGATAGTAGTGCAAATCTTTCCGTTCAGTGTGAGAATGATATCTCCTTCCAGCAGAGATACAGGGTGATTCTCACGCTCAAAGGTTCGCTTGCTGACCATGAACAGCTGATGATGAGATCGGTTGGTCTTGGTAACCTTCTTGATCCACTCATCGGAGACGCCCATGACGGATGCCTGAGCCATCTGGACTGATCTGAACTCGACGGACAAGATACGCAGCTTGGGGTTGATACCCTTCTGAACTGACTCTACGACAGGAAGCAGAGTCTTGGTGCCAAGACCGAGGTAGTACTCTTCGTCGCGTGACGTATGATGGGAACGCTCTCCCAGATACGACAGCCACAGAGCCTGGACAGTACCGTCTGGCGCGACAAGAACACCGCTGTTGCATGTCGAACCGAGGTTGCTGTCAATCGTGATGGCATCAACATTAACAGCACGATAGCGCGGGGCGCCCGAGTTGGCGGGAATGGCCACCGCAGTGATCTCGGTGACACTTGTAGATCCATGAACAACGCGCCCAATCCTATTGTAGCCGAGGAAATAGGTCTTGGCGCCTTGAGTGAGAACCTCATTGCTCAGCCGAGCGCTCATGACTGGCGCATCGACGAGTGAGGGGTCGTACTGAATAATGGCGTAGTTCTGAAGGGGATGTAGGAAGACAACCTTGCCTTCAACAATGATGGAGTCAGCAATAGTGACAGTGATGTCGCAAAGATCATAGGGGACAATAGCCCGGGAGATCAGAACGAGACCCTTGTCTGCATCAATCACGAGACCCATGCCCCAACGGCGGTTCTTAGGGAAACCGTCGAGTTTCAAGGGCATAGTGCAGTTGATGTGCACAAAACTGCGGATGAGGTCGGCAATGCCTTGGTGTGGCATGTGGTCCAGTTCAATAAAAGAGGCGGATCGTCGAGTAGGTGGAACAGGAGGCAATGGATCTCCCAGGTCAGTGAAGTCCCAAACTCCAGACTCATCGTTTCGAACAGCAAGTTTCATCTTGGCCGCCCAGTGTCGGTCAATGTAGGCAACGGTAGTGTTGAGAGTGTGAAGGTCACGAAGGTGTTTGTAAGTGACAACAACTCGTGCGCGGTCTGGGATTGCCTTCATTACTTGGATGAAAGTGTCAAGGTCTGGCACCTTCTTGTGGTCAATACTCTGGACAATCCAGCCATTATCCGTGTTATCGAATCGGAATGAACCAGCTGATTCGCAAACGTAGACACCCTTGACAGCGACGGCATAGAGTCTTGCTTGCTGGTAGGATAAATCGTGGAAGCTGGCGCCTGCCACTGAAACGAATCGGTCAGGGGTAATCTTGTGAAGATCTCCAACCTCAATTTCGACTTCCACGTCCTGTCCACCACGCTGAAGGTGTAGCTTAATGGTTTCGCCAACGCTCGAATCCAGAATGTCGTCCAATCGAATAAACTGGGTGATAAGTTCGCCGTTGACCTTGATCAAAACGTCACCTTCCTCGATCTTCTTGTCTGAAGGGCCCTGGGGGAGGACAATCTCAGCCACAAGCATGTTCGTCTCTTCCGGAAACTTCTCACGCATGGCAGCCTCCCATTGAGGGCTCAATCCCAGCCTTCTGCACTCGTCAAAAGGCTTGAGAAGGAACTGGCACTGAATGTCGCCACGTGTGACAGGCTTGCCGTTCTGAATGCATTGCAGAGCACGGAGTGGTCGATCCAATGGTAGGAAGTAATCTGTCGAAGCTCCATCAGAACGACCTCCAGCTTGGAGTGCGACAGCGCAACCGTCCTTGTTCACCACAGGACTGCCAGAACTTCCTCCACTAGCAGCGGCGTTGGCCTGGTAGTAGCACGTGTTGAAATCGCTGTATCCCTCCCCATATTCCGGGGCATTTCGATCCAGGCGACTGATGATACCTGACAAGATACTAAGCTTTTCGCCAGCATCATTACCGACGACTCGAATCTCGGTTCCAACTGTGTTTATTAGTAATGGTCCTTGGCCGTGATCGGAGTCGGGGGGGGGGGGGGGGTCTCTTGGGGTCCTTACCCTTTGCGAGGTCGGGTCGCAGCTCTAAACCATCAATGTGCATATACTTGATCGCCTTGGGATCGTATCGTAAAATACCAAAATCGTGAACGGGGTCGCGGTAGACGGGGTAACAATCGACTTCTTCGTGGTTGTCGAAGACACAGTGGCCCCAGAAGGGACCAGCGCCGACAACGTGACGGTTGGTCAAGATGTATCTGCAGAGCCAGATTAGATCCTCTTCTCAGCTATTATAAACAGATATTACCCACCCTTTCTCGGAGTCAACAACGTAGCCAGTAGCTTCACTGGTAAAAGCAGAATCGGTATCGAAAGAGCAGGTCTGGCAGAACCTGATGGCGACAACGTTGCGCACCACTTTCTGGATGGTATCCTGCCACTCTCCCAAGCTACCTGGTGTTCCAATATACATAGCGTGAGGGTGAAGTTCGTCGGTCATGTCGGAGTGGTCGTCAAATTCAACAATGTCTGGTGTGTTATCGTTTGGGGAATGTTTTCCGTTGATGGGTTTTTTGGAAGGAGGAGCTTCGTCTGGCGAGCCCGGGGCCTTTCTTTTAGCCCGGGCTGAAGAAGTTGCGCCATTCATGACTGTTTGATTTTTTGTGATTTACGATGGCAAACGCGACGACGATGTCGGTGAAGGAGAGCGCGAGTTTGGTTCGTGGTTAAAGGGGATCGAAAGTTGACAACGTCACAGAGAGAGACAGGGATCGCAAACAGTGACGGGACTGAGACAACAGCGCGGGTAACGACAGGGAAACAGAGATGGCGGGAGGAAAGAGGGGGCCGGCGATTAAGTAGATATAGAAGAAAATCAAAGAATGCGTTGATAAGGTAGGATTAAAAGGGTGAACTCATGAGGGCATGTGATGAGAGGCCCAGGCTTGAGAGATGCGATGCGATGCAATCTGGGGAAAAATTTATGATGGATTCCATCCATCCATGCCTTGGCCTCAAAAGTCCAGTCCAGTCCAGTGATTGAGTGGATCAGCTGCAGCGGCGGGATTCTAAGGTTACAGGGGAAATCATACCCTCAAAAGCCGCTAAACGATGCAAGCGCCGTCATTCCCGCGGTGCCTAGGGTGTCTTCGGGTGCCCTTCAAGGTCTGACCCGGTCCCCACTGTGCATAACTCCGCCCGACAAGACAAAGAGGTTGTGGGTGTGGTCGAGTCGAAGATGGTGTGCCACATAGAGACGATGGGGACGACAGATGACCAGTCAGATGGGGGGATGAGATGGTGGGCGATTGAGACTTTTGTACCTATTTTGCTCACCTAGATTGTCAATATCAAGCTTATGAGTCCCAGATCTTTATATAATGCAACACATCGAAAATGACACCTGACCTTGTAAGTATGTGAGGGTCGTATTATATGAGACATGGGCTTACGATGACCTACAATATATCTCCAAAGTCAAAGATAATATCGTATACAAGAGAGAATCCAAAGATACGGAGCACTGATTGACTACCAGAAAAAAAGACAAACATGGTCTCACTGTTCCCCCTACTCGAGTCTCTTCACGTCATACACATCTACCCAAAAATCACTGCTGTCCTCCCTCATGTAACCAAACCTGCATCATCTATAAGGGTCGCGCCTCGATCCACGAGGCCTTGCCATGCATGCATATCCAAGACAACCCGCTGCCGTCCGAGACACGGAAATAAACGTGGAGGGTTCCCAACCCACAAGATCCTGTGCTATCCCATCATTGTTGCACTGCTTCCCGATCCAGGTGACCACCAACGTGTCTCGTGCGATCCTCTCTTGCATATGCATATCATACAAACATTCAGAGCCCCTCTCTTCGCCTCGACGGCCCGGACTCGAATAGCTCGTCGATCGTTGCCTGCTGCTTTTCTGGGGACATGCAAGTCGGCCAGTGGACGAGATGGCCTCGTCGCTTCTTGACAAAAGAGCTGTACAGTAGCCATGCAAAGAATACTGCTGTGACGCTGAGTGCTGTTGGGTTGTGGAACTGACTGGGTGACGAGAATATGATGGTCGACGTGTATGAACACATCTCGAACACATTTTGCCAACTTGCTTCCACAGCAGAAAAGGCCCCTCGTTTCTCTGCCTCAACTTCCTGCAATGCATGGTCAGCAAAGTTCCTCAACTCATACCACAGCAGAACTCACCTCTTGAATAATGACCTGTGCAGACAGATCTACCCCCCAAAGGCCGATTCGGCTCAACATTGAACCACAGACAAGTCCCAGTGTTGAGACGAGTACATTGTCAGCATATCGCCAGAATATCGATACACCGACTGCCAAACAAACCAGTTCCCAACTGAGGAACCAAAGACCAGCACGAACCGGTCCGATCTTCTTCATCACCCACGGCCCAATCCATGTGGCGAGCACCTCGAGAGTAACCGAAACTGTTCTCATTGCAGCAATCTGAGCTGAAGTGTATCCACTCGCTAACAAATATGTAACCATAACTCCACCAAAAGACAGAACTGTGCAGTAAAGAAGCGCTATCGAGAAAGATGGTGCAAATGCAGGATGTGTAAAGTAAAGTCGAAGATCACTGGACGTCTTCTGCATGGCCTTTTTGAACGATACCCAGGCATCCCGGCGAGTCTGCTGTTCTTCATTTTGTGGTACAATAGGGGGCGTGGTCTTTGGGTGCTGTAGTTCGGGTACTTGATAATAGACCTGTCAGGTTAGAGGAGATCATGTTGAGGTTGTATGAGCTGTATATGACTTACTTTAGCAATGGTGAAATACTCAACAACAACTGAAGCACAGTTCATTGCCAGGTTGACAATAATTGCTGTTTCTGTGGAAACACCGTCGAGAATGCCTATGAAGAAAGGTCCAAGTAGTTTACAAACAAGGTCAATTCGCCTCATTTGCGAGTTCATGGCTATAAGGATGTTAGCAAAATCCATATAATATTCGAGGGAAAACATACTTCGAAGTGCAGTAGTATCTGAGCGTGCCACAACAATAACCCAATCTCTTTCCACTGACACAAGATTCATGATAGCTGCCAGTTTCTCAATACATGCCATGAAGATCAAGGCTGCAAGCAAACCGACCCGCAGTTCATCTGAGGGGCTTTCAACTCTGCTGAGTATGAAAAATACGACGCATGAGGCAGCAACAACAAGTCGCTGTGAGACTACTCGGGTTAGGGTCATCTGTCATGAGGGCTTCTAAGGACTTACCGATTGACAGTCTCACGGTATTAAGGCGGTCTTTGCGATCGATATAACTCCCGACCCATGACGACAGCGTAATTGCAGAAGCGCCTCTCACTATCGAATATATCGCAAGGGGCATCAAGGTTCCGGGAAATATTGAGGCAAGATATAAGACGCTGCCGAATTCGAAAACGCGTGAGTTCCATGTTGAGAGGGTATGAGAGATGTAGAGCCTTCGCGCGCTTTGGCTGAGCGTCCATTCGGGGTCGGTACTACTAGTGCTACTAGTATCGCTTTCATTATTGCTGCTGATTTGGCTGAATGATTGATACTGTGAATGGATGACGCCAGTTGATGAAGTCGGTGATGTCGCTAGTAAAGGCGCCGTTTCTTCGCCTCCGACACTGGCAGTTGAAGCCATGATCGTCAATTCCTCAATTCTTCAGATACTGGCAAGCAATCACATTGATACTAAACAAAGAGACATTTGAGGAAACTTCAGAATTATATATAAAAGTAAAGTTGAGTCTATCAATTGAAGATTGTTGAGGAATGGCCAATCGCTAGTATCTGGCATGATTCTTGGTTGTCGGGTTCTATAAATGCCGGCCCCATCGCGATCTAGCAACCCCCACAATCCGACCTAGAGTCGGCCCAATCCCGATCGACTTCACCTAGAAAGGCAATATCTAAACAACTACATCAAACAAGACACTTCTTTATACTTACAACATTTATCAATATAAACTTGCGATAACATTATTTCCGTACTACTAGGGAGTCGATGTCGGGGTCGGAAAGGCATCGCGACTTTCTAGGTAGGGCTCTCTCAAGTATGACACAATCAAAGACTCCAGATATTGCAGAGGCAGTATATGTTTCTCAGCTAATATGAATAATAGCTTTCATGGTCATCCACGTAGACCACATATGATAGTCCCTATCTGCCTTAATAGTTGCCCCTTCGCATCCTTCATCCGAGTTCTGGTACTAGATGGAATCAGTAGTTAAGACCCTGTTCTTCCGGCGTCTGTTGAGAGTTACAACGACGTTCCCCCGTACCGTAGAGAGAATAGAAGAGGCTAGATCTCTCCAGTGACATTGTCATCCTCCTCCATGTCCTCATCCTTGACGACGGTGTCGCTGAGCTCTTTCTTGACAGCCTTGGACTCACTTTCGGGGGTCTCTGTTACTGGTGTTAGTAAAAGGCCTGATACGAGGGTTCGGTATGATCGACTTACTAGGAGCGCGACGCTTACGAGGGGTCACCTTGGGTGTCTCGTAGGCCTCCTCCTCGTCAGAACCACCGCCCTTCTTGGGCTTTGGGCCCCGCTTTCGAGCTAGATGACGGTGTTAATTAGTCTACTAGAATATCGCGACTAGAATGTCGCGACTAGAAAGGGGGCATATGGCTTACCAGAAGTCGCTTTCTTGACGGGGGTGGAAGGGGCACTGCCGTCGTTGGTTTGATTCTTGAAGGCCTCGATCTTTTTATTGAAAAAGGTCCATTGGTTCTGGAGGCTTTTTACGGTGCGCCCCTCCATGTTGATCTCCGACCAGTTGATGGACTTGCCCTCAGGCTTCAACTGGGCGATGATACGCAGAAGAAGCTCGTTCTGTTGTAGTTTTTAGAACCCTTGCAGATAGATCGGGGATATGATCGGGACTTACCTTGGCTTCGTCGGTCCAGGCGTTGGGCTTCACAGCAGCGTCAGACATTGTGTCAGTTGAATCTTGTTGATTCTTTGAAGAAAAGAGAAGAAGCGAAGGTCGGCGCAAAGGGCTTGAAGATAAAGCGCAGATGAGAGGGTGGAAGAGAAGTTGAGTGTTGAGTGGTAAGAAAAGAAGGAGAGAATTCCTAAGTCTGTTAACAAGAGCTCTTGAATGCTAGAAATCCCGAAGTAAAGATGCGAGATAGCGTTTGAATAGAAGAATAGAAAGTGTTGAAATGCAGTAAACAAAAGGACACCCCCTCACTAGACAATTGCAGAAAGCAAACGGCTCGCGCAAAAGATCGGACGAAACGACCATTGCAATGAACCACCTAACGCACTCCGATTGTAGTCCAAGGGCCACCAGCAAACGGATACAAGAGAGGAACAATAAGAGGAATAATAACTAGAACTTACTTCGTGTGTTTGAAGGTGTCGTTCCAGGCTGCTGTATGCAAAGGTAAAGACCCTGTTGAAGGCTTCTGGATATTGTTGTTGAAAAAGACTGCCGACTTCGGTCAGAAAAATGTGAAGGAGAGAAGGAGAGAGAGAGAAGCAGAAGACTTGGAGGATAGGGATTTTATAACTCTCACGATCAGAGACAGGGCACCGAATCACGCACAAAGGTTCTCAAGTCTCAAATCTCACAATCTGAGCCAGGGGCTAGTGCACTGCCGCCGTGAATCTGCCAGTGCCTGACACTGCCAACGCGTTGAGAGGTACCATCTCGTCTATTTCTATGGTTGGTTAACTCGTGCCATCATATACACGTCTTGGATTCCCGTCTCCAAAGACCAAATCGCTGATGCCAGTGAAGCTCCAGTCTCGTCTGCAGCGAGAACGCCCTTGATGCAAATCGCCCAGTTGTCACCAGTAATCAACGACAAAAACCACTATCAAACGTAACGCAATGCAATGCCATATAATTGCCAGCTCCACGCACCACATGCTTGCATCGCGCCTGTTGCCTCCCAGATCCAGAACCTGCTATCCTCGTCATCTTGTGGACTCCTGTAGAAACCCCGAAAAATCACTCTGTATCGCGTTGCTATATGTGGTATCCTCTCCAGTGATCAACAGCTAAGTAGTTAGTCTTCTTGGTATCTCATGTTGACGATAAAAAGACATTAAGACGAAATTCGACCCAATCCATGAATTGTCAACTCCGCAAAACAAAACCAATCAATTACTTCATCTTCATTCGAAACGCCATGAATTCTCGGAATCTGTGCTCATGCTCCTCACATGCGGCTGCCCAGCGTCGACGAACGTCCATATCCTGTTCGAGCCAGTTGTAATACTCCTGAATGTCAGCATCACCCCGGTTCTCCAAGAATGAGTACCCCTTTTCTTCCCGGGTACGAGTGATGTGCGACTTTCGGGTGGCAAAATGGTCGACGACTTGGGCGTTGAACGTGTCCCATTGCTTCAAGTAATGTTCAAAATCTTTGACATATGTCTCCCAAGAAAGCACGCTTGGCTTTACGCCGTTAACAGTAGCGGCAGCTGGGATTTGAGGAGCAGTAGGTGCTGTTGGAAAGATCAACGGGTGGACCTTGGGTAGCTTCATTGGAATTTGAGGCGCTGCTTTGCTTTCAAATGGCAAATTGTCCTTCAGGTCAGAGAAAGACTTCAAGCCGGAACTCTGTTGAGTGAATGGTGCCACATTTCGGAGGTCGGCGAAGCTTGCTTGGA
This sequence comes from Fusarium dlaminii, assembly GCA_013186775.1. Lineage (NCBI taxonomy): Eukaryota > Fungi > Ascomycota > Sordariomycetes > Hypocreales > Nectriaceae > Fusarium > Fusarium dlaminii. The sequence goes on along the minus strand of JAAOAL010000043.1, from coordinate 41,992 downwards.
ACTCTTCGCTATCTTCAGATCCCATGTTGTTTGGATTGAATGCCTTTCTGGGACTCTCAGGTCTGTGCTCATTACCATTGACGATGTCAACATTGCCAGGTCGCCACTCGGGTCTGGTGGGTTCGACGTTGATGTTTCGGGCAGCATGAGGAGCAGGTACCACTCCTGGAGCCTGGTTTGTTCCAACGGGTTGCTGAGGTTGGCTCACAGGCTGGGCAGGCTGTGGTGAAGGCGTAGTCTGAGCCGGCTGGGGCGAAGGTACCTTGGGGGGTCGAGGTGGCGGCATGGAAGACGGCGCAGGAGGAGTATCTATGTCCATAGCCTGGGGACTCTCGGCAGCGGGTGGCTCTTCTTGCACCTTTCGGCCACGCCATTCCAATACCTCATCTTCACTGCTACTGTCGTCCACAAGATTGGCATGGCTTGACTTCTTGGACGCCTTCGGCTTTCGTGAGTTTGTTCGGGTAGACCGCGTGGGAGATACAGACTTTGACGGCTGAGGAACAAATGTTTGGGGACCAAAGTCCCAACCTGCAGGGTTAAAGGCCGACTCGGGCTTAGCAGAGTCGGATCTCTCAGCATCAGACATGAAACTTGGTGTACTCTTGCCGCTCATTGGGGGCCGCTTCCCTGGGGATCGGCGACCTGGCTTTCGGGGCCTACTTGGGCTGTCCTGTTCAGCTCCACCGGCATTGAACTCCCATCCAGCAGCATCTTCTTCGTCAGCAAAACTAGTGTTAATATCGTCAGTACTTCGTCGGGAGAACCGATGGTGGTCAGGCGATGTTCGTGCGAAAGTGTCATCATTGACAGGGAAACTAAAGCTGTTCGAGTAGATTTTGTTAGCACGATTCGGCATGCTGGGGTTTTGAGAGTCGCGGTCTTGGAGCTTCGGCTTCTTAGCAGGGCTGTCAGGACTCGCGTTGTTGATGAGTTGCCGCAAGAGCTCCTGTTGCTGGCGCTCAAACGGAGTCAACTGGTGAGTTGAATCATGTCTACCACTAGGCGACGGCTGAGAAGGCTTGATGGGGATTTCATATGGGCAATGATTCCCCAATGAATCATACCCGTGGTGACCACGACACTTGTTGGAGCTCTTCGGGATTGGGCGGCTAGATGTTGTAGAAAATGGATTGCCATACATTGTTGGGCCACCAGGTGAATCAGTTGCTGGCTTATAGTTAGTAACAGGATTTTTGAATTGGCGAATTTCACTGACGCTTATCATTTGCGGGAAACTCGGTAGCCTGCTGGTTAGGCCCCAGCGGAACACTCTTGAAACCACTGCGAGTTTTCTTCAACGGCGCCTTAGGACGGTCTGCCGGATCCCGAGGTATCGAAGGTTGTTCGGGAGCCTTATTGTTCAAAGGAACGTCCTCAGCCTTTCCACCCTTCGGTGCACTGGCGCTGCGTTGTCGGTTGAAGGCTTCATTTTCAGAGGCAGATTGATCTTGGCGAGTTGCTTCCCGAGTACTCTTAGCCCTGTTTATTGAGATGCCATCGAAAGGGTTAGTCTTTTCGCCTACGTTTGACGCATAGGGAGTGCTTTGTCGGGGGTCTGCTGTACTGTCTCGGTCTCTGAATTGGCTTAACGGATCAGGCATCGCAGTTGGGGGCGGACGTTGGGGTGTAGGAGGAGGTGCTTGTTGTGGAATGTCAGAGCCAAATCGCTGCGCATATCGTTCCGAAGCAGGTCTCGAGCTGTAGTTGCTACTTGATACAGGTGGTTCATCGCCCCCTGCTGTCCGAGGATGGAAGCCTGTCTTCCTTGCACCAAACGAGGCCTCTTGGCGTTGTCTGGCAGATTCAGTCCGTGGTGGCGGAGGGGGAGGGGGAGGTCGTGGGTGATCGTTCGGTTTGGTCGATGTACCCTTTCGCATATTTTCGAACGCTCGGGCAGCATTCTTCTTCGATTCGGCGTCTGATGCTGTATACTGCTTTGCAGTAGGAGGAACTCCCGTAGAAAAACGTTGCCATCTTTGTGCGCCCGATGGCGGAGCTCGAGGATTTGCATTGTTGCGCCGAGGAGGGGGCGGATACTGGTTGCCGACATTTGACCATGGGTTACCCTTAACACCCGAAGCTCCAGGAAATCTACCGCGCCCTCGCGAAGCATCGTGCTTGGCCTTCTGTTCAGGGTCGGAAAGGATTTCGTGCGCCGTTTGGATGATCTGGAACTGTGTGTTCACTTCTGCCTCTCGTCCAGGATTGCGATCTGGATGATACTTGAGAGCTACAATTCTTGTCAGCGGCTGTACGAAGGGCAAGAGCTTCGTTGGTCTGTACCAAGTTTCCGATATTGTTTTCGAATTTCCGCGGCGTCTGCCGTCGGTGGCAGCTCTAAGTCTGCATAGTAGTCTCGGGGTGTACCCATCACGATGAAAGGGCCCCGGTCCGCTGACAATTAGGTGCACGCAACCTCAAGATATGTACTTGTAGTCTTGAAGGATTCGTGTATCAACAATCGAATAGTTTTTGGAAATGCATGAAGGCCGTCTTCGGTGTCGTTTGTGTCGAGTGGCGTTTCAGGTCTGCGAGAGACTTGTCGTTGGAGTTCGAATTGGTCACTGTTGCACAATGGGGTACTGTACTCAAATGCCAGGGTACGTTCTCGATCGAGGTGCACGAGTATGAAGTCGTACCTTGAAGGTTTAATGTTAGCACGTATAATCAGTAGAAAGTCGAGATCAAGGCAATGAGGTTGAGCAAGGATCATGGGGATGACCAGAGAGCGTAGGGCATGAAGGATATATCTGATCAGCCATGGAGTATCGCAAGGATGGACCCGGTGTCGGGTGGCTACCTCAGCTAACTGTGCCTCTTGACATGCGCAGCAACAGATGCGGATTGGTGGTACTGATTGGCATGTTGCTGATCCAAGGAAAAGGGAGAATTACCAAGATGACGTCAAATATTCAACGTGAGGCTGTTGATCAAGGAGCGAATCTGTATGACCAGAGACTACGTTTAGTCTAAAGAGGGGACGGAAAGGTCAGTGAATGAAGGGGGAGATGCGATTAAATTGCTAAAAGAAAGAGGGAGATATGAAGCTGGTGGTGATCGGAGAATAGGTACTGTACCTTTTTTGGATCTAGGCGGAGCTCAGGTGAATGAATGGGTGAAGTCGAAGGGTGATACACTTGAACTACCAGGACCCTAGTTCACGAGGCCGCGTTGAATGGCTGTGGCTCAGCTCCGGGGTTCGTCTTTGATAGATCTTTGGACCCTGAACTTCGCGGCAGATGTTTCGCAACGCCTCTTTCGAGGTGACTTTACTAAGAAGTGATCTTGGAATGCGGTAAGTAATCCTGTTCCTGAATTTGGAACCTGTTGGCGTAGCTGAAGTAGATTACTGTCAGAGTATCATTCGGTTGCCCGCGCCTGTGTAGAAGAAAACAAACATGTGGCGGGGTCTTATATTTGTACCCAGCAACCAATCCCAGAACCCCACTACAGAGACTACAGTTGCTATTGTCTGCAACTCCAACAATGAGCTACCTATCATCCGAGGTAGTTAAGGTATGTGATTCAAATTACTATTTCAGTGGGAGTAAGTGTTCTATCAGATGGTCTCTCAGTCTAATCTGTAAGATGTTAAGTTTATGGCATTCCTGGTAATCAACCTTGAGATGTCCATGCTAAGATAGCTTCAACTGGACCCCTTAACCTTTTGGTTACCTCAGTTATGCACTGGAACACAGACCAAGGTTTATTTTCGCTTTGATTGTATCTGGAGGCCTTCTGGCAGTGCGCTAGTTGTTTCCTGAACAATCTCCCGAGACCATCGCCACAGAGCCACGCAAGCACTGCCACATCTCTGACTATGAGCTTCACATGAGAGGCTTGGCTGGTTGGTATAAATCTCAGAATGAATCTGAGAAACAAGTTAGCTTTGAGTGAAATATTTGCGAGTACTAGGTAGGTTGTATTAGACTTGTGGCATATATCTCAGCATAGCGATATCATATAAGTCTCTGGTAGCAAGATGGCAAAACTGCTTGAATTGTTTGCGCATGTGATCAACAAAAGATAATCGATATGTAGTAGAGCAGGGTTGGCTTACATCCTAACAAGCGTTGATGCAGATCTGACAACCCACTATACAAGCAGTTCAGGTTCTTGAGCTTGATTAACCAGGTAAAGCTACAAATACATGTCTGTCTAAATGTGAGTATCATGGAAGAAAACAGTACACTTGTCTCCGTCAAAAGGGCACGCGACATAACACCACCGTCAAAACTAATACAATGCTTGGCCACCTTGTTATCTACTAAGTTATATCATACATCTTTCTATCCTATCAATTCCCCTGAGCCGCCTTCTCAGCCGCAAGCTTAGCCTCCATCTTCCTCCGCGCCGCAAGAATCATCTCATCCCTCCTCCTCTGCAGCGAAGCTTGCCTCTCATCCCTGTTTGAGCTCCATCCCTTACCCTTGGCATCCTGCTCCTCCTGCGACGTAGTATCCAACTTGTCCTTAAGGTTATACCGGGTGATAAGATCCGGCTGCGCTGGCTTATCCGGCTGTCGAGACGCCGTCGCTGCGCTGCTGCTCGGTACGGACTGGCCCGGCGGAGGCGGCGGTTGGAAAGTCACGGGGGGCTAGTGGTGATGCTTGTCAGCAAGAGGCCTGAAAGGGCAATAGCACAGGTTCAGCATACCGTGTCCAGTCGTCCTGCTAGTATTCGCTCTGTCGTGCTCTGGATGTTTCCTCCGTTGCGCTGCAGATCCCATAGAATACTCCGTCGATCCGCCTGCGGAAACATTTGCTGTATTCTCTCAACCGCAATCTCTCTTGACCGGAGGAAAGCTTCGGGGGATCGTGTGGGCTGAGGTGGCGACGGTCCTCCAAAGAACAGATATCGTATTATCAAGCCCGAGACGACCAGGATGGCCAGTAGATATGGCAATGAGATTTGGTCGTCCGCCATGATGTATGAGTCGCAAGGAAGAGGCGGACGTTTGGAGGAATTATAGGAGGCTACACAGGTTCGACCGAGAATGAGTGGCCGTCCAAGAAAAGATGCCGAGATGACGATAAGTATGTACAGTTGTAGTCCCACGAGCTAAAGAGAGCTTGGGTCGTGGGTCGGTGGCATGTAATAAGCGTTGCTCTTACGCCAGCGAGCCCACCTCAAGACGGGGCGCGACGTCAAATTGCATGTGGGGAATCCTCGGCTAATCATGTTAATGACCGAACTTGATATGATTGATATCAGAACCAAATGAGACGATGCCTTCAGGCTCTTTCAAATGCTGATTCTTGGTAATTGATTGGAGTAATTGGAGTCGAGCCATAGCCTGTCGTCCAATGCAGCTGCGGCGAATTCTCATACATGTCACAACATTCAGGGCAAACAGTTATTGCGCAGAACTGAAAAGCATCATTTATTGACACGACAGTCCGATATCCAGGCGATAAGCCAGCCCTCAGTGATGGAAGAGCGTTCATTCATAACCCAGGTCCGATCCCATCCCCACGAGAAACAGTTGCCCTGTCTTGATGCCGTAACGCCCCTTTATACGTTTCTCGCGTATCAATCACCCATGCACACCTGTTCCAAAGGAAATTCTCTCCAATCGCGGTGCTCAGTACTCCTCCTATCAAGGCACAACCTGCGCCTGACCCAGTGTTGTATCTAGATCGCCATAGTGTAGAGTGAGTTCTTTCTGTGCGCTTGTTAGATGATATCGTCTTGAACCCTCCGAGATGCACATACACGCTCTTTGCGCCAGGAGTTTGTGTCCCATACGACGTAATAGCCTCGCTCATGGTTAGGACTCAGTATTTGAGGAGTCATGTGCTCGTCCTTGGTCAACCAGATCTGGTGTTTCTTGTGCCACCTCCAGTTTCGTGAATGTCTATCAACGAGTTAGTAGTTTTCAATACAGTGCATAAATAGGTTATCACCTACAGCTCAACTGCAGCCATTTGTTGCTTTACATCTGCAGTACAGCTGTAAAAGATCCAAAATAGAGTCTCTTCGTTGAAACTCTGAATTTTACTCTCGATAGGTTGCACATTTGTCACGTTATAACAATCCGGCAATCGAAATCTTCCATTGGAAAGGACTGGCCGAGGAGGTGCGTCATCAAACAGCGAGTAAATCTGAGTCGAAAACAACCTGAGAAGCATGTTAGCAAGCCCCCAACACTAGTTTTGAGAAGACAAACTCTTGAGAATTGATGTCAAGTCCTAGCGAGTTAGGGTCCATTCCCACAACCATCGCGTGGTAGTCAGGATAGTTGTTCATCAACGTTGTCAAGCCCTTGAGACCCCACTTGTCGGATGCTGGCATACCCTCTAGAGGGTCAATGACGTCCTCAGTATCGAGTCTCTTTTGCATGGTTTGTGCCACATAATTCGTGGCGCTATAGTCCGCGTTGTTATAATCCGCTGCATTAGAAGCATCGTCTGGCACCGCATCCTCCTTGGAAGACTTTTGCCGGGGCTCTTCCAGGCCAGGAGGTTTGCCGTCTTGTGGTCTTGAAGAGCCTGGGAAAGTAAGCATTTGGAATCGCAGGCAAGAATGTCAAAAACCAACCAGGGGCTCCAATACCAGGCGGCGACCTGGCTTCATTCGCTCGGCTGTTAGCTGACAATGCGTTCAGAAGACCATTCCCCCTATTGCTTGCCGAGGGTCCGGCGCCGGCGGCCTGAGAGCTGAAGCCTAGAGATGACATCAAGCTCGCCGTCCGATCTGATCCCATCTCACCATTCGAGGTCTGATTCAGTGGTGGAAAGTCGTCAACGCTGCTTGATTGAGTTTGCTGTCCAATGTTGCCTTGGTTACCGAATCTGAACCCGCCTTGCCCTCTGGAAGAGGTGGGACTGAACATATCATCCTGGCCACCTTGCTGAGGGGTAGCTTGGTTGCGCGGACTGGGACCACCCAGGTTTCGCGATCCCGCTGTCGACCACATAGACGACTGGTTGGGGTTCGACATCTGAGCGTTGTTCGATAATGATGGGAATTCGCTAGTCTGCATTAGCAAGCGCGTCATTGTGACTAGCTTCGATTCGAATAATTCAATACCGGACAGGTATTGAAGCTCCGATGATGTGTGCCGCAGCCATATACGTACGATAGGTCGAGTGATGTTGCAGGTTGAGAGCCCGACAAGCTCTGTGCGAAGCTCACGTTTCCGCCAAGTTGACGAGCAGCGTTTTGGGGACCTGCTCCCGCCATGGGAACCCCTCCAAACGCCCAGCCAGAGTTGTTGTTCCCTATATTTGTCCCCCGGTATTAGCCTAAGGCCGTCTTCGATGCAACCCAGCCAAAACAACAGCGCGGAGATCGCAATCACTTCTGAAGCGCATACCTAGTTTTCCGTTCGGTAATCGATTCGTTCCTGCTCGTCCTGGTTGTTGGGGTTGCTGTTGACCTCCAAAGCCACCAGGCATCCCGCGGAGTGTCTGTGGCACTGCCCCTACGATTCGATGACATCGTCAGCGTTATCCTGCCAATGCTCGCTTGCTTGCTTGTTGCTTGACCATCCAGCCTCTGCTCATGGCAATCTCTCCGACATGCCCTCAGCCTGATCCCGATCCGCGTTTAGATCCATTGAAGCGATCGTGGCGACATCCGAACAAGGTCAATGAGGGTCGCGGAGGGGTTGAAAGCCGTCAAGGGAGTTTCACAAGGCTCGTGAGCGTAAGTGCTGGCGCGCAGCTCTCTCTCGCGTGATGATATGCCGAAAAAATACGAAAGATGACGAAGGTTTTTGCAGATTTCGCTGGCAGCGCGGGGTCTGGGCTGCGAAGGAATAACGTCGTGGGGGGTGCGTCCTACCTGGCCTATTCATGATTGACTGTAGAGGTTTGTCGCGATCAACAAAGTGGAGGTGCTGCTGGAATACAATGTTGTTAATTCGAAGTGTCGTAGCAAGAGGGTTCGTTCGGTGCGACGTCGATGCGTTTTTGTGCGGAGGTTGACAAAATGGTAGGGATGTTGTTTGTAGATGCGATCGTTTGCTTTCAGAGCTGGCCTTATTCGCCTGGGGCTTTAGGTTTGCTACTGGTTGGAGAAGGGCTCACTCACTGAGGGAGAAGGCTGGACATTGGAATGAGGTGGAATGGACGATGATCCGGGCGGGAATAAGTGGGGACGCTTCAACATCATGGCAAACATCGCCAACAAACAACGCCTACAAACAACACCGACCTATAAACAGCAACCTCTCAGACACTGTGATATATCAAAGGATAACAGTAATTATTATAGGCGAGAAGATGAGCGAGTCGATTGCCATTCATTGAGCAGAGCTCAAATGCTTCAGTCTGCATTCAGTAATCGGCAAGCACTAGGTAGTGAAAGACCTCAGACATCATAGAGTTATCATGCACCTCTATTTTTTACTCTACGTAATAAAGACTAGCTCAGGGCTTTTTTGAAACTGTCTTCAAATCCAACACCTGCTACATTTCTTCCAATCAGAACAATCTTCCCCTCCTTGGGCGTCTCATCTCCCAACGGCCCGTCATTTATCTCAAAGACCTCCCTCACCCCCTGCAACATCTTGACCTCTCCATTGGCAAACACAAGCCGGCCCTTGGAGCGATGAATCTCGAAATCACCCTCCTTTTCATCTTCAGGTAATTTGCTGTCCCACAGTACCGATCGTAGCCAACGATCAACTGTGTCCAGTTGCCCTGGCTCAAGGCGGCCAACGGGTATGGTGACGGTCGATATGGTCTGAGCGGTTAGCTACATAACCTCTTACAAATATCATATCTCAGGCGGGAACTTACAGGGTCGAGGTGACTATGTCCCTTGGCATTTGCGTCTGACTCATTGAACTGGTCATATGCGTGCAAATCAAGTAGGAACCCTTCCAATTGAGGGACTACACTCCTCTCCGTTACATGGATCTTAGCAAGACCATTGATCGACTGGATCCTCTCTTTGACCTGGTTTAGTTCCGCCTCTGTCACCATGTCGGCCTTGTTGATCACGATCACATCCGCATGAGAGATCTGAACGTGTGCTGTGGTCATAACAGGGCCATGGCCGTGGTCGTCTTGTCCTTCGACAACACCATTGGGGTCGTTAAGACTGCGCAGGATATTCTTCGCATCTACGAGCGTGACTATTCCATCCAAATAAATGGTGCTTCCGAGTCCGTCGTCCACCCAGAAGAGGGGGGCTAGGTTTCCGGGGTCGGCTAAGCCAGTGGTTTCGAGAAGGATGTAGTCAAATGCACCCTTCTTTGACATGAGAGACTCTATCGCATTGACTCCTGTATCCCTGAATTCAGTTAGCACTGTAGTGGGTGGCTGTCGTATATTCAAGACGTACTTTACGGAACAGCAGATACAGCCATTGCCAACTTCTAACCATTCTTCAACCTGCTCACCACCCTTGTTCACAGTAAGGGACTTTTCAATGTCGAGTGCTACAGTACGACTTAGAAACGTAACGAAATCTCACACCTGAGCACTTACAGTCTCCAAATTCTATATCATGTTAGTGGCTGTTTCCAACAAGTCGTGGTCCGTCCTAACCATTCATGATGACAGCGATCTTCTTGCCATGTTGAGCCGTAAGGATGTAATTTAGCAAGGTAGTTTTACCAGCACCGAGATATCCTATCAAATATTAGAGAATGAGATAAATAGTGGCTAGTAGTAGTACCTGTCACAATTGTGATAGGAACCTTGACTGTAATCTCCTCATCCACATCGTTGGCGGTTGTATCAACCAGCTCTGGCGGGGCATCGTCATCAAAATCCATGACTGTTGTGGTTAACGTTTGGCCGTTTAGTTCAGGCTTTTCTTTAAGTTCAAGAACGCTCGGGAAACAATTCTAACGGCCGGCAAATATAGAATTCTTTTCGCCGTGAGTTTAGACTCTTCGCGATCAATAAGAAGCACTCACAAAATATCTTGAAATCATGCATTCAGAAGCTCCATGGTATAAGTTGCAGGGTCCCCCTTAGCTGCATGCGACGGGCATTTCTCTGTTATGCATATACCGAATCCCCACCCTAGACCCCCTGGTGAGCCTAAGGTAGCCCTTCTGGGGGTAATAAACCAGTTGACGCTAGAGCACGGTGCCAAATTTAACTGGTCTAGAGATGTACTAAAATGCACTAAGATTACCTCAGTCTTTTCGTCACTTAGGATAATGGTCCTGGGTTTTCTTACGTCCCCTTGCCATGCCAGCCACTTGTCAACCCAGCGCAGCCTTGTGTGATATTAACCGCCCAGCTCTCCCCAGATCTTTTGCGCCCAACATCGCGAGTTTTTATTAGCAACGACTTCATAACTTTGCAGTCATGTCTTTAGCACCGAGCTCCCCTAGGCTTCCAAGCCCTCCGCCTGCTGCAGAGATTCAAATGGCACCCATGTCTCCTTCTGGCGGTCCTGCAGCCAGTCTTCATACGACACCCCAGGAGCAATCGCAGCTTGAAGCCAGCTCTAGACGGCGGATACACCCAGGAACAAAAGCAGCAGATATGGCTGCTGGACCTCCTTTGATACCACTACAAGAGGTACCTTATTCGTGCTGTCATCACAATATGTCGGAACCTTGAAGCTAACATGAACCAGCTCGACTCTGCATTTCAACTCCAAGAACACCTAGCTGCCCTCCATTGTTACCATACCTCCTCCAACACCCAACCGATCACCCGTGGCACCGCGCTACAGCTCGCGGCACCTCCCAATGGCGTCGACCGGACCATCTGGCTCTATGAGCTCTGCCGCTTCCTCATCTCGCAGTGCAACTCCTTGATCGTTGGCTTTCTCTTCGACACTCCACCATGCAGTGCGAACACGTGCCCTGAAATGCGCGCTTCCGAATGGCAGTTCCTCTGCGCTGTGCACGAGCAGCCCAAGAGCTGCTGCGCCATCGACTACTGCTGCCACACCCTAGACTGGGCTGCCAACGTTGTGACCGACCAGAAGATCTTCCCCAGCCGCTTTGTCGTCCATAATGACAACCACAGTAAGAATGTGGGTGTCAAGAATCTCGTCAATGTTTTCCGCAGGTTGCATCGCATATTCGCCCATGCCTGGTTTCAGCATCGCGGTGTGTTTTGGTCTGTAGAGGCCGAGACAGGACTGTACGTCCTGTTCAAGACTGTATGCGACTTGTATGATCTGCTGCCTGCTGAGAACTACAAGTTGCCTCCCGAGGCGGAGGGACTCGAGGCACCCCATACTGAACAGGAGCCCGAGAAACCTCCTCCCACCATTCTCAAGCCTTCATCTCATCAACGAGGCCCTCCTGCCGAAGAAGACAACATGCATCCAACAAGAACAAATACCCGACGACACATTCGAAGTAGTCCTTCGACGGGAAGTGCTGTAACAACTGTCATTGAAGCCGAGGAGGAGGAACCCGCTGGAGTCTCCAGGAAACTAAAGGATATGCACCTGACCGCTCCCTCACCCGTGGAGGAGGAGCCAGAAGTGGCCGACGTCCCTGTTATTGTTGAGCAATCAGTCATGGGAGAATCCGGAGTACAGTCCCACAGTCCCCCAGCTGAGAAGGAAGAAGATGATGATGACGATGAAGACGAAGAAATTGACGATGATGCCGACCAGACAGTTGTTGGATCTGTTTCAGAACAGGATTCTGCAAACGACGATGACACTCAAACGGATGAACATAAGCCAGCCGCGAACTCTCTTGATTCAGCGCAATCTACAGATACGGGCGTTGCAGAGGACGAGCCGACAAGGGAAAACGCCTCTGCAGACTCAGCACCAGATGCGGATGCCCCTGAATCCACAGAGGCCAAGGACAAATCTCCAGAGGATCCGGCAAAGGCCACAGATACCAAGTCAGAGGACGAAACCAAAGAGGATGAGAAGCAATAGACGGATCAAGGCGATATCCATTTGATTTCATATCTTGTCTTTCAGGATATGGTAGTATAGCATGGCAGAGTCATCTGCCCACTGTATAATAACACAATTGACCACATAATCATCCTCAGTAGTCAATACATAACCAACCTGGCGGTGGTACTAGCACCGTCAAAATGCCCGTTGAAACACCCAATCTTCCAATAACTCCCCCACATGCCAGCACCATGGCTGTAAATGCGTTTTATCTACCATACCACGCGTAACGGTTCTTAGTCTATTCCTGCGTGTGTAACCCCGAAACAAACCACCAAGTTTCCTTCCCTGGCCTCGGAAAAGAAGTGTCATAACTGGCCGCCTACCTCGACTTGTCCCCGCTGGAGGAACAACAATCTCTACAGTCTGCCCACAAAAGTGAGGCGTGCGATAAAAGAAAAATAGGGGGAGAATCTAAATAATGATGAGTTTGTGTTGCAATTTCTGTCCACTTGTGTGGTCCGGGATAGATCCCAGCCCCTCAATACATCATCGCTTCGTACTGGATGAATCAACACTGGGCCCTGAAGCAGAGTCTGGACTAGAGCTTGACGGGGCATTTGCATCATCCATCAATGACATCTTGGCGAAAATATGTCGAACCTCACGAACACTTTCTTGCTGGGCTGTGACAGCTGCAGCGTTCCGTTCATCCGCAAAATTACGGATTTCCTGTAACACTGGGCTGAATCCTTCTTCATTCGGCAGCCACCAGTTTACACAGTCGGGTTCTCGGAATAACTCTGCCATTTTGGTACGAAGCGGAAGAGGATGAATATACCTACTTAATGATTAGCAATGATTCGACTTATGACCCTCCGACTGGAGCATGTAGGCTAGTTTTGTTCTTACCCCATAGTCTCTAGTAAAGCAAACTTCCTGCGGAACCACATGTGATGTCTCGCATCCTGAGGGCAGAAAAGAGCTGCAATAGCAATACATGCTTGTATCAGAACCAAAACGCCTCTGGGAGTTGAAGGCCAGAACTCCAATGTTTCGAAATATTGACATGTCCTATATGCGTGGCGGTTTAGATCCGCAAACAGTTGGTCCGGTCTCATTCCTGATGATTGGCATTTGTGCATTATCATGATGCTGTTCCATTCAGCGCATAGAACTGTGACGTCGAACAGGGGGAAATCGTAAAGTATTCCAACCGTATAGGGATTGACAAAGTCGTCCGGATCGAGGGTTTCTGCCGGAGGAAAATCCTTGATAAGATATTTGGGATCCTGTAGGGCGGGGTCGCGCTTCTCCTTCCACTCTATGAGCTGTTGGTTCAAAAGTTCGTGCTCTTTCACAAAGTCCTCTTGGGATATCTGGCCTCTACTGCCCCGGGCGAACAAAATCGACATGTCGTAAGAGATTAGGCGAAGTCGTGCGGACCACGCATCGATTTTCCAATGTAACTCATCTGGGTTCGACGTAATCCCGGATTGATAGAAATCAAGCATCGCTTGGAACCATTCGCGCGGCAGATCGGTAGGAAATCCTCCCATGAGGGCAACGAAGTTATCGAATCGGGCGTACCAGCTGAGGCACATGCGGCCAACGGGCGTCTGCATCACTGTCTGGGGGGTGAATATACTCGTTATTATTTCGAAGGCTGCTTTTTGGTGTCCCATTAGATTAACCCAGTCGCCAAAATATTCCTAAGCAGTATAGTCAGAATGTGAGGGTTGGATGGGCGAGAAAGGGTTGACAGATACCTCGATAGTGGCAAGCTGCAGAATAGTGAGAAGAGTGGCAACGTTGGGCTTTTCTCGTCTCTTAAACAAGCCCAAGAGCTGCGTTACACTCTTATTGTAATATTGTAAGAAGTCCTGGAGCTTTCCCTGTGGGTTTCGAAGAGTGATATGGTATGCAGAGAAGCCTACGAGCGCGTTGAGCAGGGGCTCGTGGCGAGTGGCCATATTGGGAAGAATCTTTGTAAAAAAGCTATCCGAGTCCAGGGGTATACAATAATTGAAATGGTTGAGGTTTTCCACAAAGAAGGAGAGGCCTTGTTGGTATTCCAGTGGTAAATGTGACCAGTCGGCTTCACCCGTCTGTATAGGAAACTCGGAGGAGGAATAGACAGCTGCAAGGCTACTTGGTGTTGCTGTTGCGGTCGATGGCGAGACGCTTTTTGACTGTCTGGAGAGTACTGAAGACTTTGTTGGGTCTTCAGTATCTTCGTCTTCGTCCACAATCGTTTCTAGTTTGCTTTCTTGCTCGGTGTCCTCGTCGTCCTCTGATTTGGACGAAGTTGGACTCGTTTGTTGAGCAGAAGTTGCAGTATCTTTGGGTTTGCCGCTCGAGGCTGAGGAACCTTTTGATGATGGGGGGTCCGGGTAGACACATTCTCTATTTCCCTTCTTGCAACCTTGAGAATGTTAGCATTATCATCTCAAAATCAACAAGTCCCTGCAAGATTACACGCACGTTCACATATTGGTCTGGTTTCGTCGCACTGGGAAAGTTAGGCATGCTTTCTACTCGGTCTTCATTTACATACCTTAACTCTCCTACTGCGGCACATGAAGCAGCCTGATCGTGTTCTTCGATGCTTGACATGGTCAACTGCTGCAGGGGTACCAGCCGCAGACTTTCTGCGAGCTTTCTGCGACTTGTTCTGATTGAACATCATGGGATCTGGAAACCCCGTGAAATATCCAAGTTGCTGGTATGGACCGGGTAACGGCGCAGATACCATTGGTATCGGTGCTCCATGCATTCGAGGGTCGAGCATCTCCTCCGGGGACGTCGCGGGATTCATCCCTGCCCCGGACATCGAAGACAGGAAGTGATGGTAGTAGTCCCCCATTGTGATTAGTCGATTAATGCGATGTTAAGTGACTCAATGTTTCAGTGGTGTTGAAGTAGGAAAGAATCTAGTTAACAGGTCGTGATTCGCATGCTTTCCAAAAGTTTGTTTACTGGCTAGAGCTGCTTCAGGTATGGAGTAGAGATGTCAAGCAGCAAGGAGGGCAGGCCGTTCTTCGAGACACTCCGACGGAGCGGAAAGGTGCGAGTAACCAAAGGTTGACGACTGACAACTCAGTCTCAATAGTACTGTGCAGAGGGTCAGGGGTGTTTCGAACGGGTTTTCAACGGGCGTTTCTTCACAAACAGTGAATATCAGAACCGCTATCGCGGCTTGACCAGTAACGCAAATTTGTTTCAAGATCTGAAGGACAGCAAAAGGTGCAAGGCAGTGCCTTTAGGGCTCCAAAAGCTTCTTACAGACGTGCCCAAGAACTGGAGGTGAAGGGAAGAATTAGTAGTAATGACTCTGTAGTCACACTCTGATAAATTTCGTACACGGAACTTGAACCTAGTTCTCGTGTCACGCGGCGGTTTGCAAGATCGTTCTGTGGTCACTGACGAGGGAGGTCTGAGATAGTTGTAAGGTAATGCGAGAGGGGCCTTCAACGACAATAAGGGAATACATGTATCGCGGTTGGGGAATGGAGGGGCACTGTCACAGGTGACAGGGAGGAGAGATTGATCGATGCAAAGTTGTCAGGGCCCTTTGCCGTAGGAAAGATGTTAGATTGGTTACTGATTCCAGATCCACGTAGGGGGCGTATATCAGAAAAACGGCAGCAGCGGGGACACGGTCGACTTCAGAGTGGACTGGTCAAGCAGTTGGCTGAGCCCCTGGGGATGAAGGTTGAAGGCCAAAAATGTCCTTGTTCCCTGAAGTAGTCTGTCGTATGCAAGATGCAAGCCTGACGGGGCGTCAAATCGTTGTTCAATGAGAGAGCTTGGGCTCGTGGGTCCCGGGAACCGGCCAAGAGCTTTAAGCTTGGTGCCCTTTGACTACCTGACGAGGGGACCGATCCCACGCCCACTGACAAGCAGGTCATCAATCACGGGTAGATGACCCGGGCTGGAATGTGACTCTGGCAGTGGGAATAAGACACAAAGAGCTGACTTTGAGCAGAGGTGACAGTATCAGAAGCTCACGGAGAAGGATAAGGGTTCCGTCAAGAAAAGCTTTTCGAGCACAAACAAACGTGGATAGACATGTGGAGGAGTGAGTGTAAGACGAGCAGGGTATTGTACGGAGTACTGGTCCAAGTGGATGTGTGCGTCCCGGTATCCGTACGGTATTGAGTTTCCACAAATTCGAAAGATTTCGGTAGAGCTGGGTCAGCTAATAATAGAGGCAGTTGAAGTTGTCTTAACATATATGACTTATTGGTGGGAGAGAGACAAGGCTCTGAGAGCGCTTGTAAAGGCTGGAGCAGATTTCCAATCCACAGCTAAGGTAACTAGTACGCGTCGAGTAAAGAGCGACAATTGTGATATGAGGTTTGGAGCTGACGATGACATATAGCCCTTGAACGGCGCGTTTAATAGGGTTAGTCAGGACGGTGATCGAGAGACAGGGGTGAATAACAAAGATTGGGTCGACGAGATGGATGATGTTATTGCCAAATAGAGCGCGGGGCGGGCTGAGCTTGAGTTTGGGGGGGGATGTTGGATGGGTTGGGATGGATGGGATTAGTTAGGAGGGATGGAGTGAAAGGGGACGGGAGGGAAGGAACACGCCCCAGTTCCATCGATGACAGGCGTGCCTGCCTACACCTCATCCATTAGGTTCATGCCTGCCAATCCGATCCAATCTTACCTTCCTAAGCATAGGTACCTAAGTAGGTAGGTGTTTCTTTCTTTCCTCTTTCCATTCACTTGGCCTAAGTTACATCAACAAACCCTTCTCCCATTTGGTCATTTTCGTTTCTACCCCCGAAATCTTGTACTTCATGGATAATTTGACTGACAAGGATTCGAATACCCCCGAACCAGCTCCGCTTTGTTTGACATGGAATGGTTGGAATGCGCCCGATCTCCTGGGTCTTGTTTCTTCTCTGTACCTACGTAACTCTACGAAATGCCGTTAAAGCTTTACCACACTGGGACAGTGCCGAAGCCGCAGACGGACATTTGCAGCTGATGGGTCGGCCTTAATTCTTTGCAGTCGGAACCGCTCCCCTGGCTTTGATGAGCTATGTACCATGTTCCAGTTAAAAAGTTTGTGATGGATGGGAAGGGTTGGATGTATTCGTTCATCATACAGGTATGTATTCGTCTATCCATCTGGCCTTGACCTAATGCAGCTAAAGAATGCGAAATAGCCTTGTCCTAATTTTCGCCTTCCTTCTGACCCCTACTCAACTTGAAAAAGTTGCTCAGCAGGACGTTCAAGTCCAGATATACGACTATCTTCTTGCATACAAAACGATATCGCATTGTCGATCGTTCCGGCTCGGTTTTTTACTGGCCAGACATAATGGTCTCAGTTCAGTCAACCACGCGAGTGGACAGCCTGGGACAATTAGTGAAATGAGGCTGACATAACGTGCAAACAAATCAGTACGAACCTCTATAATACTGAGACATAAGGAGATACGTCGACCACAATGATGGCACAGAATCCTTGGGGGTCATTCAAGGCTGTGTCTGTGCTTTTGACGTTGTTCTTGTCGGGAGGCACTTCAGGGATCACCCATGGACAAGGTCAATCATCAACGGTGATGCAACCTCCCAGGACTGTCAGGATGGAAGTCATTGGTTTGGACCAAAGAACTGGCAGACTCCCCAAACATATGCCTTAGTATTATCCGCAAGAGCATATGTCGCAGTTTTTACTCGTGCAGCATGATTTACCTCTGTTATTCAGTATTCGATGGCCTTATTATCTTGTTCACCACTTCTTACGTACAGAAAAGCAGCCTTGAGGTGTTTCCTCATCCTTACAAACCTGTACCTGTCATTGGCAGACTTGGCATTAAAAATGCGGCCATAGTCCCTGGTTCCAGATGGCGATCTGATAGGGCACCATCAACAAGGGTGCAACCGTGGGAGAGGACACTCATGTCCCAATGAAACCCTTGACAGAGGCGCCGCGGAGCAACAACCACCGGATCCGTCCCAGCCACTGGCAACAAATGAAACGGCTTAATGATGTCTTGACGCTTGGATCAAGTCCCGCTCCCGGCAGCCTGTGTGGGTAGTCGCGTGGCCGAACCCAGCAATGAACGCCTCTGTGGGTCATGGCTGTCAGGAGTTGACTCTGGCTCAACAGTTTATTTTCCCTTGTCATCGACATCATGGTGGACATTTGAACATTCGTTCTCGAGACTCAAACTGCGGGCGAGCCTGTGGCAAATTTTAGGCATACACGTTGTTGATTCCCTGTTTTCAGCTCTGCCATCCTGCATCAAACCAGATCATACCATCAGAGTCTTTGGATAAGTTGAGAGGATGGTTTTTATACCACTACTCCTATAGTACAACCACAGATGAGCCTCCGATGCTTCTACTAGAGGCCTGGTCGAGTACTGATCGTCCTGAAACTATCTACTATATTACAAGCCTATGTTTTTACCATGGGACCTCCTACCGCCAAACCAGTTTCGAGACCAAAACAGCCCTGAAATGATCCGACAGTTGACCATGCCCTGTTGGTTCAACGCTGCATATTTTGGTACCCTCAGTGCATGAAGCTTGCAGACGTGGTGCTTAGTGATACCATGCAAGCTAGCATGAACTAACTCTGCAAGCTCCATCTTGCACATGCAGGTTATGTATGCAGTACTATAACGCTGCATATGTAGTCCTATGCGATGATATTGGTGTTGCCCCTCAAGCCTCAACACCTTGATTATCGGAGCCGGCACCGACATTCGTCGGCGTTAACAAGCCCTGCCGTTAAGGCCCAAGTGTATTTGAGCACAGACAAAACTATACTTATCCTTATAACTAGATGGTGAGTGGTAACATACCAGGAGCTTCCCGCCAAGCTAGCTTAGTTATTTTCTGGAACCTGCCAAAGCCACGAGCCAATAATCCGAGTGATCGGGTCGAGCAGACTAACTTATTGGAACGTCGTGAACTTACATATGCCGAATACTTATACTACCAGAAACTTTTTTAGGTTCCCTTTACTATTCGAAAACCCGAATACCTCGATTCAAGAAAAGGCCCGCATAATCCTAGACAGTTTATGCCAGAGTGCAGTGGGCAGGACACACGCCGCCAGTCTGGAGGATTACGGTGTTGGCCCTGGTCTAGCCAAACGCGACAACCAACAAACGGCCCACAAAGAATACAGCCCATTTCACTCAGCTCCCACCATTTATCCTCAAATCGTCTTGGGTCAGGTCGCCGAAATTCCGCAGTACATTGATCCGCTTTGGCCGAGTTGCCAAGCATCAAGGAACATAGTGTCTGATCCATCTCTTCTAACAAAGACTACATCTATGTATCACAGGTTGGAAACTGGATGCAGATCGAAAGGCGTTCAAGCCTGAAGGAGCATATGCTGGCGCTCTTGGTCAGCGCGCGCTTCGGAAGATTTATATCCTTGTTCATGAGTCCTCCACTTCTCTTCAAACGTTCTCTTTCATCCTTCCTCGACAAGATGTGAACTAAAGCTGCAGTGTGCTTGGAATTGATACGACCATAGTCCGTCGGGGTAACTCTGGCTAGGGGTATTGGTGATTTTCAAGAGCATTAGTCCGTACTACAAGCGTGATCTGACAGATCGAAACCAACACTATCACGGCCAGCGTCTGTAGTTGCTGAAGTGGGTGTACTACAAACAATTGATTCCTCGTATTCATAAACGCAAAGCCTTCGTCAGGATTGGACTCAAACCAAAACTAACCGGCACTCCTTGGCGGTCTCTATATCTAGGGAGTAAGGGATCTCTCACAGTTATTTGGATATTAATAGGATGGGAGAGCTTCTATCAGAGCGAAAGATGGTTGCAGCATCGTGCGAAGTGCAATGTCCCAGAAGGAGCCAGGGTACTATCTAAATACGGATCCCTGGAGTTCTTTTGTTGCTGTTGTATCGATACAACTGAGGCATAAAACCTCCAGAGTCCACGAAAGGTCCTCACCTATGGTATTTTTCCTGTTTCAAAGCCGTTTCACGTACCGAAACCAGGATCATTAAAAGAACGAGAGCTTGCGTTAGGCATAGGTATCCCAACCACAGCAAATTGGCATCGGCGGAGTTTGTCTGCATTATCGTCACCGCTAGACCGACCACTGAGGGGTTGCGGGGAGGGTATGGTGGAGATGGATCAGAACCGCTGCCAATATCGAGCCTCATTTTCGTTCATCCTTCAAGATCCCAGGACTTCCCTTGCAACAAGATGTGGAAATTGCAGCAAGGCATGCTTTTCAGCCTGAAAGTTAATCGGTGGGGCGCGGACCCGAGTCTCCGGCTTGCTTTGTCTTCAACATTTCTGTTCTCAGGCTTTTGGGGTAGAGCAAAGTGAGATAACTATGCCTGTATGCCATGCTACCAACAGTCCCATACGGTTATCTGAGGGAACCGTTGTGCCTCTATCTCACTGCATTTCACAACTTCCTCTATGGGTATGGAGTTCCGACCTGGGCTAGGATCTGCGGGCTTACGACTGTCGTTTCGATACTTAAGACATGTCTTAAAGGCGTCGACACATTTCTGACACGCTGAGACTCGATCTGGTTGAATGAGGCCAAAATGGTATAATCAACCAATTTCTTTTGCCTGTTACAGTTACCTGTTGATCCCTGCTTGACAGCTTCGTGACTCTTCTGGGCCAAGTACAGCAACCATGTGTGCTTACTTTTACTACGAGTCAGCGTGTCGGCACGACAGGGAAGCCAGGAATGGAGGCTCTGGATGAAAGCAGAAGTATCTCCGACCAGCCTCATGGCGATCAATGCAGCGAGGATTTTCTGGTGGTCGCAGCCGCCATGAGGAACACCAGGATCAGACGGGAATTGACCCACCTCTTCAACAAACTACCTGGTTAACTCCGGGACTTACTTGTGATGATCAAAGACAACAACATAACGCTGCTTGACAGCGCACAGTGTTGCAGTCATAACAAAGCATGAATTCCCAGAGAAGCGCGCTTATGTTGGCCAATAAACTCGTAGAAACGAGGGCTCTTCATCGGGGTTGATCAGAGTAATTCTGACTTCTTATTTGATACCTCTACCCCAGTATAGCTGAAGTGAGACCGTTGGCAGTTGACACATTTACAGTCAAGTGTCTCGTTGGTGGCACCAAGGTTCAACGACCAAGACAGTCAAAGAGGGTCCCTGGCGTTGACAGGTCGGTGGGAAACGGCTGAACCGTTCCGCTGGTGACCCTGCTCGGTATTTCTTTCTCTCCGACCAACTCAGATCCTTTGAGGAGGCTGCAGGATACAAGTGCTGCGAAAGCATTTGTCTATCTAGTTGGCCGAGACACGTAATCCATGATCAGCGGGGTGTTGCAATTAGCATGGCATCTTTACAATAGCACCTCCTCCTTCGTTATCAGATCAGGGAGGAGGTATGTCTTGTATCCTTGGAGGAACGGTACATATCACTCATGCTATGTGTACGATGATATCAAACTACATCGGATAGGCGGGACGACAAAATGCATAGCAGCTGTGCTGAGCGGCTACGCATTCCGAATCCTGTGGAGAAGACGTGTTGTCAAAATGCGTCCCTAAGTTACAGGGGAACAAGACCCTGTCTCTTTGCATAAAAGAGTGGATGTGATGGGTGCTTGCTTGCTAGCTCTTCACGTTTCCAACCCTACCATTCCAGTCCAGCACGAGGCAACCTGGCCTAGCAGAGTTTTATATCGCGACATCCATGGCACTGAGAGCGCTCAAGCAAGGGGATTAGTTTGAGACTCTGAATATCCCGGTCGTAATTTAAAACGAAACGATGCGATAGGTGCGCTCGGGGATTCCAATGAATCGGAGGCCCGTGGCCGCCGAAGGGGTACAGTAGTAAGTAGTTGGAGATTCAGCATCCTGGACCTATCATGACACTTGAGGGGACATGAAAACTCGAAACAAACCTAAATCACTAGTCGACCCTACAGTGTGTGGGCTCACATACGTACATACACATACATACAGCAAAGGCCACCACACCTTGGTCGACATCAACAAAGATCTGCAAATACTCAAGAACGAGACCGATCAATATCGGACTAGCACGTTAACGTCGACTTCAGCCCTCAGACTCTTGGCTTCCCCCTATTGCGCAGCTCGTGCAGTGCATATGCATTTCTGAGGTTAACTCAACTCAACCCAACTCAACTCAATTCAAGCCTCCCTCCCTAGTGTTTAGCGCAGTCCCCTCACCTCGACGGCGAATGACGGATTTGATCCCGCGCCTGCAGGGCTATCTTACCGCTGCAGGTCGCGATTCAGCCCTCGCCCAGCGGCTGAGCAATATGACAACTATGCTTTCAGGTATACACATCCGTGATGGAATGGTTGCCACTAAGCACTTTGTGTGCAACCTAGACGCCGTGTCGCTCATACTTCTCACCGTCACCCTCGTCGCTTTCCTCCTCCCCGTCTTGATCCTCTTCCCTCCCGTTCCCGTGGATTGCAGCGATGTCCTCCGGCAGACCCACTCGCGGGCCGGCGTGGCTCTCCGAGACATGGACATCGGCCCTGGCAGATCGCCCGATCGCCGGCTCCCCCGGGCAAAGCCGGAAGGAAAGCGAGCTGTTGCTCAGAGTCTGCCTATTTTCCCTGTTCAGTCATGTCGTGGAATTGAGCTAGAGCGTGACGGTGCCTCATTCAAGCACTCAGAGTTTGATCGTTTGTATACGCTTGCTCAACGGGACTCTGAAAGTGGTCAGAAAGATATTTGGCAAGCCATCTCCCGCGAATACCTCCCGTTGCTAGCCAACATCGAAGTCGACCTCTGGATTCCGGATCCAAACAAGACAAGCCGTCTGTTGGGCCACATTGAGGGTTCCTTTCTTGTCTTGAGGTTCCCCTGGACAGATTCAGGACTACAGGGTATTCTGCAACAAATCGCAGCCAAAATTAGCCACGGCCTGAAAGCCAGACCTGAAAAGGAGTTCCTGTTGCCAGTGTCATTCCCAAACGAGGAGGAAATTCGAGCAAGAGGTTATTCCTTCGCTGAAGTCACGATCGGAGGAAAAAATACGATGGGACTTAACATGGATGTTGAACTTCCTACCGAGCTGGCTCGGTATCTTGGAGCTGAGCAGCAAATTGGGATCTTCAGGGTAGATCAACAGTAAAATACGAGGGGTCTGAACCAAGTTGATCAACATATCGACAAATTGAATGGCATTGATCATAAATATGTTACGTGCAGCGTATTCTATGTTCCTGGAGAAATAGTTACCTGACATGCAACATCATTTGAGGATACACAAATCAATTTAATATTTACGATCATATCACGCGATCAACTTATCTCATGAACAATGAAGCACTTTCAAATCATTCAATAAATTGCAGGCCATGCCTTAACGTTACTAAATCAAACGGTATCACATGGTATCCCAATGCCTAAAATACATCATACCTCCCCATCCAGCCCGACGCCTCATGTACAAAACCCGGTCTAGTCCCTGTCATACACTCATTCCAGACATTTCCCAGTTGCCGTCAACATCATTACTTCATATCCGCCGGCGTGAGAGCTTGCACCATACTGGTACCTTCGCTGAAGCGGGTGCGGAAAATGCGGTTCGCGTTCTGGAACATGCCATCTTTCAGACTGACGACGATGAACTGCGAGCCCTTGAAACGTGTCTTGATGAGACGGCCGATGTTCTGGGTATGTGAGAGATCCAGCGCAGCATCAACCTCGTCAAGAATGTACATAGGGGCAGGCTTGAACTGGAGCAGAGCCATGATGAGAGACAGAGCAACCAGAGATCTAAAAGTCGGAGCATTAGTATTTGTATATCAGGAATAGCCAGGGATTGCGTACCTTTGTCCACCACTCAGTTCTGTCAAGCTCTGCTTCCACACTTTACCAAGACAGACCTTGACCTCAAGACCATCGCTAATAGTCTTGCCCTCGGGAGGATCAAGCTTGGCAAAGCTGCCTCCGGGAAGCAATTCAGAGAAGATGTTACCAAAGTCACCATTGACCTTCTCCCATGTCTCGTGGAGGGCCTTCTTCTTGTAGTCATCCAAGCTGACGATTGTCTCTTCGATCTTACGCTTGTCCCTGATAACAGTCTTGATCATGTGCTTGAGCGACACCTCCTTCTTCTCAACACTGTCGATCATGTTCATGACCTTGGGGTTGATCTTCTTCTTCATACCCTGGAAGCGCTCGGTCAAGTTGTGTAATGTTGACTTGCACTCTCCAATGTTGTGGTCCTTGAAGTCATACGGAGTTCCGCTTCGACCAAACTTGTCCTTTTCGTCCGCAATCCAATCGAACTCCTTCTCTAATCTGGCAACCTTTTCAGCAGCACCTTGTTGCTCTTTATGGAACTTCTCCACAAGATGACCAAGCTTCTGCATTTCGAGACTCTCCTCAGCAATGCGTGAGTTCTTGGAGCGAGTGGCATCTTCCAAAGCTCGAAGCTCATCATCAAATTGATGCAGCTTGGCCCGTTCATCATCAAGCTGAGCCTGAACAGTGTCGTGCGTCTCCTGAAGTTCAGCCTTTTGCTTTGCTAGGTCTTCAATGTCTTTCTGCTGGGCCTTGATGGCGATCTCGACTTCTTGTAACTGTTCTCGAGCGGCAGACAAGTCGACACCCGCTTGCTCAGCGTCGAGTTGTGCACCCTGGAGTTCTTTTTGCAGAGTCTTTACGGCGGCAGCGTTCTTACCGAGGCCAGCTCGCAGCTTATCAAGAGCCTTCTGCAGTTCGACGAGCTTGGCGTCCTTGTTGTTGTCGAAGTCATTCATATCCTTCTCAATGGTCTTTATATCAGCGGTTGCCTTGGCTTGTCGAGTCTTGGCCTCGGATATGCTCTCTTTGAGTTCTTGAATGGTTGACTTCATATTCGCAACTTCCTGAATGATGGAAGACGAAGAGTTGCCGCTGATCTGCTCCTCAGCGAGTTTGATTTCGTGGCTCTTGAGATCCAGGTCTTGCTTGATTCTGCGAGCTTGGTCCAGCTTGGCCTTCTCCTTAGATATGCGGGCTTGGAGCTCCCTCAAAGCACCTTCGGCTTCGCTGAGTTGACGAGTCAGGCCGTTGAGCTTCTGGAGAAGTACCAGAACACCGCTCGAGTTTGGTGAGCTTCCGCCAGATAGTGTACCAGAGGGATCGTACGCATCTCCTTCAAGAGTGATACTCCTCATGCGCACGTTTGGGTCGAACGTGACCCTCTTAGCAGTATCTGCATCGGCACAGATCAGAGTATTGCCAAAGACATACTCCATAGCTGCCGACACCTCGTGATCATAACCAACTAAAGACAGCGCCAGATCAACCTTGCCAGGTGCGATGTTTTGAGCCGTAGCGATGGTTTGTGCCGAAGCTTTGAAAGCAGCGATCTTGTTGAGAGGAATGATAGTGACACGCTTTCGTAGCTTACCCCTTTGTAGCAGCTGTGTACCTGTCACCTCAGTATCAACCACGACATTGTATAGGCGTCCTCCAGCGCAGATCTCCAACGCAGTGCCGGCCTGAGTGTGCTCCTTGTCAAGAGTGAATAATTGGGCGACAAGACCCTTGACCTTAGATCGATCAAAGTTGGGCACAGGATCCGCGTAGTTGAACTCTGTATTGGCAACTTGACGCTTCAGCTTGTCAGATTCTTGCCTCAAATTGCGAACAGTTTGTTGCAACTCTGACTCCCTCTTGAACATCTGCTCTTCCTGACCAGGTTCGAAGCCCAATCGGCCAAGTTCTTTCTCTAACTTCTGAGCTTGTATCTTTAAGCCATCAAGATCGCGCAGGAGATCGGCGTTTTGATCCTTCGCCTTTTTCGCACGAGGCTCTTCTTCCTTGACACGCTTTTCCAAATGCGCAATCTTGATCTTTGCTTGCTCTTGCTCTGTAGCTGCCGTCGTTGCACGATTCTTTGCATCTTGAAGCTGACCCTGGTAGCCATTCTCTTGGCCATCCTTGGAGGCCACACCTGTCTGCAGAGTTTGAAGAAGTTCTTCCTTAGACTCGGCGTCTTTGTTTTGCTGTTCCAGATCTTCCTTGGCTGCATCGTACCGGGCCTTTGCGTTCTCGAAAGCGGCCGTCTTCTCCTGTAGGGTGGCTTCCAACTCCGAGACCGTCTTCTCAACAGCCACCTTCTTTTCTTCTTCCTCCGCCAAGCTTGACTTCTTCAGATCAAGAATAGTGGCTAGTCGCACAAGCTCATTCGAGTGCTTCTTGGCTGCCTCCTCTAGTGCTGAAGCCTTGCCTCCTTTTCGAAGCTCCTTGTCTCGTTGAGCTCGCACTTTCTTGACATCCTCTTCAAGATGAGAAATTTCACTCTTTAGACGAGCTGCTGACTCCTCTAGATCGCGCCGCCTTTGCTTCTTCCCTTCGAGATCTGCCGCTGATTGGCTTAGAGAGTCTTGGTAGCGCAGATAATCGTACGCAACAACCACTCGAGTCAGTCTCTCCAGGTCATTTTGAGTCTGTTGGAAGTCCAGGAAAGCACGCTTTTCAGTTCGCAGCTTCTCCAATTTGGGCTCAATCTCGTCCTTGAGGAGCTCTCGAAGCTCGACTAGTTTGGTTTCCTTCTTGGCCATTGTCTTGAGCGCCTTGTCTCGACGATCCTCGAACATTCTGGTTCCGGCAGCTTCCTCTATCATGGCCAAGATCTCTACAGCCTTCATATTGAGGACTTTTGTGATGCGGCCTTGCATAATGAGGAAGTTGGGGCTGTTGATGTTGAGCTGCACCGACTGGAATAGGTTTTGCGCCGTCTGTTGTTGAGCGCGGTGGCCGTTGATGAGGTACTTGGATGTTCCTCCAAGAACGATCTGTCGTGTAACACTAATGGTGGCATATTCTTCGAAACCGATCGGCGACTTCTTGGTTTCTCGATTGTCGAAAACAATTGTGACGCTGGCTTTTGTGACGCCAGCTTGACCGCGCTTATATATCAGGTCCTGTGGTTGTCGTCAGTACGTACTCAGGGTGGTCGAATCGGCGGTGACTGACCTGGAGATTTTGCGCTCGAACCGTTGACATGTTTGTAATTCCGAGAACGAAACATATCGCATCGAGGATGTTTGACTTTCCACTACCGTTGAGACCAGTGATCGAGTTGAAACTCTCGTCCCTGTAGATGTTGGTTATGGTTCCTCAAATGTTTTGATAGTTGGCTTACCATCCTGAGATCACGGTACGCACGGCATAAGACTTGAAGCCCTGTGAAAAAAGAAAAGTCAGAATGGATATAGCAGGAACATAGTATGAATCAAGTACTTACGTCAATAATTACTTCAATAACCCTCATGTTGGGCGAGGTTGAGTCCGCGGCTTCGTTGAATCTTTTGCTATGTTTCGTCGCTCCGCATCCAAAGGGGGAGGGGAACGCGAAAGTAAACAAGAGAGTTGCGACCGATAAGGCGTTATCAGCACGTGTTGGCTGATATCATTAAACTGACAGGGCGTTAAGAAAGGTACTTGAAGTTTAGCTTCGGCACAACGGTTATAGCCTTGTAGCTCAGATTGAGTTGCAATTTAGTTCCGTAGAAACTATAAACGAATAGATGTCGTTATATGCGATTGATTAACTGGTTAAAGGCTATAATACTCTGTTTACATGCCTCTGTTTCATAAGAAATACATCCTCATCGTCCACTGGCCGTGAATAGAAGCTTGAGTGAGCCCCACTTCCGAGCTGGGAGATCCATCAACGCTAGTCTGAATTCGGCATACGGGTAAACATCCCTCTTTGTTATTGAGACCTAGCTCCTCTCGCACTTCAAGTTCACAACTTTCAAACACACTAAACTTTTCGACTTCATCTCGACCTCAACCCGATGAGTATATAACCAATATCGCACGAACAATAGTTGATAAGCAACTCCAATCACCTCCACACGCGCCCCTTTTCAACCAACGCAATGGCGGCCATGCGAGGACCGCGCATTCCAACCGGCTCAGCTGCTTGGGTCGCTGATGAGCGCGCTTCTGCCCTTCAGATAGTTGATGTTGAGGTAGACGAGTTCACGTACGCGGCTCACAATGAGTTCTCATGGCTCAATGAGCACATGGCCAATATCTTCAACGAGAACGAAACGTACGCGTCTTGATTATTGTTTTGACGCGATGTACTAACTGGCGGCTTGGTAGAAATATCGCCGAAACATTCAAAACACCTGGAAGACTTCGTGGCAAGACTCCTCGAACAGCACGAAAATTAATCACAGAGCCGAGAGTGGTAAGCTCAGCCGCCGAATGCTCACAAATAATACATATTAACACTTCAAAGCCCTTGTCCAATGTTTTTGGGGGCACACCATCGAGCTCAGCAAACCGATTCGCGCAGCATCTTCTTCTTCAGTCTCCCCAAAGGGAGCTTGTGAACCAAGCAAAGTCTTCTTCGCCTAGACGACACGCCCCGTCGCCAAAGATAGCGCCTCCTACCTCTGACGAACTAGTCGAAGACGCGCCAGAACCACCTTCAGATGACGCCCAAGCCATTCACTCGGACCAGGACGCCCACATGACCCTTGAAGAAGCATCGGAACCAGTTCCAGCAGCCAAATCTCAACCGGCAACGCAGGGTGACTCTGGTTATTTTGGAAGTCAAGATGTCAACCCTCCCAGCTTTGATCCCCTGGAGGACGATGACACCTCAAATATTGACCCAGTTGCCTTGGATGAAGCCATTGCTTTCCCTCAGCCAAGCCCCTCGCGGACATCTCTTGCCAAGGACCCTATCAAGACTTCTTCGCCGATCAAGACACAACAAGCGACAACTGACGTTGATATGGAAGATGCTCAGGCCGAGCCCCAGGAGGACGAGAACGCTATCCAGGATGATGCACAGTCTCAATCCGATCGCCACAGCCCTAGTCCTGTCCGCCCCGGTTTCCGCAACAGCTTGCAGTTCCCTTCTCTCCCTGCTCGTGAGCCTCTCACAGCAGGTAAGAGTATTGGTGCCAGAGCTTCTCGAACAAGTCATGTCGATCCTAAGAGGACGAGTTACTTGGGGAGAAACACGAGAGGAAAAAGCCTGGCAAGTCACGCAGAACAGAGTGCATCAGACGAGTCGGATCAAGACGAGATGGACGTTGATGATTTCCCCACAGTGCCACAGCAGCCTAAGAACGCTGAGGAGCTTGCCATCCACCACAACAAGACATACACCCAGATGCTACAGGACCGAATTAGTGTACTCGGTAAATCGCAGCCAAATGGAAGTCGACCCTCGAAGTCAATTCACAGCATTACCAACTCTCAGCAGCCACAAACTGTATCCCAATCAGTACCTGAACCTAAATCATCGTCGCCCAGGAAGCTGGAGACCACAACAACGCCAGGTGCTTTCCCCGAAGACGATGACGATGACTGGATTGTCCCTCCTGCTACACAACAGCCTGTCACTGCTCCTACACCCACAAGACCGTCACTTTCTAAGAGCCGAACTGCCGATGTAATGGAAGGAATCCACGGCAAGCAGACTCTTGGATCTTTTGACCTGGATGAAGACCGTGATAGTATCCCATCACCAGCTCGTGCCAACAAGCCTCAGCGACCTGCATACCTTGGACACTCCAAGTCTGTATCGGTGCCTGCTGTTCCACTTATCCCAGCTTCGGATCCAGAGGAGGGAAGCCCATTGAAGAAGACGATATCGGTAACGAACGCTTCTGTGAGACCAGCCACTGCTGTTGCACCTTCTTCCTCATCCCCCTCAAAATCTCCCACGAGGCTCTTCCGTGACAGTCCTCTGAAGCATCTCAAGAACAAGATGTCATCCATTCTCAGCACTTCCAAGGGCCTGATCGCCAGCAGCGCAGCTCTGAGCGCTGAAGGCAAATCATCCCTGCTCTCGCC
This sequence comes from Fusarium dlaminii, assembly GCA_013186775.1. Taxonomy (NCBI): domain Eukaryota; kingdom Fungi; phylum Ascomycota; class Sordariomycetes; order Hypocreales; family Nectriaceae; genus Fusarium; species Fusarium dlaminii. The sequence continues at coordinate 12,392 of JAAOAL010000043.1, read as the reverse complement.
ATCTCGAGCTCAGCTTGGAACTTTTCCCGACCCTTCTTTGGATTCAATCGTCCCTAAAGCAAGCATTGACTCCCACAGGAGTGGCGATACTGTCAACGATCAGCAGTCAACTGCACCTCGACCAGTTGCTAAGCGCACAAGAGCTTCGGTGGAACGCGAGAAGGAGGAGAAGCGAAGGGAGAAAGAGGCTAGAGTCCAAGCTGAGCAGATGGAGAAATTGGAGAAGGAGCGCGAAAAAGAAAGGGAAAAGGCCAGAGTTTTCAGCAAAGAGCAGGAGAAGCTCGCCAACATGGAAAAGCAGGTCGCTGCCAGGAAAGAGGTTGAAACACCTGCTCCCAAGGCTACAGCTAAGCCAAACCGAACCAGCCCGCGAAGGGCAAAGCCTCAGGAGGAGACAGAGGCCAAGGTCGCTGACCAGGAGCTTGATATGGGTGATGCAACTGCTTTGGTACCCCCTCCTTCTGCTCACAGATCCGCCATTCCTGGCCAGCTATCTCGCCCCAAGGAAATGAGGCGAATTGCGAAGCCAGGCCGAGAGCCAGCGGCAAAGACAAAGGCGACACCTACCGTTCACATCAAGGTCAACACTGGTTCACAGTTACATCCTGGCAACTCTGTTGCTAGCGGGTATCAGGACTTCAGTGCTTCGACAAGCTCTCAACCTCCTCAAACAATCAGCAAAGCAAGCAAGGCCTCTACACAACCCAAGCAATCCGCACCCAACTTTGGTGCTTCCACCGGATCAAATGGGCGGCCTAGAGCTCTCGATTTGGCTGCACAGAAGAAGGCCAAGATTGAGCGCGATCGCGCAGCATTAAAAGACGACAAGAAGAAGCAAGAAGCGATCCGTCGCCAAGAAGAAGAACGACAAAAGCGTGAGAAGAATGCTCAGCGTCAAGCAGCTCAAGACCGACTGGCAATCATTGAGAAGGCCAAGAAGACCCCTGCGCCCCCCCCAGCTGTTCGGTCACAGCCAAATGGTCCACCTCAGTACAGTCTACAACAGGACAAGTCTGCTTCGGTACAGCGAGAAGGAGCACCTCGTCCTCCTTCTCGTATGAACTCTGGAATCTTCAGATCGCAAGATGACATGGGACGACCCGTCAATGCTAACTTAACAAATGGTTCTAAATCTGGCCCGAAGAGGCCCCTTCGAGATGCTAATGAGGATGGACCTTCAAGACCTCCACCTGCACGTGGGCCTCAATACCAGGCAAAAGATGCCAAGCGTCGTCGAACGAGCGATGACTACGCTGATGAGCTTGATATGGAGCAGCCTCCTAATATCAAGGGACCTCCAGTTCGTCCATCCAGCGCTCTTAAGAGGGTGAGCAATCAAAGCGTTTCTTGTATGACAACAAAGGTTAACAAGTACCAGGATCTGCAGACGAAGACTCTTACGAGTGGCTATGTTTCCCAGGCTAGTGCACAGAACCTATTCAAGACTGGCGTTCCTCAGAGTCAAATGAAGGGAGGCAACCCTATGGACATGGCTCAGATTCACAAAGGAACTATTCCTTTCGCCCCGAACCCCAACCCAGCGGGACCTTCTTACAAGACACCTGGACGTCCAGGTCCTGTCAATGGAATGAAGTCTGCAGCCAAGTCTGTACCAAGGTCATCACCGCGATTCCAGAATGGCGAGGCCATTGAGCTTCCTGAGATCCAGACAGACGATGAAGATGAGGACGATGATGAACCACAAGCGGGTACAGTCGCAGCATGGGCTAACTCCCCATACATTCGAGATGCCCTCTTCAGACAGGAAGATATTGACCCTGCGTCAATTTTCGGACCTCCTGCGCCCTTGAACATGGAGGAGGTCTTCGACAAGAGCAAAGACAGACACCACAAGTTCCGTGCCCGAACATCCAGTGCCAACTGGAGCGGCACTGATCGTCTTACTGAAGAGGACATCCGAAAGAACCTGGCTGCCAGAGACAAGCTCAGACGTGAGGGAGGGTGGTCTTACGAACTGAGCAAAGATATGATGTAATGGCATGTGCATATGATACGGATACTTGATGAAGTCAATTGGGTGTTCAGAGGGATTAAGCTTAAGAAGCGGCAGCATGGCTACATTAATGAAACGGAAAAAAGGGAGCGATTGATTGACTCTGGTCGAGTTTAGCATATGGGCATCGGATGCAGCAGATTGAGCGCATTTGTGATAGATGAGATTGCATTTTGACTTGACAATGGTTGGTTTCTGGTTTGGCGCATGGCGAAATGGAATAGGGTGCCTGTCAAGGCTACCGAGGAAGAGATGAACGAGCGTTTAGTCAAGCAAGACGTATAATATCTCATGCATGGAATACATTGTTGGGGCGTTTGTGCATTGAATTATCCGAATGAGAATCATTATACGTTTATGGCGCCGAGGGAGTCCGATTGCTTGTGATGGATGCTCATGAATAGGTACTGTTCGTAGTGGTTATAAATAGCTTTCCAGCCTCTCTCCAAGGGGAAACAAAGTTGACTTTTGCTCATGATAATTCCCCACCAAGAAACGAGACGCTATTGGAAGATCAACCTTATCTGCAGATGCAAAAAGCCATGGTCTCAACAAATTTTTAGTTAACCGTTTTCACATGTCAGAAGCACGACGGAATAGGACCCAGAAAAAAATGATAAGGAACTGTAGGCGAGACCTCGTGCAAGATTCTATTTGATGCGGTTGTTTCATGATATGGCATTTGCTCCTCTCTTTTCTTTCGGCCTTTCTCATCTGATGGTTTTGTCATGAGGTCTTTATGAGGAGGTCCCTTTGCTTAAAAGTCAAACCAGACTGCCACATTCACATCATGACTGATTCGACCTAAGCCTCACTTCATCACTGAGTTAACCTGACGACATCCCATTGTTTTCTCACTTCCATTCTCCCGAGACCTCATTCATCCTTTAGCCTGCAGCTCTTTAAACATGGCGTCTCATCTCAGATCATTTGCGCCATCTCTGGACGAGATCAAAGTCGATCAGATCACCGAAAGCAGGATCTTCAACGTCGTCTCCATGCTTCCAAACTCACTCCCCGGGCCAATCCGTTTTCTCAGACGGAGTATCAGCTTTCACACTCTACGTCCCGGTGTGACAATATCTGGGCCACAAACAAAACCTCGGCCTCTATCAGAAGCTGATGTCTCGGCTACAATGGCCCAGCCACTCCAGACGGACATGGTAAAGCACTCAGACGGATTCGTAGAGTCACGAGACTTGAATCCTCAGCCGATGAGTCGAGTCCTTTATTCGGAAGCACCAGAGGATGAACCAGTTATGCGAGCGGCGTCTGGCGTGCATTGGAAGTTTGCGCGACAGGGTGAGCAACTTGAAGGATTAGGGAGTAGTGTTACATGCTGACATGGTCCAATAGGAACGAATCTCGTCAACATCTCTATAGATGGAGGCAAAGCTGCTGTAGCAGAAGAAGATGTCGCCTTTGAGCGGAAAGCCTTTGTTGACGGGGTGACATATCTTCTCAAAGCTCTCCCGCAAGAACTTGATGAAGGCGAACTCAGAAGAATTCAATGCGCATTGCCAGAGCAAGTCAACTTATCTGATATGGTTCTAACTCGAGCAGAACCCGACTCACAACGCGTTCGCCCTAGTCAACCCCGTTCAATCATTCATCGCGGAGTCCAAATGACAGTCGTCAATCTCATATTCTTCCTCAGCTTCCTAATGCCATATCTGCTATTACTCGTTAGATGCGCAGCTCGACTGGAGCGCAAGTACAAGATCTCTGAGAAGGTCGTAGGTCACGGCGTGGACTTGGTCAACTCAATTGGCAAGCAAAGCGCTTCGTTGACTGAAGCAATCGGGCAGATGAATGATGGCAAAGTTGCTCAGGCTCTATTAGAAGTGTTTGTTTGGACTGTTGATGGTGTAACTCAGGGTATCTCGGATGGACTCGGGGAGGGTCTTTCGATGGTGGGGTCGAAACCAAAGATGAGTGGCTAGAGCCTAGAAGCTGCTGGAGGGAACTTGCATCAGAGGGAGTTATCATTGAGGATTTAGATACAGATAGAAGGGTGATCATTGGTTAGCGGAGTTTTGTTTTTGATACTGGCATTTGCATAGCATAAGGTAATGGAAATTGCACGAGACCATAAAATACACACTCTACAGTTCATACTCGGGGATTTTCTTCCATCTTGATCTTCAAATGCTGAGCTAGTGGCAATGCTCCAGGACCCTTACAGGCCTTTTCGCCTCTAGCCCGGTGTTGACCTCCGGTGGAGCACGTGACAGGACCGGGATCTAACCCAATCAAGGTAGAGCCTCGCTGCCAATTAGACGATAAGATAAGGTAGCGCTGTAAAAATTTCATTTTTCCCAAAGGTAGCAGCGCGCGACCCTTGGACGCCCGCCAATCTTCATCCAACTTAACCTTCTCTCATATCATCCTCTTTTTCCCCCTCCTCCTTCAATTCTTGCTTCTGGGTTTGTAGTTTCTATCAATCGCAGAACCGGAATCTCAGCGTCAAATTGTTGTCTTTAATACCCGGCATCATGTTTCGATCCAGCCTTAGGCGCTGTGCCACTCAGGCCAGATCCGCCGCTACAGCTGCCCTCTTTACACAGACTCGAACTGCTTTGCCTGCTGTTCGCCGTCAGGTTTTGACAAGCCGCTCTTCTATCGCTGCCATCAGCCGAATTGCTTCCATCACACGCGCTTACAGCACCGAGGCTGCCGCTGAGCAGAATGAGTCTGAGTCTGCTCCTTCAGCTGAAGCTGAGCCTCAAGTTCGCTTTGCCGATCTCCAGGGCATTCACCCCAACCTTCTCAAGCCCATCATTAACGACATGAAATACGATATCATGACACCTGTTCAGGCCAAGACCATCCAGCCTGCCCTCAAGGGTACTGACATGTGAGTTGTTTTTACATGAAAATAAAAATATTGTACATTGGCTAACATTTATTAATCAGCGTTGCTCAAGCCAAGACTGGTACCGGAAAGACTATTGCATTCCTTCTTCCTCTCCTGCAAAGAATGATTGAGGAAGACAGCACACTCGCCGACAGGAACGCTAGACGTCAAGCCCGATCTGATGATATCCGTGGAGTTATTCTCTCTCCCACACGAGAGCTGGCCGAGCAAATCGCCGTTGAGGCTCGCCGATTGGTTTCACACACTGGTCTCGTCGTTCAATGTGCTGTTGGTGGCACTGACAAGCGCGGCATGCTTCACCAGACTCGACGACAGGGTTGCCATCTTCTTGTCGCTACTCCTGGTCGTCTGAACGATCTTCTCCAGGACCCCAGCAGCGGCATTGATGCCCCCAACCTGGCTGCTCTGGTCTTGGATGAGGCCGACCGAATGCTCGATGTCGGCTTCGAGAGAGAGCTCAACGAAATCATCAAGTGCCTTCCCAAACCCGAAGAGAAGGTTCGCCAGACCATGCTCGTTTCTGCCACAATTCCCGACAGTGTCATCCGCCTGGCCCGCAACATGGTCAGAGCCAACGACTTCGAGTTTGTCCAAACCATCCCCGAGAACGAGTCTCTTACCCACGACAAAGTTCCTCAACATATCGTTCCCGTCTCCGGTTGGTCTCAGGTCTTCCCCTCCCTTTTTGAGCTTCTGGAGCGTGAAGCCGCAACGATCAAGGAAACCCCTGGTGCCATGCCCTTGAAGGCTATTGTCTACTTCAATACCACTGCTTTGGTTGAGCTGGCTGGTGAGCTGTTTTACCAGCAACGCCAGAATGCCAAGAACGACGGCAGTCCTTATTTCTCCTCCTACGTCATGCAGTCAAAGCTGAGTCAACAACAACGCCAAAGAGCTGCCGATAGATTCCGCGAGGCCAGATCCGGTGTCCTTCTTTCTTCTGATGTCACAGCCAGAGGAATGGATTTTCCTAATGTGACACACGTTATCCAAATCGATACTCCCCGGGAACGTGAGTCTTACATTCACCGACTTGGTCGAACTGGTCGACAGAACAAGGAGGGCCAAGGCTGGTTGATCATTCCCAACTCTTCCGTCCGTAGCGCTCGAAAGATGCTTCAGGGTCTCCCCATTCAGCAGAACAGCTCTCTCAGCAGCGCTGAGACTGACGTGGCAGGAGGTGAGACTACTCCTCACCACGAGAAGACCAAGGCGCTTTTTGGTACTCTGCCTCGTTCACTTCTCGCTACAGCCTATATGTCCATGTTCGGCATGGCCAATGACAAGTTGGCGATGGCCGAAGAGGTCAACGAATGGACACGTCTTGGCTGGGGATGGGAAAAGCCCCCATCTGTTTCCCACTCGTGGGCTCAGAAGCTGGGATTAGCCAATGCGCCAGGCATGCAATTTTCGGAAGCCGGCCAGCGATTTGGTGATCGATCTGGTGGACGGTTCGGTGATCGATCCGATGGATATTCAAGCCGAGAAAGCAGTGATCCATTTGATTCAATGGCAAGCAATGCCCGCCGGGATGATTTTGGACGTGGTAGATCTGGTAGTTTTGGTCGCGGAGGCTCAAGCGGTGGTCGCCCAGGAGGCTTTGGCGGCAGCCGCTCAGGAGGATACGGTGGCAACCGCTCAGGAGGATACGGTAGCAACCGCTCAGGAGGCTACGGTGGTGGCCGCGGTGACCGAAGCTCTGGTGGTGGCCGCTCAGGAGGCTACGGCGGACGCTCTTCATTCTAAGTGATGAAAGGCACTCCGTGAAAATGGTGAAAATGTAATAACAAGACCAGATACCTATGACGGATGGGATGTGTATGACTTGTACTTCGATTGGGCATTTTTGTATTTTATACTAGTGTAAGATATGGGAAAAGGGGTTTGGTTTATAGACATGTCTACAGGCGTCACTGGGTATTCTCCACGACAACTCTACTTAAGAAATGATGATAATCTCAATAACCGTCTTGCTTTGTGGTACTCTAGTATGTAGATATTTGACCAGCTAGCAGACTTGCATATTGATGAATTTAACCCATGGAATACATCCCAACGCCTGATATACCAAAGGTATCCGTAGATACGCTTACTCCGATCAACGCCAAACTAACAATGCTTAACATCATGGTATTCGTTGGCCCATCAGCATATTGGCATCCCACAATAACACTCTCTCGTCCCAGCCCACAGAAGCCACCCAACCGCCCATACCAAAAAGACACCAGTCTACTCCCGTGACAAACTCCGTATGACGATTCATGATTCCCATTTGACTTCCTATTGCCGGCCCCATTGCCGGAGCTTGCTGCTGATTCGAACCGTCGTTCCATAATCGAACTGTCATGTCGTAACTGGCACTTATGAGAGTGTCGCTCGAATGGGGACTCCACGATAGACGCCGCACAGCATATTCATGGCCTTGCATGATAGACAGCGGGCCTCCGTTAGGATTCCGTATGTCAAAGGTTCGTAGAACTCTGTCTACGCCACCTGTAGCTATCACCGTGTCCCGGTACTTGTTCCAATCGTGAGTAAGAATCTCGGCAGGCGCAGAAGCTCCGGGTGACGGTTGCGGTCCAGAAGCGTGGACCGGTATCGTCGCCGTGAGGTGGTACTTTGCCGAAGATGGAGTTCGGAGGTCGAAGATTCGGAGGTGGGAGTCGGAGGAGACGGCGGATATCAAGGCGGGGTTGGAGGGGCAGAAAGATGTACTGTAAGTACAGTTTCCGATGGGCAGTGTCTTTATCGAGTGATTTCGCGTCGGCGACCACTATGAGGTGTTAGAATATAGCTTATGCATAGCTAGCGTAAGTTGGCGTACAATCTTGACTGTGCCATCCCAGGAACTCGATATGAATGTATCCTTGGTTATAGGGTTCCAACAGACAGAGAAGGTTTCTCGCTTATGTTCGTGAAAGTTCATAACCGGAAAGTCGTCAATTCCCAAGTCGAATAGTTTCAACGACCCATCGCCACATGCAACGATCAACTGATTTTCGTTAATCTCGGACCAAGCCAAGTCGTATAGCGCATCGTTTGTATCGAAACTGCGACGACAGAATTAGCTTCCAGTAACAGTCCACAAGCTAGCAACAAGACGTCGCATACGTTTTCTCAACTTGTACGCCCTGCGCCGTCAGAGCGAGCGCAAATATCCGACCATTGCCTACAATGCCAAAGTTGGCAGATGTCGCAACGGCAATTCGTGAGTCGTAGTACGGGGAATACTTGACGGCGTAGGGATTGTACCCTTGGGTTCGGAATTCTAGCATTGCAGCCATTGCGCTGAAGATTGGTCTTCAGAAACCGCGCGCATGTGTTAGCTGTGGTATTATGGTAGAGCAAAGAAAGCTACGGTGAACAATGGGCTTGGGTTTGTTTAGATCGCAGAGCTTCCCCTCGAAGCTATACTGACATGTGCCTCGGTTTCGGTAATCTCACAAGCCCGCGGGGCAGAGTATCGCGATTATGCGGCTAACCGGGTCATGCGTCATCTGCGGGGGTATGTGATAACCGGAGTCATTCTAGTCACGTGGTTTCGTGTCTCAAGTTTTCGGAAGTTTCGCGATATCGTGTCTTGAACGGCCCCTCATCACGTCTCCCAAACTGCGAAATGCTGTCGCATCTGTCAGAGAGCACTTTCAGTTACAGCGCATGATTTGTACTATTGGATATACGGGGATCAAACTATGAAAGCTTTTTTGACTCGCCCCAAGCGGAAACCATCTCCAGAGCTTCAAAAGGAAATCGCAGAACCAGAAGAGTCAACCGAAGTCAAGTTGGCTTTATTATCGTCTTTACATCCTCAACTTGATCAGGAAACTCTACTAGACATCTTACTAGCGCATGATGGGTCCGTTTCTGATGCATCGGCGTCGCTTAAAGTCCAGGCCCCGGTGAAGAAGGGCACTCGAGTTATTGGATACCAGCAGTCCTTGAAGCAATATGCAACCCCAAGTGATTCGACTTCCTTGGATACTACACCTAAGAAGAAGAAATTAAAGTCAAAAGCCGGAAGCACATTGCACCTATATGATCCGGAAGACGTGGCTGAACATACTCCGTGCACGATTATACACAACTTTTTACCACCTGAAGAAGCTAACGAATTATTGCAAGAACTACTTGAAGAATCAAAGTCTTTCGAGAAGATCACTTTCCAACTATTTGAGAACGTAGTATCAAGTCCCCATACGTCAAGCTTCTATGTCGAAAGCTACGACGAGATCGAGCGCCAGAAAACCGAGTACCACTACAACGGTGGGCTACTTACGGTAAATCTTTAAGTGATCGCTTCTACTCACAGTCTTTGATTAATTATATACAGGATGTCCGGCGCATTACGCCTCAGCTTATCAAGGTCAAGCCAAAAGTCCAAGAAGCTGTCAATTCCGAGATTCAGAAACGAATCAAGACTCGATACCCTGGCGGGAAAAAGTTGAAATATCAATCTCCCAACCCCTGGGTCCCAAATTCAGCATTTGTCAATGCATATACTGGTCCACAACAGAATGTCGGCTGGCATAGCGACCACCTCACATATCTTGGACCTCGCGCCGTCATCGGATCGATTTCACTAGGGGTTGCTCGTGAATTTCGTGTCAGGCGGACAGTACCCAGAGACAGCGATACGAAAACGGTCGAAGAGCAAGATGCAGAAGGTCAAATATCAATACATCTTCCACATAACTCTCTTCTCGTGATGCATGCCGAGATGCAAGAAGAGTGGAAGCATAGCATCGCGCCGGCATTGTCTATTGATCCGCATCCTATTTCTGGCACAACGCGTATCAACATTACATACCGAGACTACAAGGCAAACCTACATCCACGATTTACTCCCAAGTGTCGATGTGGACTGCCGTCCGTTCTGAGAGCTGTGACGAAGAAGAAGGAGAATTTTGGAAAATACTTTTGGATGTGTTATGCCAACGCTCCTGGACAGGAGAACTGCGGATTCTTTCAGTGGGCTGAGTTTGACGATGATGGGGATCCCCTGTTTAGAAAAGGAGCTGGCATTAAGACTTAGGGAATCAATATAACCGTTATCAAACCAGTTCCCGTCTCTTTCCGTAACTCTTCTAGGGGAGGAAAGAAAACTCAGGACCTCGATCCTAAATGACGAAAAGATTTACGTAACTTAGTATAAACTTAGCAGAAGTTTAGGAAACCTTTTGCTGAGTTTATTTTGATACCTTATTTCAAGGTCTGATGTTTTCTTGGTCCCCCAGGCTCCTGTATAAGCCTGATGCAGTAACGCCACCTTTTGATACTTGTTTCTCAAACTGAGAAGCCCCTATTCTTCCAGGGCCTCTCCTTCCAGGGCCTCTCCAGATGTTGGCCATAAATATACCAGCGAGATGCACCACGGCATTCCACATAGAGCTTGCACTTTCGTTTACAAGTTGATCAAATATTGCAGCCTCAAGACACGGACTGGTATTTGCCACAGAAGCCACACCATATGGCATGCGGAAGAATGTCGATTTGATCTTACTATGAATGAAATGGAATTAGTCGTGTTGGCCCAACCAGCTTTTGATACGCACTTCTGATAGCCTACTTAGGTATCTATAAGTTTGATGTCCGGCATCCTGCAGATAATGGAACATATAAGCTCCCCAACGTGACAACCAAACCCACCCATTAACCCATATATTGTATGGCATATAAATATAGCAATGTAAAATGTTAACGTTGCGCGATCCTCATGTAATAAGTATACTCGCAGTATTCGTAGGCCGTGATCCAGTCCATTCTTCTAGGGCACCAAAGCGGCAGGCCACGGCTAGCTGAAGATTGACAGTATCACAATAGGCTAGGTGATTCCAGCGTGATATTTTAAAGGTTACGGACGCTTTTACCGTTGATTCATCGTTGCATGGGTTAGATAAAACACCTACATAATGGAAGCATTCACGACTCCCTTTACGTAGCCCTAGGAATAATGGCGGATCAAATTACCTCCACTTACTCAGCCTACCTAAGAGAAATTGGTTCAAAGTAATGGGAAGATACATACTCACTCGAAATACATGATGTCTATCTACTCAAGCCTTGGGTGGTGGTCCAGGTTGATAGGTCATCTACCAATGATGGTTGCTCCGCCTTGTCAAATTGCACTGAACAGCCAACTGAAATGCCCAATAGAAACCATTTCAAGGTGATAATTCAAGGCTTCTGAAAACGGGTGGTTGTTTCTTGTGAAACGCGATGGCGTTGCTAACCATGGGATCTCCGTGACCAACCAGCGGCCAGTTTGACTTTGGGGGCGAGATTCATTGTAAAAATATGGACCGTTCCAATTGGACCTGCAATTCTTTGAAATTCTTGGTTTTGAATGGCCTTGTTTCCCAGCCGCTGTCGACCCATCATGTTTCCGCCGAGTCCTGGTAACAATTTTCAGGGGTTTTGCGAGCAGCTGTACCACCAGTGCGGCACCAGATCATTAATGAGCTCAATGTTACTCCATTATAATCAGTAAGCGCTAGCCTTGTATTTTATATTTCAATGATGTTATCGTGAGGCTCCAACTACCGAGGATGTACTCCCCCCTATTTAACTCCTGATAGTTTTAATCCACAAATAATCACATAGCTTGCTTGAAATTGTTCTTTATAGAACATAGTATCCAGATATGAAGATACAGACCCGATCTGATTGTCTTAGATCTATTCGATCTGCCCCGCAGCATCCGCAGATGCTCTTATTCATGTGACTTGGATTACCGAATTGCCCCATTTAGAGTCTTGGAAATCTAGCCTAATCGGCCATTATGATACCAGAAATAGTTACAACAAAAGTTAATATTCAATAGTTCAGTACGGTAGTCCATTTAGTGAAGACTAATATCTTCTTCGTCCTTGAGTGGAAAAAGAAAGAATTTTGGGCAACTTCGATTCAACCTTATATCCATCCATGTCTAGGTACCTATTCGATCATCAGTTGAAACGGGTTCAGTTCAATCAAAGAACAATCAGTACCCTCTGCAGTCGCTGGAACTCAACAAAGTTCACCTCTAAGATAATTGTGAGGAAGCGTTCTCCAGACTTCAGAGCTTCAGAAGTGCTTACGCTTCGATCATATGCCGCTCTCTTTCCACAAGAAAGTGTCTTCTCTACTCTTGGAAAATAGTGCTGCTACAGCTGAAAAACATACTGAAATGCAAATATCGATTATTTTGAGTCTGAAACTGCTAGGATAAGCTGTCAGTACCAAATGTTTCCCAAAGAACTATTTTGAGCAATGGCAAGATTGAATCTAAAACTAGGCTTCCTCAGGTCTATTTAAGCAACCATCTGTAGCAGATAGATCAACCTATTAGGTGCTAGTGATATAAACAACAAGAACGCCAACTGCCTCACCTCAGAATATCGTATATGGAGCGGCACTCACGCGTGGATGGGCGGCAGGATAAATGATCAGCATTCTATGGACTCGGGAAATTGGGAAATTGTTTCATTGAAAAAAATAAAAAAAAATAAAAATAAAAATAAA